>JACYFF010031958.1:2488106-2513191 GCA_017589665.1 Selenicereus undatus | reverse complement strand
ATAATAATAATAATAATAATAATAATAATAATAATAATAATAATAATAATAATAATAATAATAATAATAATAATAATACACGGCGAAATCTTTGTAACACTACCTTATAATTATTTGATCTTCCACTTATTTTATTACATAGAATAGGAAACTTTAATTAGTGGAATATAATAGGAAACCCATGTGAATTTAAAAATAAAAATGAGTACAAACTAATTGCATTGAAAACATTTATAAAAATATGTAAAGTATGCTATTTCTTCCGAACTAACATAAGAATGTCCTTATGGGGCATGAGACTATAAGCCAAAATACTTTTTCAGTTTTTACATTTTAAAAGCTACAATACCCAGCTTAAATATTGGATATCTTGTCCTTGATCATGATACTGATACATCACCCATCATCACCATATCATCGAAGGGTCAGGAAAGATTCTGGCACTACTGTGTAGTACCAAATAACTTTTTGCAGACCCTGCTAAAGAGATTATCCCACCAAATATGTGGAGCCCTCAAATCAATCAAACCGTCCCTGCAAATAATGGTGCACACGAGACCACACTAGTAAAATTCCCATTTCCGCATGTTTTTTTTAATTTCCTTTTTCTACCCTTATTAAAGCCCCCTCCCCCCAAGTCCAACCATCACTAATCATCCAGCAACAAAACACAATCTACTCCTCTTTGCCCCAGATCTCGTCATTACAGGGAAATATTGCTGTTGGGGACCAAGAAAAAAGCAAAGGAGAAGATCTGATTTTGCTTCAAAATTTTAATATTATCAATAATTATATTATAGTAGTAATAATAATAATACTGAGCTTCAGTTGCAGCAAGAAGCATGAACCCCTTCAACAGCAATAATAGAGGAAGGGGACGGGGCCGAAAACCATCATCAAGTAATACTCGAGATGATTCTCAGAAGAAGATTATCCATAGAGACGTCGAAAGACAAAGAAGGCAAGAAATGTCTAATCTTTATGCATCTCTTCGCGATGTCCTCCCTGCTGAGTATATTAAGGTAAACCATCCTTCCTCTTTTCAAACTGGAAAAACAATAGTTTTCAGTGTAAGTCTCTCGAAACTGGTCTCGATCTTTGCTTGCACTTGTGCTCACACAGATTCAGATGCGTACATCTAGATCTACACTTTGCTTTCACTTGTGCTTGCACTTAGGGTTTTTTCCTCCACTTTTTCTTGGTTTATTTGCAAATGGGTTTGCCTAATTTTAGTTTCAAGTGCACTGCACATTGGGTATAATTTTAGGGCTTTGGCTTAGGGTTTGTGATTTTTGAGGAAGATGGTTAAACTCGTGATAATTAAATTAGTAATGGGGTAACTTCAGGGAAAGAGAGCAGTAAGTGACCATGTTGCAGAAGCAGCGAATTACATCAAAGATTTGGAGAGGAATGTGACGGAGCTAGGGGAAAGAAGAGATCAGCTCAGAAACTCCATTGAAGGAGGCGGCTCATCGAGCAGTTTTTCACCAGAAAGTGCTGTGAGTATTCGTCAGTTTGGAGGGGGTTTGGAAATAGAGATCAATGTTGACTGTGAAGACATGAGATTTTCTCTTGCAACTGCTCTCCAAATTGCTTATGAAGAAGGACTTTGTGTTGAGAGTTACTCCTCAACCAAAGTTGGTGACAAATTCGTTCACAATTTGCTATGTGAGGTAAAATCGAACTATATATCCTCAAATTTTGAACTCATATCTGAGGTTTAACTTCATATATAGAGTATATGTCCTAAAGCTCCATAGCATCGGGGCGACAAGACCTTACACAAGGTTATGCGATCCTTTCTCAACCTTTAATTTCAATCCATCTTGAGAAATAATTCAAGTGACTAAAAATTAACCATTGTACTCTTGGTCAATTAAACATATATCTAGAGATGCAAGGGTTCATGCAATCAGTCCGTAGGACCAAATTACACTTTGTAGTTTAATCTGTCCTTTCAAGGGATCGAACACCATCGATCAGATAAGAACGCTTCATCATATTCATCATAAAGTGTTGTTATAGATTTGGACTGTCTCCAGCCTTAATTAGCTATAATCTTGGCCTTCTGATTCTCCCTCTATGTTGGTGTTTCATGCTATAATTGGCTCCTTATATGAAATTTGATCTATCTTCAATCATTTAGAAGCAAGCACGTTGTTCTCCATGCATCCCAAACATACACTTCTTACCTTTGAGTAGCATAATTCCCTAAAAACTAGGATTTAATTGTTATACAATGAGGATTTTTTGCAACGCATTTGAGGAAAACCCGCGGTGCACTATGATCATACACAATATGTACATAACAAGAGAAAATATGAACAATATACATGTAGAACTTACGTTGGTTGAGGACGCTCGAATACACAAACAAGTAGTTCCTAGCAAGCCATTGAATTGCAAATTTGCAGAATAGCCAAAATCCCCATCCATACAAACTTGAGGACTCAAAACTTCATTCTGGAGTTGCAAATATTGGAAATTAGCTCACAAGATTCATGCATAGTTATAAATACAGTCTCCTTAAAACCGAAAAAAGAGCCACCGTTGATCAATATTCTACTTTCATTGTCATATATATGGTTTTGATCTCCTAATGTCATCCCTCCTATTTACTTCTTGATGACATGTAGGAAGTCATTTAGCATACTTAAGGTTAATGGCAATACCATATTTTTGGTGTATACTCAATATATGCCACATTTTCTCTTTGTATAATGCCTTTATTTCGTCTTGCAAGGTACTTTAGTTGTGGGGATCAATAGGCAAATTATTATATACACTTGAGAGTATGTACTCCTATTGCCTCATATATATACATTTTTCAATGTGTATTTGGCATATGAGCGGTTACAAACATATATTTTACTTATGCGGTTTCTGAGAGTATATACTCCCAGGTGTATGATATAGGCTTTGGGGATCGATATGCATGTATAATTCAGTATGTCTGAATTACCTATTTTGACTACTAATAAATAGCGTCCTTAATATGCAAACATAGGTACAATTAGTGGATATAATTACATCCGTTCTGGTTCCATATATCGCAATTGATTCTCACATGCCATATCATTCAATTACATGTATCATACATGAGTGCACCAACTGCCTCATATTAGTAAGAGTTAAATCATCTCATATGCATCTTGCGATCTGTTAGTTCACAGACTAGTCAATGGTTAATACCTAATGTGATGTTTGGTTGAATGTAATGTAATGCCATCAACCTTGTAATGCAAACATGATTACATAGTATGTGATAATAATGATTACAAGGTAGTTGTTATTTGTAATACTTTCTTACAACTAAACAAAAAAGTGAAAACATAATTACTAATCTGTCTGCATTACAAGATTGTTTACATCCAGTCAGAAGAGTGTAGGGAACGTCCAACCAGAAGAGTGTAGGGAGTACTTATTTGGTGCTTGTTTGGTACTTTCGAGCATTGATCATCAAAGCATTAATTTGATGGGGGAGGTGTTCTATTATTAGGTGATATGAAGATTTATGTACTAGAAGGGTGTTTGGAGTAAGGGTGCAACTATTTTAGTCTAATTCAGGTATTAGGTATGCAAGTTTTCTTGTTGTAAGGAGTGTTAAAGGAGTGAAAGCATATTCGTTGCATTACCTGTTATTACAGGTTCTACCAATAATCGAAAAAAGGACCTAGAAGTGTAGAGGATCCCATAAGATACTTGTTATGAGGGTACGTTTTTGTGTATGTAGCCATTAAGTCACTCATGTACTCGTTTCAATTCTTGAGACAGAAGTGTCTTACATATGCGACTTTCCAAATACATAATACCACATAGACATCAGGTGACATGTTTTCGACACAGTCTTATGTATGAGATACATCTATTAAACATAATTACTCCAAACTTATGCGTTCTAATTACGCCTTTTTGATAAAAACATTTTTCTATTTTAGAGTACGCACTAAATTCTTATAATACTCCTATAATTATATATACTATACTGCAAAAATATATTTTGAAAAATAGTAGTATTCAACATGCTGTCTCAGTCACCCTAATCTCCTAAAGATTTAGACAGATCGAATCCCAGCGATGCTGCAACATTGTTAACAACCTTTAGTGGTTAATTGCGTCATGTCTATGGACCTCCACCATCTCCATATTCATGCTATTGCTAAGCATATGTGCATTTTCTAATTAAAGTTACATTGTATATCTCGCTTTTAATTAATAAACATACAAATTATTAGTATATATATTTTGTTGATAATCTTTTGTGATCACATTAATGTAAGAAAATAATTCCATTGTATGTTTAATTTGCAGGTAAGCAGAGAAAGTACATGCATTGATTTGAATCAGCTTCAACAGAGATTGTTTGCTCTTATTTCCAAATGATATGATCTTGAGCTTCAGATTTTGTAGTTTAATTTCATTGATTTAATTAGATCAACTCATATCACAAATAATATCTTTCCCTAAGCTAATTCACAACCAACCAATCAAAAAAACAAAAAAAAGAAAGAAAATGACAACCATAAAGTTCTGACATCAAATATTTTGGTAAAAAAAAAGTTATTATACCCTTAAGACCAAATAATTAATTTTAACCCTCCATGCCCAAGTCTCGTTTTGTGAGAGCCTTTCATGGGCCCCTTTACTACAATATGTGATTGCAAAACTCAAAAAGGCTGCATTAAATTTTGGATCCATAGCCTAAGTAGTTTGGGGTACCTTTTGGCTCATAAAGAACCAACTATATATGGGCTATCATGTTCACTATTATGTATTTAATTAACAAGTTGTTTGGTTCACCCCCCCCCCCCTATTTTTTTTATCTTAATATGGGAATAAAAACAATAATTATTTTATTTGGTGTTTGGTTATGTTTTTTCTTCCTTTTTAAAGTTTGGAATTACATACATGGGGTACCACACAAATCTTCATGTATATATGAGGTTTGTATTAAATTCATACTATATATTTAAATAAAATTTTTCTCATTTTTATTAGATGAACCAAATAAGTGATAATAAAAATTAAAAATTGATCCTCATATTTCTTTATTTCCTTTTCTTATCCTATTCTATTCTAATTTTTTAAAATAGACATCGATCAAAATAGAGTATAAACCTAAGTTTTAAATAACAATCTATAGACACTTCACAAAATTTGGAAAACACATGCCACCCATTCGATGATAATTTGTCCACCCATCCTACTCGGCCTTCGTTTTTTTTGTGAATTATGGACAACAAATCTCAATGGAAAAGGACGCAACAAGGTCAAATTTGGCACGTAATGACTGTAATAATTGTTGACAAGTGAGTGAGACTTGGCCTATCTATTGAGACTTGGTCAAATTATTAGGTCCTAATCAAAGAACTTTTGATTTTTTAATTTATCTTTTTTTTCAACGCTAGTGATACGTGCTTCTTCATCACGTCTATTTGTAGGTCCTAATCAAGGGGCCTTTTTATTTTTAAATTTTCTTTGTTTTTCACACTAGTGATACTTCAAAGAACTATATATGCACAATATCAAGTAGGTTAATTAAGAGCACATAC
The DNA here is from genome assembly GCA_017589665.1 of Selenicereus undatus. Taxonomy (NCBI): domain Eukaryota; kingdom Viridiplantae; phylum Streptophyta; class Magnoliopsida; order Caryophyllales; family Cactaceae; genus Selenicereus; species Selenicereus undatus. Next base: position 2,507,639 of record JACYFF010031958.1, on the reverse strand, counting down.
ATTTGTGAGATCAAATTACAGTTTAAAAGTGGGGTATATTCCTTTCACATCATTCTATGAGCTAATTTTTCGACTCTTAGTTTTTCTCCCTACAATGAAGGACTCACAACTTTGATTAATTAAATAAAATAATACTCATGGTTCCACTTTATAATCCACAACTTTATTTTCAGAGTCCAAAAAAAAGAAAAAATTAATTTAAAATGATTAAAAGACAAAAAAGCAAGAAAAATAGTTGCGAGCTGACGCATGGCCACAAGCCGGCCGCTAGTTGTTTGTGGACTCAAGTTGATGCAAGAGTTGTGAGCCGCTCGACTCATGTCTCGATGAGAGCGAGCTTCAATATAGTTGCCGTTGTACATGCTCTAAGATTGTTAGGATAAGAAAATATGTATCATAATATATCTTGTAATCTTTGTGATTGATCTTCTGTCTCACGTACATGTATACAAATTAAAGCAAGGAATATATGCAATAGAACTCTACTTCCCATAAATTACTTCAACATAGCCGCCTAACCCTTACTTGGCAAGTTGATCTATCACAAAGATTACAAGATAATTATGATACATATTTCCTTATCCTAACAAAGATTTAATTTTTAATGTTTTTTTTAACAATAATACGCGGAGAAAGCTGATCATATATTCCAATATTAAAAAAAAGGGGGAAAACACTTCATACTGCAATATTAAACCAGGCTTTGTGGTCAATACAACGACCATGGAGATGGAAGCATTAATTTAGGCTTTCTACTAAAATTTCACGCTTATTTTTCTTATTTTCTTGCTTTTGTATGCATCTTTGTTGAACATATATTCATGCTAAACTCGACACCACATCTTTGTCCAAAAGTGTCACATATAATGTTGATCTGTACATAATCTAATATCGAAGTACTATGCAATAAATTTTAAATAACCTACAAATTAAAATAATTAATACGAAATAAATTTGCGCCATGTATTCAAATAGCATATTTTTTTGACAACATCAAATGGTAGACGTAACATTTGTTAACGTTAAGCATCTGTTCTTTTTGTAGGTCAATTCCAAAATACCCACTTCAATCTACTTCAACTCACTCTCACTATTTTAATCAAGTTCAATTTATCACATAAAAAATTCAACCTATCTCAACCACTTGTATATATTTTCTTCTATTTTTTACGGACATGTACTTTTAGTTAATGTGAGTTTCGAGGCTTTGATTTGGAAAAATAACGCTATTAACTATTTACTTTCACAGTGTCATTTGTCTCCACCATATTATATTAATCACTATTTTTCCCTCCTGCGAGGCACGGAAGTGGCTATAATGATCCATAGTACGTAAGTAGAAGTAAGTTATTAGCAATAATGGCATTCACAGTTACTTGAACAAATAAAAATAATTTCTTTCTTTCCTCGGAAAACATAACATCAAAGTAGTTATCCGACATCTATAATACGAATCTGACAGAAAGAAATGCAACATGAATGTCAGAATAAAATATGACTCCAACAAATCTAACTTGAATTGAAACCAACTGAATGCTCGTGTTCGCTTGTAGCGTTGTTTTTCATCATTATAATTTAGAGAAGAGACTCACAGATCTATCATGCACTTCATGTACTATACATAACCCTTTTTACATTGGATAAACTAAACTCACTTTAATATTATAGCCTCCACGTAAAACATATTCATTTTAGTAGCATGAAGTATCAGACACAAACTAGTTAAATTTTTTAAAAATACATTCATAAAGCTTAATTGATGGTAGTCAAATTGGTAAAATCTAAAATGGTATATTATATTTAAGATTTCTAAATGTGTTAACGTTTATATAATACATATACTACTAATATATTCACTGTATAAATTAGAAGATTTAAAGAGTGGTAAAAGAGTATAAAATGACAGGGACTTGCTTAGGTAAGGCAAAAATATTGATTATGGAGAGTTTTTATACATATAAAATCTAAAATATTGATTGCAAATCAAATCTGAAAAAAAGGACATGACAACGACCTCAATTTTATCAAATACACGAGCGAAACGTTTGGCCTACTGATTTGGACGCATCGGGCATGACGCATATGGAGCCCAATTATTAATCCACCCTCTCATGAACCGTTTAATCAAGGACCGTTAGTAAATAATTTTCTAGTTTGTTGTGTTTTGTTTTTCTGACCTTGTTCAGTAAAATTAATTATTTAGGTGTAAAGTTAATATTATATTATTAAAGTATATATAATTACAAATTATGTCAGTATCACATATTAAAAATTATCTATATGATAAATACACGTTAAGTTGAGAATATATATATATATATATATGGTAAATGAGAATACACACTCCTAGGCGCATGATATACATTAGGTAACAGTTAATAATTAAGGTAGCAATTAGTAGTTTAGGTAGTAGATAACAGTTTAATTAGCGAATAGTATTTCTAATTTAGTTATTGGCGAATAGTTGTTTCGATGAGCGATTAAAATAAATGTGTTTGAAAAATTCAGTTATTGGGTTAGCTGATGAATAGAAATTAACATAAAATGATATAAATAATTTTCAAAAATAAAATTTTCAAAGAATATTTTTTAGCCAAAAAATATGAAATATTACTTTTGAATATCAAAGCTAATACTATTAACTTTTTAGAAATTACGCTTGAAATGCTAAATATTACTTAAAATACTAGTCAAAATACTAGGTAGCTGAACATTAAAAATTAATTGATTAGTATATTGATAAACACTGCTCAGAATGTTATTACTGAACACAACCTTAGTTGTTGAAGCTAAGATACAGAATTGAACTTGTGAGCAATTGTGATTTGTTATTATGAGAGCTATGAATAAAAATTACATAATCTCTATATAGAGTTGTAGATAAACTTAAAATCAACAGCTAGTCAAGCTATTTGTGCTAACTAAGATTACTAATTTGTCCAAGTAACAAAATTATCCTCTTATATATTTTCTCAAATATTTTCCTATAATAATGACCCAATGATCATAGTGGACAATCTACAGCACCCCCCCCCCCTCTTTCCCCAGTTGGACTTCGGGACGATCGAAGGCGGAACTTGCAATGATGCTTGTCAAATAGTATTTTTGTTAGGATCGTAGCTAACAGATCCTTGCAATTTTTAGAGTCGGTATTTTTCGTGGATAAATTAAGGTAGATAAAAAATTGATATGGATTAAAATGGGTTAAATTTTTTTTATGTGATAAGTTAAATTTAGTTAAAATAGTGAAAGTGGGTTGAAGTGGGTTGAAGTGGATTGATGTTGGTATTTTAGAATTTACCCACGAAAAGAACACCCTTACATAGGAGATTTGCAGGACGCCTCTTTGAATTTTGTCTATCATATAATGACAATTATGTAATATTTGGTTGTATGTAATGCAATGACAATGTAATGCAATTAACTTTGCAATGTAATTAAGATTACTGCTTTTGTGGAACTCTTAATTATAAGATAGTTCTTTCATTGCAATACTCCCATACAACCAAATAAGGTAATGAAAACACGATTAAAAACTTGCTTGCATTAGAAGATTAATTACATCTAACCAAATATTATATTAATGTCCAAGTCTTTGGTCATGTTGTGAAAAAACAGGATTAGCTATAATACATTCAGTAATTTCATTGCTACAATTAAGATTAATAAGGAGATCAACAGGCACTTGCAAGTTGCAAGTTCCTAAGAAAGAACAACAATTCATATAACTCACCTGGAGTATCTAGCATTGCTCTATACTTTGATTCAGTAGATGATTTAAACATAGTCTTTTGCTTCTTGGTTTTCCAGAACACCATTCGGCTGCCAAGAAATATGCAGTAGCTAAGCTAGTTAATGATGTTCTACTTGTGGTACATCTATGCAGGAAGCGAAAAAGAAGATAGCTTCTATGAAGCTACTCAATGTCACACAAGCCAAGGTGGGGGGACAATCTCGTGGATGCATGTACATGGAAAGCATCATCATCAGCAAGCTACTACAAGCGATGTTAGATACGGGAGCTGACATGGTTTACATGGCCAAGGAACTTGCCGACGAGGTCGGCCTTTCCTATACCAAGGAGAAAGGCTTTGTGAAGGGTGTAAATGCTCAGAGTCTCCCGATCGAAGGTGTTGCTCAAGTGTCACATCCAAGTCGTCTAGTGGAGGTAAGGCCAATATCACCATTGCTCTCTTAGATGACAAGAAGTTTTATTTAGGCATCGACTTCCTCGACACGGTGAAAGCACTCTTTGGTGCCTTACACCAACACTATGTGCATTATGGAGAAACGGGACAACCTTGTGTTGTCCCATGAAAACGGAGATTGATGAAGGTAAGATGTTCTCCGCTCTTCAATTCTCCAAGAGGATTAAGAAGAATGAGCCAACCTTCGTTGCTACCCTCAAGCTAGATGAGAAGGCTAAGGAGGTATTAGCACACAATGCCATCCAAAGGCTGCAAGACGAGTTCAAGGATGTCACGCTCGCTAATTTACCTATGAAATTTTCCCCGAGGAGTGAAGTCGATCATGCTATAGTTGAGGCGAGGGCTAAGCAACCCACATTTGCCCCTTACCGCATGATACCTTCAGAACTTGAGGAGCTGAGAAGTTAATTAAAGGAGTTACTTAATGTTGATTGCATCCGTCCCTCCAAGTCAACGTATGGTGCGTCAATCTTGTTCCAAAAGAAGCATGACAGTTCCCTCCCACTATGCATAGACTATCGGGGACTCAACAAGATCACCATTAAAAAAAAAAATCTCATTCTTGCCATCGATGATCTTTATGAGCAACTTGAGGATGCAGGGCATTTCACCAAATTAGACTTGAGGAGCGTCACCAATAAATTCAGCGTCACCAATAATGTTTAATATAAATAAATGTATGGTCATTTATAATAATATATATTTTATGTCGAAACTCAAATATAATTTACGTCATTATATTATGTTTTTATGTTTTATGTAAATGTTGTGTTCATAAGATATTTATAAATTTTGTATATTAGTAGTATCATTACAAAATATACATATTTCTATAACTAAAATAATTAAATGTTATAGAAAATCTATGAGATGTAAGAAGATGTAAGGAGATATAAGAAGCTGTAAGGAGATATAAGGAGATGTAAACTCTTAGCTAAATTCTAAAAAACGCGAAATAAAACAGGGCCATAATGTGATAAGTAGTCCGCATATGACATGATGATGAACCATCACTTGGGCTTCAAATTCCAACATTGGTCACCCTCCTCTTGTAAGACTCGTTCTCTTTGCCTAATTACCTCCTTTCTGTAGGCTCCTCACACTTTCAAACTCAATCGCATTAAAAAAAAAAAAGAAAGAATAAAAAGAGGGGCCTTATAATTGCTACGTGCATGCGTTCTTGCTTTTAATTCCAAGCTACTGGCCTCCTAAAGATGGCTTATTTGCTTATGTATTATAATGCCCTCATAACACACTCTAAAGTCACAAGAGGTGCCAACTAAGGGCCTATTCTTTTCGTAGGTTAATTGGGATGAGTAAAAAGATGAAATATGTTGAGGTGTGTTGAAGCAGGTTGAAGTACGTTGAAATAGGTTGGGTTTTTTTATATAATAAATTGAACTTGGTTAAAATAGTAAAAGTGGGTTGACGTAGGTTGAAGTAGGTTGAAGTGGGTTAAAGTAGGTTGAAGTAGATTGAAGTGGGTTAAAGTAGATTGAAGTAAATTAAAGTGGGTTGAAATTAGTATTTTATAATTGACCCACGAAAAAAACAGGACCTAATTTCCACGTTTTGACTTTTTGTTTTTAATTTAGACCCACCAAACGCGCCCAAATAACCAACTTATAATAAAATTAATCTACTATAAATCATGCATCGTTAACTAACGATGCTTCCTTCCTGCCCAATCAAAATATTATAGACTAATCAAATCCTTCTTACTTGCTATCCATACAAGCAAATTATTATATACTTTCCGGAGCATGTACTTCTATTATTATATATATGTATTTTTTTCAATTTGTATTTGTCATATGAGCGGTTATCAAAATATATTTTACTTACGCGTATTTCTGAAAGTATGTACTTCGGGTGTATGATATAAGCTTTGTCCATACATACCCGTCCTTCAATAATTGCTGACCAAACAATCCATTACGCCCTTTTATTAGAGCAGTAGCAGCGCAAGGCACGCGTGTGGCCAGGGGGGCCCGCGTGTTCCTTGCATGTCAGTGTATTGCCTGGCAGCCAGGAGGAAACGCATGGGGAACGCGTGCTGCCTTGCACAGGCATTCCTCCCCCATTCCTCCCTTTTTTGTCCTTTTGTTATTTTTTAAATATATTTTTTTGTGTTTTTCTTTTTTTTTGGAGGAAGTATATGGTTTTTAAACAATTTAAAAAATAGGTTGTGTGTTATGAGGTGGGTCCATGATAAATATTTTTATTGGATGATTAAAATTGAGTTCCATAGGTTGGAGAAGTGATGGAATACAAGTTCCAAAATTGTGAAACTTTTGCTGACGTGGCATACCAGAGTTCCAAACTGAAACTTTGGCTGGGAATGCTCTTAGCCTGCAAGCATCCTCTCCTCCTATCACGCATCAACTTTGCAATTATTATCAATATTTATCATATAGAGAGAGAGAGAGATATGTATATTCAAATATTTGTCGTGCAAATGCCAACTAATTTTGTGAATAAAAATAGCCATTGAAGTATCAGTACTAAAAAAGTTTTGTATTGTTGACTTCTTGCATGTGGTGGGCTACAAGCTCATATGACTGGTCCTCGCTCAAGGAGCCTTCTTAACGAAATTCAAATCTCGTTCCCACACAAAAGCAATCAACAACCCAAAGAGAGTAAAATAGAACAACCAGGAAAAATCAATCATTCAATCATGTCAGGTGATGATGATCAAAACTCAACCCCAATCTGCACCGTTGATCCCTACGAATACCTCCATATCAAGCCCAACCCAGATGGCACAATCACTCGATTGTTGGAATTTCCATCAATCCCTGCCAAACCTGATCCCTCCTCCCCTTCCCCTGTTCTCACCAACGATTTCCCCCTCAACCCATCTCACAACACCTTCGTCCGAGTTTACCTCCCCAGACTCGCCCTTTCTGATTCTCTCTCCCCCAAGAAGCTCCCCATCATCGCCTACTACCACGGTGGTGGCTTCGTCCTCCTCCACGCCGACTCCGCCTTCCACGACGTCTTCTGCTCGGCGCTTGCTAGCCACGCGGAGGTGATCGTCATCTCCGTCGAGTACCGCCTTGCGCCGGAGCACCGGCTTCCTGCTGCGTACGAGGATGCAGTAGAGGCACTGCATTGGACTGCCGCCGCTGTAACCGATAAAAACGAGTGGCTGACCAAGTATGGGGATTCCTCTAATTGTTATCTGATGGGATCCAGTGCAGGAGGGAACATCGCTTACCACGCTGCACTCCGGGCCTCAGACCACGTGGACGATCTTCAGCCGGTGAGAATAAAAGGGCTAATCCTACACCAGCCCTTCTTCGGCGGGTCGGGTCGGACCGAGTCAGAGCTGAGGCTTTTGAACGACCCGTGGCTGCCCTTGTCCGGCAGCGACATGTTCTGGGAGCTCTCCTTGCCAGTGGGGTCCGGTCGGGACCACGAGTTCTGCAACCCGCTTCTGGAAGGCGGACCGGGTCGGTTGGAGAGAGCGAAGGAGTTGGGCTGGCGGGTCTTGGTGACGGGTTGCAGTGGCGACCCGCTTGTGGACCGGTTAAAGGAATTTGTGAGGATGTTGAAGAAGAAAGGAGTACAAGTGGAGGGGCATTTTACTGAGGGTGATTATCATGGGGTGGCTTTGGTGGAGCCCGAAAAGAGTGAATTACTTTTTGGAGTGATTAAAATTTTTTTGGGTTTTCGTTTGAATGCTTAAAATGGTAAGTACTAAGTAATAAATCAAAGATTATATTCCATTTTCATATCCAGCTCATGATTTGGGCACGTCGAAGCTACGTGTTTGTTGTCTATTTGACTTGAAACTTTTGTTGTATGCTTGATAGCAATAAATAATAATTGTGCTTTTTTGATGTTGTTATTTGGCCTTTTCTGATCTGTAATTTATGGATTTAGCAGATAATGATTCTTACATTTTGTTAGAATACATAAAGTTTATACCTAAGCTTTCAACTATCAGTTTAAATTTTTAATTACGATGGTTCTCTGTTGTCGTTCCTTTGGTTGGTTTTTAGGTAAATTTGTGGTATATATGATATGTACCTCTTCTAGCGTTGACTTTTTTTTATTTGTATATACGACTTGAATTCTATACTTTAAGAAAAATAAGTATCAAATTAATTCAAGCAACTTATACATATTCATATGTAACATATACAGGTTGGATAACTTTTTTTTATATAAAATTTGATAAAATTACCTTGAAAACTTTATGTGACTTTTCGTAAATTTCATAAAGTTACCTTGAAAAGTTCTTCGATCTAAATTGTAGTAATATACAACGTGTCTTTCTTTCAGATTATTATTAAGGCAATAAGGACAAAAGAGTAACAAAGCAGTACAAAAAAATTGGTCAAGTGTTGGTTAGACTGACCCAAACAAACAACAGGCGAGCTTACAAACAAAATTCACCATTTCACCCCTTCTTTAATAAGTCCGGTTCTTTTCCACTGCAAACTAATATACAATTAATGAACATTTTCGAAATCTGAGATCTACTCTAAGTAAATTCTCTATAAGTAAGATGAAGTCACATGTGCTTCAGCTCCTCAAAAGTCAAAACTTTGTACTTAGGTAGGGATTAGGGACCTTAAACTAGTTTAGCTCTATTAATAACCTATATAAATGTTAATAAAAGGGAAAATTGACGCTAATAATATGAATTATAGGGGGTATCGTCACAAATAATTTTTCAACAAACAAGCTGACTTTTGATCTTATTTTTTGTAAATAATCTAACTTGAAAAAATTCATATCAACGCACAACTGAGTCAAGTCTATCTAAACTTACTGCTAGTATAATTACAAGAAATGGGATCGAAGGTCAAAATGTTCATTGTAAATTTTTCTCATATCAGAGTACTCGCGTCGATACCTCAAATAGTTTACATTATTGGCGTCAATTTTTCCAAAATAAAATGACGCCGTCTTTGAAAATAACCTTAAATATTAACAATATAAATAGTGAAAATGCTCCCCGTGCATCCTCCCCCACCCCCTTCCCTCAAAAAAACAGGAAAAAAGAAACAAAACCAAAGACAAGTCTTTGCATATTTCACCAACTCATATCAAACTCTTCTTGGAGCAATGGTACATATTTCACCAAGCCTTCTTTGAGGTACAGAGTGTAAAAGTTCAACTTATTTATGGATTGAATTTTGGTGACAATAATCATAGTCAGTACATTTTGGGCTGCTAGTGGGTTGGCCCAACTCTACTGACAAATCTTCACTTTCTACATAAGTGGATATAATTTGGCTGAGACTGGCCCAAGAGAAAGCCCGCCCAAATAATACCATTTATCATTATTAGAAAGCAAAAGCCAGTTGCAGTTACAAGAATTTTCTTTATTTTTTTTTTTGTCTTGGATTCTCCATTTCACTAGAGTTGAGCTACTATTACCCTAATAAGAGGTAGAGCTCTCCGTTCACATATTTTCTCCATTCACAAAATTCAGAACCGACACTTTACTTAAGTGGAACAAGTGTCCAACCACCTGAGCCGACCTGTGTTGGTTAAGTTACAAGATTGGAGAACATGGAATTCAACTTGTAAGATTATGGCTCACTTGATTAGATTATGGCAGGTCAAGTGGACGGCCTTCTGCTGTAGCAAACAGATGTAGTTAGGCACTTTCGTTGCTTGGAGAAGTTGAGCTAATTTATTTTCATATTTGATGAATGTATATTTTTGCGCTTTCTGACAAGCACATATATATATATATGAGTAAGAATGTTTATATCTAAATCTTATTAGATCTTATAAAAGCAAAATCTGCACTAAGAATTATCGTTATTTGTATAAATGCATCTTTTCCGGAGAAAATGGACAACATTTTTCACTCATTCATTTCCTTTTTAAATGTCGACTATTGTCTTCATATTGTTGTAAAATTAATCAAAGAGAATATGTTTTTTTTTCCCCTAACTACAATAGCCAAACAAAATGCCACGAAATAAACAAAGTAGAATACTTAGGCTCTGTTTGGTCCTTAGAAAATTTGGTGGAAAGAAAAGTTAAAGGAAAAAAAATGTGAAGGAAAAAAAAGTTGGGAGAAAATGAGTTTTTTTCTCTTGTTTGGATTGAGGAAAAAAATACAAGAATTTGGATGAGAAATTTGAATATTGATGAACTATTTAAATCATGTTGATGTCATCTAAGTAGTACAAGGTTAGATGAGGTCAAGAATTTTTCTCAAACTTTCCTCACAATTTTATGAGGAAAATTTTATCACTTGTTTCTAAAAAATTTTCCATCTAACTTTCCTCCAAATTTTTTTTCTTTGTGATTTTCTCTAAACCAAACACAAGAAAAAAAGTCACTTTCCAAAAAAAATTTCTTTCCACCAAATTTTCCAAGGTTCAAACGGAGCCTTAAGCACTACGGAAAAAAGACAAAAACTGGAATATCCAAATTCTAATGTAACATCGAAATTTTTAACCAGACAAAATCTCACCGCATAAATTCTACTACAATTAATTAATTAATTTTCATAATAAGAATATAGCAAAATGATTTTTCAATTGGCAATTCAAGAAGCAATTGATTTATTAAGTATAAAAATTCAGAACGTACGCATGGCACTCGCAAATTATATTCTTTTTTTGTTTGAAAAAAAAAAGCATGAGAATAAAAGTGGAACGTCGAAAATGACAAAAGATATGATGGGAGGAAATGAAATTAATGGACTAAAATAATAATTAAATTAAAGTGCAAAATAGACGTCGCATTTATCCATAACATGAGATGAGATGAGATGAGATGAGATGAGTTCCACTTTAAATTGTCAGTTCCCAAAAAATTGTCGTTTTTATGCATGAAAAATAATTGACAAAACTAAACCAAAATTGGCCTAACAAACAAGAAGTTGACACCAAGAGAATTAGTTGAGTCTTGATAAGACTATGCTGTAAGCCTGCCCATGCCATTTTTGTGGTCCACTGTAGATCTACAAACTAAATCAAACCTAACTTAAAATTATAAATTAATAATTAGATAGAAAAACTAAATAAAACCTAACTTAAAATTATAGATTAATAAATAATGGAAAGCTAAATGAAACCTAACTTAAAATTATAAATAAATACAGAAAGACGATTGATAGCACTGCACCAAATATTTATCAGATCGAGTTTCTTTATAACTTATTTGAATTTATTTGGCCTAAATCAATTTTTTAAGAACTTATCTTGTGTTTTTAAATTGAATTTTGCTGAACTGCACTAAATTGAGTTGTACTTATTTTGTTGATAAATTATTTTTAAATTGGTCTAAATTAAACTGAACTGAACTTGTTTTTTAAAAAAAGCTGAAGAAAACATGACCTAATAATGATTATTGAAAATGTGAAAAATGTGAAGGAGTTTGATCCGTAACGTTCTCTATCCCTTCAAATGTTGTAATATGATAAGGAAATTCAGTTTTGTTTTTTCGGGGAGTTCATGAGGAGCATGAAAGTTAATTAGCATAATATGAAAAACACTCAATTATCATTAATATGACCATACTCGAAGCTTTATTTTCTTATTACAACCTAGCTAGAAAAGTAAAGTAATGATCAAATTAAACTTCAAATATAAATTTCACACAATATTAATTTTAAAATTTTATCGACTAAATTAAATTGCATGGACATCTTTATTTCAAGTGAAATTCGTAGCATAATTAAAGAAAAAAGCAGTCGATGATACAACCTCTGTTGATTATTCTCTTTTAGCCTCTTTAGAGATGGTGTAATTACAGAATGCTTGGTCCAAAAGAAAAATTATGTGCCTATTCGATCTCTTTAAGCTATGTACGTGCGTAAAATTTCATTGTAGATCATTTGAGGACAAGAAAGAAACTAATAGATCTCTTATTTCTAGAATATATGGAACAAAGTTGATGGTGCTCTCTCAACCAATAGAAATTAGGGTTAGAAAAAGACAAAAAAGTTTCTATCTAATGTAGTTCATTTTCCATAAACAAAAAGGGCATTTACTAAGAGATAAAAGAGCACCCAAGTTTGTCTTATTATTAATTCCATATTTATATTTCCATTTGTAAACTTGGGTGTGGATCAGTGTCAAGTTAACTAAACAAAGGAAAAGACAAAAGCATCAGAGTTGGTTAATTAAGAGACAACATTTCTTATCTATATATGTCACTATGTTCCTGTTTGACATGCTGGCACGTAATATTGAACGACTTGATTTTGGAATATATATGACCATTAGGTATATTGAATCTCATATTTATAATTATGGTTAATATTTTATTATATATACTTTCTATATTACAATGCTTATCCAAAAACATAGCGATGTTATTCACGATCAAAGGAAAAATATCAAGGTGGATTACACTTTATTAGTGAACACGTCTCTCATGGTGATGTTATTGTCACCTATGTTTCTGCTCAACTACAACTGACTGATATCTATGCTATGGCTCTCCCTGTACAATGTTTTCTGTTTCTGAAATCTAGTATGTCTGTGGATTTCCCCACCCAGAGTGAATGGGGTGTGATGAAGGATATTGTATAACCTAATTAAATATGTAAATAATTTGTAAATTTTAATTGCATATATCAATGTAAATATGAACCCAGATTCCCCAACTGACGTGAGTCAGCTCTTCACAAATTCTTCCTCATATTCAAATATAGATAATTACTAGAAAATAGTTTAATCATAATTATAGCATTTAAAAAACTGGTAATAAATCTAATGACAAATTGTTAGTAATTTTTTTTTAAACAACACGCTAATGATTTACTAAGTATTAAACTTTCGATCAAAAAGAAAAAAAAAGTATTAAACTATTTTTTGTAAGTTGAGTTCATAAGTTCAATAATATGAATATGATATTTACTTAAGCAATACTTGAACATCCCACTTAATTTCATAATTAGAAGTAAAATAACAAGTAATGTCCTAGTCCGTGGATAGCTATCCTTCAGTATGCTTCAAATATTCCTAACTCTTCTCACAAGTGACCACAAACATTTCCAACGTACTTTGTATTCGTTCGAAAAGTATTTGGAAAAGCTTTGCAGAATACGGGCTTTCCTAAGAGCGCTGCACGCCAAACATACTTGCTCTGAAATTCTTAAGAATTAAACTCTCTATTCAAATACTTTAAATCACACTTTTAACCACCATGCTTCTACAGATGAAGGCATTAATTACATAACATTCATCTTAATCAATTGCAATTTTTTAGTCTAGATATGCTCTAAAATTTGATTAATATAGATTTTGAAAGCAGATTGCCCTTAGCACCTTTTGAAGAGTTCTCTTTTTTGAGCATTACTCTACTAGTATGTAATTTACAATATTCTTTAGAAAAAAGACAGATGCAATGATAGTTAATTGGCAGTAATGAGCAATACAATAGTGGGCAATAATGAATAAAACCAAGAATTTCTTTGCTGTTTGCGAGTAGGATTTGCAGTTTGTGTTACAAAATTACAAAATGCAAGTAGCACCAAAAAAAAAAAGCCCAATTTTTTTAAAGAAAAAATTGTAGAGAGGCTTAACATGTGCACTAGCTAGGCAACGTGACTACAACAAAATAGGGTCCCATTAATTCCCATAAATACAGACCAAAATCAAATCTATCTACCCCAGAAATCTTCCAAGATGAAATCTTGGCTGTTTTCTATAATTGTTATTATTATATGCTGTATCATATCACCACCTATAATTAATACCGATTAGCCAACCTGGATTTAAGAAGGTGTTTGGATTTGGAGATTGCATCCGGAAAAGTAAATGGAAACTGTTCTCAATTGTTTCGAGTTGGTAGAGAACTATCAAAAATTTTAGTCATTTTGCACTTATACAAGTGGAATATAATAAAGATTGAGTTAGATCAGTTTTAAAAACTTTTTACCTGTTAATTACATAATACGTTGAAAGTGGTGGTTATTTACACAGTGACGGATCCAGACATTTGGAATAGGGGTGTCCATAAATTAATATCGTTACTAATATACAATATTTTTTTTAAGGGTTTCCATTAATCAACATTGTTACTAAATTAACCACTTTTTAAATAGTTTTTTTTTTTGGGCTAGGGGTGTCCATGGACACCCCTGGTTATAACATGGATCCGCCCATGTATCTACATACAGAACTTAAAAGGAAAAACATACGTATCTTTGCTAAAATATTCCCCAATTTAAGCTATGTAGATTCTAGCTAGTACCTCATGATGTGGTGCTAAGGCTCCCAAATACTTGCAAATTCTACATATCAAAATCATTTCAAAGTGGCGTATATATGAGCCTGAAATACTGTTTATATTGTAGTTAACTTTATCAAAGTGTGTCATTAAAGCTAAATGGTATATAAAATTAGAACTAATATAATGAAAAGATGTTTACATTCATCGGAATATAAGTCGATCGCATGCCTGTGTGTGCATAAATAATTTTTCTCTAATTTGTTCTCAAAAAAAAAGAATTATTTCCATAATTGTTCTTCTAAATTGATAATTAAGTTGCATACATGATTGGAGAAAATTAGTATAGCAAGAATCAAATCTTGTTTGTAGAAGATGCCAAATCGACCTTCCGCACAAATTAAACAAGAACATGCTTATTGTTAATCGTGATTCTCGGTGCATGGGGTTATGACTGAGCCTACCACTAAGAACAAGTAAGCTTCTGTTTGTTTTTTTAATAATGAAAATTTATTATAGGAACACTCTATTCTTTTATAAATTAATTGTAGGTCGGCTCCGATTAAACAAAAGATCGAGGATTTTAAAAGAAAGACAATGACTATATTACATAGGATTATGGTTTTAGGATAGTAAAGAAGAGAAACAGGGACGTTAGAAAGTAATTTTTAAAAAAAAAAATGTAGATCGATTAACAAAACAATAATTTGGGATTTATTTATGATATAAATGTACAATTGATACAAGACAAACCATTTTTTGAGGGTGCGACGGTGAACTTCATGCCCTAAATGTTTGGCTCCTTTAAAAAATATAAAATAAATAAAAAAATAGGAGTGTGAATCAAACGGTTGGCGGCCATCAACATTGTGTTGCCTTTTTTTTTTTTTTTAAAGGGTCTTAATCCAACTACTTATGGTCAATAAGTGTATAATATATGATGTGTTAATTCATTTTAAATCAATATTCTATGTAGATAAATGTTGTGGCCCCATATGGCATGGCATGCTGGGTCAACTTGCTCCTCATGAAAATGTCACCCTTTGTCCAACATTCTCCATTTCTTCCTTTTGCTGCTACCCCCCAAAAAAAACTTCTTTTGGGAAAACACTAATGATCTCTCCCTTTTTTTCCCTTTTTTTTAGTTGGATCGCATTTGACAAATTGTTTATAGGTGATGAATAACTGCGTATTTCAAAATTCAATTGCTACAACAGTAATGAAAGATGATAAATTAACAGGTTTCAAATTACAGTTCGTCATATATGAGACAATCTCATTAACTTGAGTATCGTTAAATGTTAGTAAGACTGTATTTTTGTAGTATGAGAATATTTAAACAGGTCATGTTATATAGATGCCATCATGCACGTTGAGAAGAAGTTGTTCGGTTTTGTGCTATGGGAGAGGAATGTGGCAAGTCATAAGTGCATATACATACATACACAAGAGTTGGAGACGTACGTCAAATGAGGCTGGTGAAATCGCTGGTGCAATCCTAGCTAGTGTCGTTTTGTGTAGGGGAAAGTAGGAGAAACGACAATTCTTTTTGTCATCAATGAGGGAATAGGCAGGGCACAAAGGAGGGAGAATAAACAACAAGGACTTCCACGTGAATCGGGCCTTTTGGAATTGAATTGAATTTAACGTCTACTAAAACTAGCTCATAGCCACTAGCTATCATTGTCGTCACTTGTTTAAATTAAATAATTATTTGTTCTATCAATGATTAGTGACAAATAATCACTTGTCTAAGTACCAAAGGTGTAAAATCTAAATCAACCCTTTCCATGCATGCTTGAAGAGGTCGATGGGAGTTGTTCAAAGTCTAGAGTTTAGTTTGTCAGACATTATGAAACTTTTTGTATAATTATAACATTTTAAGTAGAACTTTTACAAAATTTATAGATAACATGAAAATTATAATATAAAGTGAATATAGTCAGTATATCTCTAATGTTCTTAAGTCTTTGCTTATAAAGAACCTAGTAAATAACACATGCTGTTGGAGTATGAAAATGGGTTTTGTCTCACATTGGTAAAATGAAAGAATGTAAAAGTGGGTGTTGTCCCACATTGATCAAACTAAAGGGTTTAAACATGTATATAAACTTGCGAGATACTCTACGTGTTACCAATTGGTTTTGGGTTGGAACCACATTTGAGCTTATACGCATGACTCAATTGATTAAGGCCCAACTTAGATATAAAAAAAAAATCTAACACATGCACTTCCCATTATTGGTGTTTGTATTTTATATATGTAAATCATAATATTTTGGTGCAAAAGGCGGGACAACGGTAAATATAGGCATGAGTTGAATTAGGTTACCAATAATAATATATCCTCAAATATTGTTTAGTTGATTTAATCTTCCACACATAAATCATAGTCTTAGATACGTACAATATAATATATGTATTGAGTAATCACATATCATTTTAGTCCCATGCACATTAAGTAATCAGAGAATCGAATTGCAACAAAATAACTCTTACTCCCGTGTGTTACAGGGGTGAAGTTTCTGGAGATTACTGTAATGTTATGGGACCTAATTTTAGCTGCTCTAGAACCTTCTGAAACATGCTAAAACCTTCTAGAATGATTTGTGAGTCCTCTTACTTAATAAGGTTTACCTATCAAACCAAGTAAAATTGCATGTTCTTGTTGGTGGGAAACTAGAGTTGGGAATGGAAAGGAACAAGATGGGCAAGGTGTTTTTTTTTTTGTTTTTTTTTTGGAGACAACTGAGAAGGAGTGAAATAGAGTAAGATTTTTCTGAAATGAGTGAGTTTTGTTTTTCTGGGGGGGGGGGGGGAAAGTAGGAAGGATTGGCGAG
Organism: Selenicereus undatus; assembly: GCA_017589665.1. NCBI lineage: Eukaryota > Viridiplantae > Streptophyta > Magnoliopsida > Caryophyllales > Cactaceae > Selenicereus > Selenicereus undatus. The sequence continues at coordinate 2,490,433 of JACYFF010031958.1, read as the reverse complement.
GAGTGGAATAAAGTGAAATCCTTTTTGAAAGGAGTGAAAACGAGTAAAAAGGATTTGAAAATTGGGGTATATCCATGAAAAAAAAAACAGAGACCCCTTTAGTAGTATTTTCACAACCCTATCTAACGATGAAGGTCATGGGAAAAATCTCTAGTTTTATCGAAAAACTTAAGGAAAAGATACCTTAGGTTCGAAAACGCACATAAAATTTAAGGATCAGATGAATCCATAGATCAAGAAGAGAAGTTTGGGAGAGCGTGAAACTTCAGTGAATGGAAGTATATATAAGGCATTGCATTCTTAAAAGTATAATTCAATTTTCATTGTTACAGAGTATATGTTATGCCTATCCTTTAAAACCTGATTGAACGATAAAAGATTTTTTGAAGACCGGTTATGATGCAAAAATTCAAAAAAGATAAAAGACTTGAAAGTTCCATTGCTAAAAGCCTTGAGAAGAAGGTGACTAATGCATAATGGGGTGTTTTTGTGGGGAATCGTTCACTAAACCACATGCTTGTTTTAACATGTACTGCCCATTAACATCAACAGAGGAATGTCGCAGTTTTTAAACACAAGTACAACGACAAATGTTACAAAAGTAGCATTCCTTTGTCATTTTCATATGCCCACAACCTTCCAAACTTTTAGATATATTTTTTTAAATACATATAGAACAAAAAGCACCATTTTTTTGTTGTAAATAAATTAAATAATATAATATTTTTTATATTAATCCATAATGAATGGATTTTAGCAAATTAGACCTAGTAGCTAGCTTCTCTTTTGAGTTATTCAAAATATTGGTGGAGGGCCATCCCTATTTCTTGGCAGTATGCACTTGATTGTGTTTCAAATTCTGCCCATGTAAATCCAACAAAAAATAAACAAAGCTGATTGGTAAAACAAATGCCAAAATTTATGACGCACATCATGCCACTATGTTGCATCAATGTAATCACCAATCGGGATTCCTCATTGGAATTTTTTACTAAAGTTCATAGTTTTTGCATGCTTCATCATAATTTTTTAAGTAATGATCCGATCGAGTCATCTTATCTAAGATTTATTTTATAATGGATTGATTAAAGTATATAAAAAAATTTCCATTTTATATTTTAATTAATCTCTTTCTTACTTTTTTTTCTCTCAAATTTCACCAATATGCTAAACGACTACTTTGATTTTTCTATTTTATTTCTTTAGTGGACACATTTGGGTAGATGAATGGAATGTCTTCTTATTCAACTTTAATCTAGTAAAACTATACTACAACTGTTGCAAAAAAAAGTTTTAATATTTATAAACCCCAAGTGCAAGGTGTATCATTGAGTACTTGGGGTGTCGTCCGCAGGGAGTTGTGCTTTCAACTACCGGGGTTAACTAAAGCGTCTCAATCTAGGCCAGAGAGAGAGTGAAGGGAGAAGAACTAAACTGCTAAAACAAATAAACAAAGAGGGACTTGAGTTTATGATTTTACCAATGAATGAACCAACTAACCAAGACTAGCCCTAACCTACCCAAACTACACTGAGAACAAGAGATGATCGGTTGCACCATCAAATACCACCCAAGCCCTCTTTCAAGGGTCATGAGCTAGTCTAATTCGCGTAACCACCTACTTTCGTGGGGTTAGTCGAATTTAACCACAAAACTAGCAACCCCGGACCTAGCTCGATTCGGATACTACTTTCGTGTCCCGAACTCGGTTATTCCCTCTCCCACACTAGCTAATTGACCTCACCTCTCAGCATAAGTCAATCGTCCAAAAATATGGATGAAAGCTCTCTCAAGCATTTCATCGAACACTTGGCGGGCGTGAGGAAAAACTCTAGGTTCTAAGCATAGATTGGGTATGGTTAGGCCTATTACAAGATCAATTAGCCATCAAGAGGCTAATCACAATCCAATGCCACAAAATCTAACAACTAAACATCACAAACACATCGAAACCTAAACTAACAACTAAGAACATAAACTTGAAGAACAAAACAAAGAGAATGAAATAAAACAATTTTAAACAACCAAATAACATGAATCAACAATGAAAACTAAACAAATAAACAAAACAAAACAAATACATGAATCAAACTAGCAAAACATAAACAAGAATGAGATAAGAAATAAAGAGAGAAAAGGAAGAAAACTTAGTCTTGAATTGATTAGAAGGAACTTGAAATCCAAAGGTTGAATCCAAGATTAATCAAATACAATCCTAATCTAATCTCCTCAATGGAGTTTTTATTGGCTAAAACCTAAACTAAACTATCCTAGAAATCGCAAACACATCGAAACCTAAACTAACAACTAAGAACATAAACTTGAAG
>JACYFF010031958.1:2456236-2468537 GCA_017589665.1 Selenicereus undatus | reverse complement strand
ATATATATATATATATATATTATAACTCCTACCTTTCATCTATTGTTCATGTTAAGTTATGTTATTTTAAGTAATTAGGTCATGTGTTTGCTAAATTATTTTACCAACCATTTTTCAATATCTCAACATTTCTTAAAACTTTTTATGTGGGTCTATCAGAAACGGTTTCTCTACGTACGTCGTGCCTAGAGGTAAGGTTGCTGCTTATATCTGGATCTTTCTAAACTCCTACAAATGTCGGACCCACACTATGATGAGTTGCTGTATAGACAGTTTTTTGGATATATATATATATATATATATATAGACGCTTGACCTTAACAAATAAATACCATAGTTATTTTTTTTTAAGGAAACACACGATTGGATCCATAATTTTATGGACAGTTGAGCATAGATAAGAAAGACTCAGTCGTCATATGAATTAGTAACTTGGATGAATCAGGCATCTTTTTTTCCAAAGATTCCCATCCTTTTCTCTTTGTTGGGGGGGGGGGGGGCGCGGGGGGGTCACGATGGAATCATCTTGATGCCCAATGTCTTGACTCTTACAGGCTAATTTCGTTCTGGACCACCACTCTCTTTTATTTGATTGGAAGCAATTAAATTGAAGATACCAATGTAGCTCAACAGAGTACAGTCTATTTGGATTGAAGAGAGAGAAGGGGATTTAAGGGAAATAAAGGTTAATGATTAGTTATTCTCCTTATTTGGAAATATTAAATGAGGAAAAAGGAAAGGAAAGAAAGGGGAATCTAGGGAACATTTCACCCTCATTCACTCCCATTTTTCTTATTTTTATTCACGTTCAAAATGAGGGGAAAAGGAGGGGAAGGGAAGATTTTCAATGGTTTTGCCTCCCTCCCCTCCATCCCCTCTCACAATATATCCCAACAAGGTGAGTATAAATCACCTTCCTTCATTGCCTTCCCCTCCATTACCTTCCTCTCTCTTCCCCCTCTCCTTCTCTATCTTAATCTGCTGCGAGTAATTAACATCGTCATTTTGCTTTATTTAATGGTGCAGCATACAGTTGGGGGGAGGGGGGATAGGAACTAGGGTACAATGAAGCTAATCTCTATATAATTTAAAATTAAAATTATTTTTAACCTTAAATGTCCTGCTTGGATAGAATTTGTGACATATATTTGAATTTTGAACAAAGGATTATGGATCTCTTAGAATTTATTTCATATGACAAAGGATTTCAACTCAAAAAAAAAGAAGAAGAAAACATCTGAACTTCTTTTGTGAATTTTTTGAAATCAATCCCTCTATTTGTACGAGGGCATGCAGTAGTAAAAACGCATACACATAAATGTACTTAAATCCTATGAAAATAAAACCGACATTGAAATGAACTGTTGTTATTGTTTGAATTTTGAACACTTGGCATATTCCAAATATCTAAACTTATGTGCAAAGTGAAGAAAAGACAGTGAAGAATACCTCCTGTTGCTCGTACGAACTTCTTGTGAACCACATTTGATACATTTTGTACTCAATTTCCTTCCCCCCCCCCCCTCACTTGAATTGACATGATTCGTTAGAGGACCCCGCTACAACCCAATCAAATTTTTATGTCAGCAAAGTAAATAGTTAACTATTTTTTAGGTCCTATTAGATCCTCTGTTTAAGTGAAGTTGGATTACCGTTAAATTTGTAAGGGATATAACTGTCCTTGTGATCATAATAAATTTTCTTCACTTACGATATTCAAATTAGAGATCTAGTTTAAGAAGAACAGATGCCAAATCATTTAAACTAGTCTATATTAGTAAAAAATTATTCATCATCTATAGTGTTGATCAATTAAGATGGACATGATATCATAATTGGTACCATAGTTGACATGATATCGGGGAAATTAACGATTCCCAAAATTAAGAAAATAAGCCAATGATTGTGTGGATATTATTAGAAAAGGCTCAAAATTTACTTTGAGTGCGGTCAATGGGAGAATTGCTGCTCCACATAAAAAGAATATAAAGTAGGCTAAACTTTCATTGGTATATTATTGGCCTCTTTTATAACATAATAATTTTAAACAGGAAGTCCATCTATAAACCTAGACTACAGCATAAAGTAGTAATCGAAGAGATCATTGAACTCTAGTTAATTTTTACGGAGTCTAAACCATAGAATGATATAAATCAGTCTGTAATTTTATTATCTCGTTTTATTTCCATGATTAAACTTGTCCATTTTTTATTGCACGCTACACAACGAGTTCAGGATTTCGAATTTATTTTTTGTTTCTCATTTGCAAGAAATTATAACATTTTTCCTATTATGTCATTCATACATGGTTTCTCCTAACATGGCATATATTTTGGTACTACTTGTGCAAGGGTGTGGAGTATTGTCTTCCTCAATTCTCTAATGTGAGACAACAACCACGGTACGCCCAACAGTCACATATGTATAGTGAAGTTAGGCAAGAGTCAAAATACATAGCCGGTCTAAACTTGAATTGACCAAACATAACTAATCAGTTATTTTCAATCTGCCCCCGTCGCCTAAATTGGAATTATTGCATGCAATTTAAAGAATGTGGACGTAAACATGACATGCACACGCTGGTCACGGCAAAGATGCCATATAGGGCAACTTATTAGCTACACTTAGCTAGTGGCCATGTCTAGCCTATATTATCAAGTATCAAAGTGTTTTTCAGAAAGGAGTCAGCTTGGCAAGAAAAAAGTCCGTAGCTAATTAAGAAAACAAAATTTTAATTGATGATGTAGGAGCAACTATTTATTGTGTCGGCATACGTACGTTATGCGTGCGCTAACTCAATTTACGGAAAAAGACCTCATATTGTACTGAGACACTAACCAGCCAGCTTCACCAAAATTTAATCATATGCAATAATAAATAAATTTAAAAAATGCTTTCAAAAATTTTTGTCTCTCGGAATCGATCTCTTTACTTGTAGAAATATTAATTTGTAAGGGTAAGACTGCTTACATCTAGATTTTTTCAAATCTCATATATAAAAATAGGATCTGACGGGGAGTTGTATGTACTCTAACAGTTTGTTATACGTGTATGGGGCAGGTGAATCTTGTGCATTGACAGTAACCAAGTGATGTGAACTAATCTTTGGATCTCCTACCATTGGGTGCAAGTGTTTTATGTCATATATTCTTTTTCCCATATAAGCCAATTCATGATAATACAGAAAGTAATATGGTCTTCATTATATTCATTAATTCAGAAAATGAGCATTATTCTGTAGGACTTGGTAGGCCAAGCATCCCAGTAGAGTTCTGATCGGCGATTGCATGATTCTGATTGACGTGCGGTGGACACACATCCACATGTGTATATCACTATGATCGCTATATAAAAAGTTTCTGATAGCAAAAGATAGTGCTATATTTCTTGGCCATAAGGATGCCCCCATTGTTACGCTATTTGTCTAATATTGAATTAATTAGTTTAACTGATAAAATTTTACAAAATAATATCGTAGATTTAAATATTTTTTGACATTTTTCTAAGTCTAAAGTAAAAGACAAAGTGTGTTGGTTGGTGCAGTAGCAAGGTGGCCAATGATCTTGACAATTTGAAGGTGATCTTGCTTAAGGATTTGGCTGCAATCTCTTAACCTTGTTGAACTTCATTTTCTAGTTAATTTTTCTTTAGTACAGACTTAGTTGTAAAGCAACGACAACCATGTTAGATAAGCCAGCCTTTGAAATAAATTGACAAGTGCCGAATACAATTATCGACTCTATCCAAAAATAAAATTGATTGCATATAAATAGTAATGAATAAGGTGATTGTATTCTTATGTAAGATTATCTCAAAAATACCTGCTTGATCGTAATCAATCTACTGTTTATATGTACGGACCTCTCTTATCTCACAAGTTACAATTATTCTAGCCTCATAATAGGCCGGTCAGATGATCCCACTTAAGTTGAAATGATAATTGACTTTACTTCTACATGCTGTCTATGTTCATATATGTCCTTATTTCTTGTTCCAAAAGCCCTACAATTATTTAAGTGATGGGGTCGTTTGGGTGATAAAATTGAACCTTCGTGCTCCAAAGAGTCAAGTGCTTGTTCACTAGTAGATAGTAAGACAAGTTATCCAATTATACGGACCAGACCATCATATATATAAATGAAAGAAGGTATCAGATGAGTTTTTGACCCCACGTACTATGCATAATACATACAAGCATTGCCCATGCAGATTCTTGGAACTAAGCACACAAAATGATCATTTTCTTAGAGGGAATTGTTGAATCAAAACCATTCAACAAATTAAAACGTTCTAGTACCAACACATGTTCTTCGAAGTGGTTTGACATTTATAAACCTCTAAACAAATTAAAACCCTCTAGCATCAAAACATGTTTGTCAAAGTAGTAAGTCTGACATTTATTCTCCTTAATCAAGGTTTCAAATTTTAGTCTTATTTTTTTTTCTATAATTGGTATACCTGTAAGAATAGGTAAGGCGACAAGCGCAAGAGTACAGCTCTTCTTACAATACGCCATAAAATATGCCTGATCGAAATTAACTCCTAATACCGCCCTAGGTCTCCTACAACACGAGACGCTAATAGGAGATCGATTTTGGTAATAGTAGGAGCTCACAGACCGAACAAAAAAGTATTTAAACCTTCAAATGATCACGGGCCACAACAACCGCGATAACCTCACGCACAAGGTTTTTGCTGATGGATACAAGAAAGTCTGGCTGTGTGGCCATCCGGAAGGACACGATGCTTGTAAATAGTTTTGTCTGTTGGGAGGCTAGGTCAATCAAAAATTTAATTGGAGGGTTGATGCCCAAAATCTAAGTATTGACAAAGGGTTTTATCATTCACTTTCACGACAACCCATATAGTGATGAGTGTTACAGAACTGCTATTAGTCTATTTCCATACTAGGTCATTGATTGGTGAAACTTGAATCTCTTTAATTTCAGCCTTACGTACAGCAGCTAGGCAGCAAATAGCAATTCTTTGGTAGAGGTCATGAGTTCAGTCCTCTTGACTAGAGTTGGGAAAACCTGACTAAACACGATAACGCAACATGAACCCCACCTGAAATTACTGAGAAAAATACAAATCCGACCCAAACCGAACCAATTTCGACCCGAAGTCGACACAATTTAACCGTTTGCGTATCAACATGTCATTTTTTTTTTAAATTTTTGGCAAATCTAAGCTATTTTAAAAGTGAACACGAAATTGACCCGTTTATTAAATGGGTCGACCTGACCCAACCTATTTATAAGCTCTACTCTTGACGAACAAGAATAATTAGATCGACTTTATCAATTGATATTTAAATGGTGTTGTGATAATAAAGGACTATTTCGGTTAATGATATGATGAAATCCGTTTTACAATTAAATTCTTCAATTTCACTTGATATAGTACGACTTACTCTTGTCCTATTCATGTTTACATGTACTAATATTAAACCTGCACATGTGAACACCTGAGCACACGTATATAGAATTATAAAGCACTAGAAATGCGTAGATTCATACAAAAAAAGACCAAATGTCGTAGTCATGATAAAATAAAACATGGAGTTTTAATAGAGTAGAGCTGATGAGGAGAAGTGTAAAAAGCAAACAATACATTGATGAGTAGAAGACATTGGTGGGACAATGCAAGAAAGAAACTAGGATAAGGAGAGGCAACTAACATGGCTAGATGTGAGAACTTAGGAATGACAAAGCAAATGAATGGTGTAGTGGGGCAAATGATTTCTACCATAAAGGCAGAGAACATATCCCATCCCTACAACTACAACAATAAAGTCCTTTTGATGTTGACAATATTGATAGACATGTACATAGACCCAACAAGGCTGGATCTCTCTTTCTCTAGTCTCTACAAACTTCACAAGAAAGAATAGCCTATCACAAGGTTGGAAATTAAATGTTTTTATATGTATATCAGGCCAAACAAAGTTTCTGTCCTTTCCTTATCCGCTAAAAGTTTCTTTGCTTTTTTCCTTAGTTAGATTGCCTAAGACCTTGGCTACCTACCTTGTGGTGGGGATGTCATGAAGATGTGGGGAACAAGGATTATCTCATTTGATATGGTTAGAGCTACAAAAGTATGACCCGATACGATTATACGACATGAGCCTGACTGGAAGTTACTGAAAGAAACATGAACCTGACTCGAACCAACACTACTAAAAATTTTAGTTATTGAGACGGAAAATACCGACCAAAAAAGAGACTGCCGCACAGGCCGAGGGACATGGCGATGGAAGACCGAAAAAGCAGACAGGGGCGGCGGATGTTCCGACCGACTTTAAATCCGATGGAATTTCCAACGGAATCCCTGGTCAATGTTGACTAGATCTGGGATGAATTTCAAAATTCAAAATCAAATTTTTTTTAAATATTCCGATAGAAAAATCCATCGGAATTCCGACGGAATATCCCGTCGGAAAATACAACAACAACACCTCCCAGTATGGGTCCCGCTTTCGCGGGGTCTGGGGAGATCCAGCTGTAGGCAACCTTACCTCTACCGGTATTCCTACCCATAGAGAGGTTCATTCCAAATTGATTAGAAGGAAAATTCAAAATTTTTGCCCAAATTGATTAGAGGGAAAATTCAAAATTTTTGAATATTCCGTTGGAATTTCGACGGTATATTCAGTTGGACTTTCTCTTATAAAACTCGCACTTCGCTTCATTTTTTCGTTGCTCGTTTCGTAAAATAGAGAGAGAGAGGGAGCACCGCTCCTTGTCATCGCCTCACCACCGGTTGCCGCCATCGCCTCCTCTCGTCGTTGTTCGTCGTTGACATTTTGATAAGGTTTTCTTAAGTGTAATTTGTATAAATTTGTTGTTAATTAAATATATACGTTGAATTTAATAATTTATATAATTGGTTTGCATGTAACTATGCAAAATTAATAGTTTATATAGTTAGTTTGTTACATTGATATTAGTTTGTTAGAATGATAAATTACTCTCAATTTTGTACTTTGTTGATAAAGAATATAATTTTTAATTAATGAAGCATAATTTAATGCTAATATCAATTTAACGTCAATGACGAGAATTTATTGTGTATTACATACATTGAAAAATATTTTTGTTGTTCGATACTATATTTTTTATTTTTTTAAATAAATTTAAAAAATTCCGACGAAATTGCCGACGTGTTCTGACTGAATTTCATATGGATTCCGACGGAATTCGGAAAAAAAAATTTGAAATTTTTTCCCGAATTTTTTATTGCATCCGACGGATGAGTCCGTCGGCTGCCCAATTCCGTTGGAATTTCGTCGGAGAACCAGTCCGACGGATTTGTTTTTTCCGTCGGAACTCCTTTCTAACTCTCCTTATTCCGACGGACGTAGTCGACCAAAATTTTCAACGGAAAATGTTGCTTTTTTCGTCGGAATATCCGTTAGAAAAAGTTGATTTTTTAGTAGTGAAAACCGAATCGATTTTGATCCAAAGTCGACATGATTTAACCGTTTAGTATGAAAACTTGTTATTTTTCAGTTTTGAACACATCTAAGCTATTTTTAAGGCCGACATGAAGGCCCTATTCTTTTCGTAGTTTGATGAACCAATCTCACTCTTTCCACTCCCACCCACTCTCACTCACTCCTTCCCATTCCTACATATAACTACTATTTCTCATATTTTGAAAACTTTTATAATTTATGTAATTGTGTGTACAAATAGTTTGACAACATGAAAAGTTTTATTTATTTTTTGAATGTTATGGAAATATTTGTTAGTTATGCTGAAAATTGTAGATGAAGTAATTTTTGTTATATATATTGAAGAAATAATAATTTTTTTTATGTTGTTAAGCAAATGTTAGTTATTCATAACTGGTAGATGTTTTGGGTTTGATTTTGTACATGAAAGAGATGCTTTAATTATTTTTTTTATTAAAGTAAGTTGAAGCAAGTCGAAGTTGGTAAATTGAAAAATACCAACGAAAAAAACAGGCCCTAAAAAACAAAATACATAACTTACACCAATATATACTCCTAGTTCATTCAACTCGTTCCTATTTCTTCCCACTCCTTCCTCCCTTTCCCCACACCCACTTATAACAAACCACTCCCATCCACCAAGGTTAAGAAAACTAGACCTGCTCGGCTAGTCCAACCGGTTGGACCGGGAACCAATTGGAGCAACAGTTTGGAAATTGTTTTAACCCATTTGGACCATTAAATCGAAAATAACTGATAAAACTCGGTTGAACCGACTGACTCAGTCAAATCGCCCCACCCGCGGTTGGACCAGCTTTTCCTAGCTTCTTATAAAACAAAGTTTTTTTTTGGGCCGTGAAGATTTCGCACATGGCATAGCTCAACCCATTCAGAGCATCCTTGGCTTGCCTTCTATACTTTTTTATAAGGCTATCAAGTGTGAAAATTTGCTCAAAATGGCGATGTGAGACTTCTCAATTTTTCTCATCTAACAGAACCCATATTTATGCAATGAGGGTACCACCTTCTATTCCATCAATGTGGGACCATAAATAAATTTCTTATTTATCTTCTTTCTCATTATTTTATACTTGTAACTTTTTTCTATTAGATTTTAGTAATTTATGTTGTTAAAATCAAAAAGTATTTTTTGCATCAAATACATAAGTTAATGATCTCTTCTCCCACATTATTTTGTAGTTGTTCATTTCTTGTAATTTTTATTTCATTGAATGTTAACCAATGTATATTTTTTTATTTATTATCAAACTATTGTAATTTCTATATTGAAGCATGCTACCAAATTATTATGTCCAAATTATTGAACTCTTGTATTATTTTTTTAAGAAAAATTATGACCCTCTAATCAGTTGTGGTACCAAATTATTATGTCTAAATTATTTTTTTCCCCTTGAAACAATGTTTTTTTAAGGGGTTGATTTTTTTTTGGGGGGGGGGGGGGGGGGAAGTGTGAATGCTTTACTTGGGAGCAAAAATGCATGAAGGCCTTGAGCTCTTTTACAAAGCCTAACTTTAATTACATGCCCATGACTTTGCATTGTCCTTGGCTTGCCTTCCATGCTTTTTCATAAGGCTATCGAGTCTGAGAATTTGCTCAAATTGACGATGTGGGACTTCTCAATTCTCACCATCTAACAAAACCCATATTTATACAATGAGAGTCTTGTAACTACCTTCTACTCCATCAATGTGGGACCATAAATAAATTTCTTATTTCTCTTCTTCTTCATTATTTTGTACTTGTAACTTTTTTCCATTGGATTTTAGTTAGTAATTGAAAAAAAAAACATAACAAATATATATATATAAAATTTTCAAGTACACTGGGTCGTGCCGGTCTAACCGGGTCTGATGGTAAACCGGGTAAACCGATCCGACCCCGATCCAAATGGTCCGACCGGTTGAACCATTGACCCACTCGGTCGACCGAGTCGATCACCGGGTCGATTCTTTCAACCTTGCCACTCACTTCCACCCACTCCTTTCCCCCTTCCCACTCCCACCCATTCCACGCATGCAATTTCCCAACAAAAAAAACAGGGTTGATATTGGTAAGTTCATTAAATAGGCCGATCCAACCCAACCTATTTTCCATCTCTAGATATGGTCTTCGATCCCTTAGAAAAATATTACATGTATATAAAAGGTTGCCTTTAATTTACTTACTCATAGTCACACATACTCTCTTGCATTTAGGAATTCTTATGCCCTATCTTATAGGAGTTCAAAGTAAATTAAGAAAAATATATATCCATTTTATCATTACTTAGCAGTAGGGATGTGAATGGGACAAGTTGAGTTCTATTTATATTCGTATCCATTTTTAAAGATAACATCTATATTTATATCTACACTCCTTGAGTTTTAAAAACAATATCTATATCCATTTGATTTTTTTTGGATTTTAAAGTTTTATTTAGAGACTAGATATATAGGAAGGCAAAACACCACCCATATTCGTCTCTACTTGGATGAGTGGAATAGTCGATAATCAATTTCAAGCACCAGCAAGAAGAGACATGCCTAATAAGATTGAGAAAGTAAAGTTCTATGCAAAACATTCAACTTTGATCTCAAATTTTTCATATGAAGGAAAACTAATATAAAGGGTCAATTTTATTACAAGTACAATATCAAATTTAAATGAAGAAATAGAAATTCAAGGATAAAAAATCTAACATATACAGGAATGATTACAAGGATTAGAGCATTGAGTTTCTTGTCTAGCTATTATTTGAATTAGGTTTTTGTTTTCATTTTTTTATTACTCCTGCTAGCAAATTAGGTATGCAAATTAGGTACAGGCTTTAAAATATGTTTCTATACTCATCTAGGGACAACAATAGGTCAAATTCCAATCAAATATCTAAACATTTAAATCTGATCCAATTAATAATTGATTTTGAAAATTCTATTCAAATTCGACTCAGTCGAATAAGATGTGTTGCATTAAATCGGATTCGATTAGATTTGGATTGAATTAAATTTGAATATAATCGGACATAATCCGATTATATGTTTTTATTCAATATTTGCATAATTTTTTGTTTTCAACCTTATTTTTGCTCACTTATAAATGCAGTGTTAAACAAATTTTCAATATCAAATGCATATTCATAACAAACATTAATATATTAAAGTAAATGGTGTTGAAACAAAGAGAACATAAAGTCACTTTAGAGGGAAAGGGATAGACAATAGTAGCACAACTGAAAGGAAAGAGAAGAAAATATAACTTTGATTAACAAAGAGGAGAGATTGAGAGAGAGATTAGGACATGAGAGGAAACTAGTTAACAAAAAAGAGTGTATTGCACACAAAGTACGACCCTTGTGCAGACGACCCTTGAGCAGATTTTTTTTTATTTATTAAGGTTAGGATATTAGAATTTTTCTATTTTCAAAAAAGTAACATTATTAAAAAGAGATATCAGATCATATATTAATCGTATCAGATAGACCCTTCTCCAAATCCAATCTGACAGGAGACGGACTCGGATTACTTTTTATAGAATTCGAATGGATCATATTATTTTTTTCGAGTTTCAATTGAAAAATTTCGACTTGAATTGGATCGAATTTACATCGAATTCGAACATACAACCACTTAAAATCCATTTCCACCACCTATTCGAGTTCTAAAATGAGACTTCGTTTAATCGAATTTTTTGTACAAGGTAATACTCTCACCCTTACTTAAACGTTTGAGAGTTTACCTTATACAAAAGATTTCTCATCTCTTTCCCTTGATCTATTGCTCGTGGCTCCCACCCTCACCCTTCATGCTTTCATTGGGGTTGTCCTAACCCAAAAAAGAAGGGGAAAAAAAACCATACTCAATTAAGGAAACAATTAATTAGATTAGTATTTATGATCGACAAGCTATTAATATTGCTGGGCCTCTTTTTGTTAAGCTGCTGGGGGAACAAGGCAGCATCGATTATTAGGCTAAGGATAGCAAAGCTAGCCGTTTCTATATTTTTACAAATGCTTTTGCTATTATTGTCAAAAAAGATAGTCAGTGATGAAGATTTGATGATGGATATGTTGTTCCAATTAAGTACTACAAACACAATAATATTGCCAATTAATGTAGCAAATCTTCTAATATAGATTTGGTTAAAGTCATAATGCATTTGCTCGGGATTTACTTTTTCATTATATATACTCTAATTTTTTTATTATTTTTTTTTGAAAGATAAATATACTCTAAACTGTAAAAGGAGAGATGCAATTCATTTCACTAAAATAATGATCAGAACTTAAATGGTGAAAAGTTCCAAACCACAATATTTCTAGACAACTCAATGGGTATAGATATCTCACTAAGTCAGCTGGACATTTATATATCAATACATAAAGAAGTGGCATGTCCGATCCTAAAAGTCAGTCAATGCTTATGAAGGTTCATCCGTTCATATAGACTGCCCACCAATAGAGCCTCCAGAGTGATTGCGAGGATTTACACATGCACATTCTTCCTTATGATCGTGTGCATTTCTTACTGTTAATTAGTCCCAGTCCATAATCATTATTAAGTCTAACATAAGAGGAAAAACTTTATTAAAGAATCACAATCTTCAATGAATTAATGCTAAAAAACAAATCAAGATTGTTCGGTAACAGCATAATTGGTGGGCGTGGTTGACTAGGTATAGGATAAATACCAATATTCAACCTTCATAAGAAGAATACAATGTGAAGGGGAGCCTTGGAGCAACGGTAAGGTTGTTTCCGTGTGACCAAAAGGTCACGGGTTCGAGCCGTGGAATTAGCCATTGACAAAGTCAGGTTAAGCTGCCTACAATTCACCCCTTGGGGTGCG
>JACYFF010031958.1:2398253-2437612 GCA_017589665.1 Selenicereus undatus | reverse complement strand
CACGGTGAGTTGCAAGTGTAACAGCTAGGTTACTTTGTAACGATTTTCAGCCCGTATAGTGAAATTGCGCGAAAATCCTACAAGGTAGGTCGTGGTTTTTTACCTCAGATGGGCTAGAGGTTTTCCACGAAAAAATACTGTGTCGATTCTATTTATTTTCAATGATTACTTGCTGCACAGTGCTTCGTATACAGTTCCAAACACCCTCTCCAAACAGTTCCTGAACCTGTTTGGTGAAAATTTCGAAAATCTGTCACAACCCAATTCACCCCCCTCTTGTGTTGTGTGCTCTCAAATCTATCACTTATCATCATCCAATTTAGCGTACTTTGTACTGAGTTCACTACCTAATGCGTCAGACTTTCTTATATAGACTTATTCCACAATGATATGGTTTTCTATTGTTAATCGTATTGTTTATACAAGCAGTTACTGTGTATTTAATTTTTTTTGTTGGGTTTTTTCCTTCTCTTTACTTACTTATAGTATTAATTATTTCTACACAAACTGTCTATTTATTTTTTTGATAACATGTGTATGAATTATCTATTTAAACATGCTCCGTGCTTTTGCATGGGCCCATACTAGTATATGACAAACATGATTGACTCATTATAGCGATGTTGTTTATGAGAGATATTTAAATATATTTAGAAAGTTTTGTCGAATTACTGTAGTACAAAGGAGAAGGTAGGCTGGACAAGTCCGACATAAACTTAAATCTAATACGTTTTATTGTACACCTGACACAAGCGAACTAAACTACGGCTATTTTGTATGTGCTGAGGATCATACCTAACCTGTGCATTTACATATGGGATCAAAGCCTAGCTACGCTAGAGTAATGAAATGGGATAGAAATAAGTGACAGCCAGTTCTCCATTTTACGGTAGAAAAGTCAAAAGAGGCAAGTTGCTTGCTGTGTCTCTCCTCTCTAAGGTGAGCAGTGTTTTGGTCAACTTGTCCACCTGGTTTGGGTCAAAAGAGTAGCAGCTTTAATTTTTCACCGTTGGATTAAGCCAATTATCACATTGGCTGATCAGTTTGACTTTCAATTGTGGGATATGTATCCAGCATTCCAGCCCACCCATTTCGATCTAGACTGTCAAGAATAATTAATTCGTAATGAAGGTCCATACATTTTGTATATTTGACCTTTGACGCCTCTGAAACGTCGATTTTTCTGTAGTAATTTAAATATTATTAAAGTTGATTTTTCTGTAGCAACTTAAAAGTTTGGAAGCTTTTATCATGAGAAATGTACGTTTATGTAAGAGAAGTTTAAAAAAAATAAAATTTGCGGTTATTGGGCCTTTTGATGCCTATGAAACATTGATTTTTCTGTGGCAACTTAAACATTAACAACGTTGATTTTTCTGTAGCAACTTAAAAGTTTGGGAGCTTTTATCATGAGATACGTACCTTTATGCAAGAGAAGTTTAAAAAAAAGAAAATTTGCCGTTTTCATGGTGCGTGAAGTGAAAGATAATTTACTCACATAAAGCTACTTCACAAATTTCGCATTTTCTATAAAGAAAAATGACTTAAATACAACTACTTTACTAATAACGTCTTATAGTCCTCATATATGAATATTTTGATTCATCTCTATAATAGAAGAGAACGCATCAATGCATTTGAATTTTCATGGACGCAATGTACAAAAACTATTATATATCTCAATTGTTCCCATATTGAAATCGTAAAATGGATTTAGATTAACTACAGAACAGAATTATTTTTAAGTTTTGGTTAAAAACTTTCTTCTTTTCTTTTTGTCTCTGCAAAAGAAAAAGCTTTTTTTTTTGTGTGTGTTTTAATTCAAGACTCGGAATCTGTGAACTTTTTTTGAAGATCAGAAAGTTATATTCGGATCTGAAAATCCGATCCGAAATAATTCCTTTCATAACACAATAATTTTATGCAATTTTTCTATATTCTACTCAACGGTCGATGCGATGATGTGCGTTCATATATGGTATTAACCAAATCCTGAACATTTAAGCTAAACGAACAATAAAAGACGGGACATATTTCAAGGTTCAAGTTCAACAAAACGATAACATGGTTCAACAATTACAAGTCTTAACAATCACGAGATACATCTGAAATATCACAAATAACATGTCCTACTCATAAAAAAAAAACAATTAAGAGTACAAATCCTCCACTTACACTATTTAGCCCTTCTTCTCTATTGGTCTCCGACTAGGGGTATATATAATGATATTTATAATTATTATTTGTATGGAGCTGAAATTTTAATTAGAATTACATGTTAGAATATAATTTTGATCATATCATTGATTCGTAATTCCATATATAATTAAGTGTTAGAATATAATTTTGATCAACCTTAAAAAATGGTCATAAACAACAATCTTCCCAAACTTCAAAATGGAAAAACTTAAAGTCTAACTTATCTTATTCTATATCCCAAAAATCTAAACAACAATCCTAGTCATAAAAAATATATATTTAGATTTTATTGTATGAACGGTTAAATAAAGGAGAAAGAGGAGATGTGCAATTACTAGAGATCAGAAATGGATAATGAAATGTTTCGTGTCGGAAACCAGTGAGAAGACAGGGGCTCAGAGAGAGAGAGAGAGAGAGAGAGAGCAAGGAGTTGGAGCGAGAAGCCAAGGACTAAAAGGGGAGATACTGCTCTGACAATTTGACTAGTGAGTAGTAAAAGCCCGAGAGTGACTAGCGAGAGCAATTGGTAAAGTGGCGAGGAGAGAGAGAGTAAATGGGGGGACTCTTAGGACTTCAATGTCTTAATTTTTACATACTGAAAAAAACCTTACTTAAAAAAAATAACACTGGCTAGGATGACACCTTTAGGATAGGGGAAAGGTGGGTATATTGGGTAGGTTTTATTTCTAAAAATTTTAAAATTTAAACATAAATTTTAAATATTTAAAAATCTAGTCGGATCAGATTGAAAGTCGGATCGGATTTTACCCATCCTCCGAATCCAACTCGGACTCGGATTATTTTTATCGAATTCGAACTTGAATTCTTCTATTTCGGATTCGAATTGGATAATTTTATCTCGAATCGGATCAAATCTGCTTCAAATTTGGATGTAACTGATATCCCTATGCGCATTAGGCAAAAGTTCAAAACCCAAGTACATGCAAATTTTGAGGTTATTCTCGACGCCCGCCCCTCATAAACAACCCATCTTCCCATGCTTTCTTTTCTTTGTTTTTTCAATTGCCCAAACAAGGGCGTGCCAAAAAAGAAAAATAATGAAGAAATAAGTTAAATCGAATAATTTTTTTTTTAAAAAAAACAGTTTGGTTAAGAAAATTACGATTTTTGATTCGGTTGTGGTTTTGCCGGTTCAAAAATTCTGGTTAACAAAATCAAAATTAATTTTTTGAAAATAAACATAAAATATGAAATATCTAGATAAGAAAGTACACATTTTTTATTATTTGTGCATGGTAACCGAAACTTAATTTTGTAAAAATTGAAACTTAAAAAATGAAGATTTAGGTAAAAAGTAAATTTTTATGTTATCGTTGGTGAATAATTAATCGGTAACTGAATTAAAAAATTAGTTAACTGATCTAAAAAATTTGTTAATCAACTTTTTCAGCTCGATTATGATTCGGATTTAGATGATCTTCCGTTAATAAAAAATCAATTAATTGACAATTTCCTTATCTTAAATCAAAAAAACTGATTAACTAATTTTTTGATTATCCAAAATTTCGATTAGCTGGTTAGTCGGATTTTGTACATCCTAGCTCAAACCCCCTTTTATTCCCCCATAAATATCGTGGAACCACGCACCGGGGACCTCCTTAACTTCCCCCCCCCCCCCTCTCCAAAACAAGGTGGCCAGGCCCATTTCAATTTACATAGTACTTCACATTTGAGACAGAGCCCAACAGATGTGAGTGCTGCTTAGTTGGGCTTAATAGCCCATGAACAAGGCCCGAGGCTAGCTAAATTGAAGGCCTTGGTCCATCAATCCAAAGCAAAAGCAATCAGACCATTTCTACACAAATTTGCCGTATCACTATCAGTGATGACTGATGACACAACAGATGCACCCTTCGATGTCCTGCATCAAATTTCACAGGCAATTTGGCGGGAAAATACAGCACCATAACACACAGAATATCGAGCTTGATTCAAAACCATGAAAAGAGGAAGAAGAAGAAGAATATGGCTTACACTGGAACGTTTCTCTCTCCTCCTCCATAAACTCCATCTATAAGTGTTCTTCAATTGGTCGATGAATCGTTTTCGGTGGTGGTATGGACTGATTGTCGACAAGGAAGGAGAAGCTTCAGTTGAATAAGTAGGTATGCGATTCATTGTTCAATTTTCCGCCATTTTTTTCTCTGCTGTTTCGTTGTGAATTTTGTGTATCGTTCAATGTCAATGTTGTTCTTGATCAAGTTGCGCTGTTTTTATGTATGGTGAAATGCGTAAAACTTGCTCGACTAATTGATTATTTGTTTTCCATTTGATTTCCTGTGTCTTTGGATTTTCTGTGTGTGACTGGACTTGATGTCATAGCAATGATTTTGCCATAAGAGGCCTGTTCATACAGAACACTGATGGAATGAGGAAATTAGGAAATGGAATTATTTAAAGGATTTGATTGGTTTTTATGTCTATTCGACAACGCCCACAAGATTTTTAGTTGCAATATGAATATGTATATGTGTAGTAATAGGAACATTTTAGGAGTTACTGTTATGTGGGAATTGGGAATAGTAGTCTATGAAATACGAGGGTCCCATATGCTCCTTTGGTTTGGTAGATTCTAAGCTTCTTTCAATTCAGATTGCCTTCTCTGAACTTTTATAGTTGGAAGGATTTGGAACGGTGAGAGAGGAAGTAAATGGAAATGGGTAGCTTTCCTACGTTTGGTCGAAGAAACTAAAAAGGAGAAGAAGGACAAATCCCAGTGTAAGTCCTGCATTTGTGCAGTTTGGGGAAATCTAAATGTAGGCAACCTTATTCCTACTTGTGCAAGCAGTGAAACTGGACAGAAATGAAGGATATTGATGGGAAAGGCTTATTAGAAACTCCCATTTTACTTCTCATCAAACTGGTGGAATTTGGATGGATGGGAAGCTTAATAAGTTGTACAGGCTATTTTAGCTAGCAAAAAACTTGCTTCTATTGTTACTCTTGTGAAGTCTTTAAAAAAACAAGCCCTTCTTTTCCCTTCCCTTTGTGTTTATCTTTCATTCTCTTCATTTCTAGTGTGGCGAACTATCATTCGTTAGATCAAGGCAGTTCTAGCTGAAGTAAAGCAGATTCCAACCGAGAACAATGAGGTTGTGGCTGGCTATGACTATGATGCAAGCATCAATAAGACACCACAACTTTGCGTATCTCCTTGACTCCTTCCATGGAGAACCAAATAGCCCTAGAGAGATGCCTTGTGTTGCAACTAAGGAGAGACTTTTGTATTCAAAAGTGAAAGACATTCACTTTATGCTTCCTATTTACAACTATGGTATTCCACCAAACTATATATCCATGTCTTTCATGGCCCCTTCACTCAGAAGCGGCTTCTTGTTTCTTCATCTTGGCTACTGCTGTCCTTTTCATACCATGTTTCCTCCTTCGTATCCGTCATAAAACTCGGTTGTTAGTTTGTATGCTTGGGGAATTTGGAATTACGGTTATGGATATTGTAAGATAGCCAAAGTGCTATGTATGGTGTCAAAATATTATATGAGTGATCAAAAGAATATTCACCAAGGGGACATCACCAATGTACAAAAGGGACAAATAAAGAATTTTTTTTTTTCATGCCTTCACACTGTTATAAATGATGATGTTTTTGGTGCACTCTGACAGATCTGTGAGGGTATTATTTGTTAGAATCTTCTTGCTTATCTAATCAAGCCATGGATACTGGAAATAAGGTATATAAGATTATTGGTAGATTGGTTGATTATTGTTGAGATTGAGATTTATTTTATCAGATCCTTGATGCTCCTTTGGATATAGTTTTCCCTAGTTCTCATTCTGGTCCTCACCCCTTCCTGCAACTGTACTTCTCCGTTTCTTCTTTGCTGTCTTACCCTCCTCCCCCACTCTATGCCGCTTGTTTACTCAAATTTGGGGGTTAAACTGGGATTAGTTTCCCCTCTATTATTGGGGCAAGACTGTTGCACACATTCAGGTCTTAACCTTCCCATATTTTGTTTTGGAAGTGAGGAGCCCCCTGTGTGCTCGTGTAGACCTGTTTATGAAGTGGTAATCCTCTCCTTGAACATCTCAAATTTGTCATCAAACTAGGATAGTTGCTTGTATACAATCAGTTATTCAAGAGGCTGAAATGTAGAATTCTAAGTTGTGACTAGTCGTAAACCTAATGGATAATATGTGCTTTGATGAGAAAGAGATATCTAAAGTAAGGTTCTCAAATAATCGCATTTCTGATTAAAGACATTTTGCAGTTGCATTTTCTTGATGATTCGTCATTCAGACTGGCTCAAACTGCATTTTCTTGAGGATTTGTCATTGATTTACCCTTGCAATCTTTCTCTGATTCAATTGTTGTTTTTGTTTCAGTATTCCTATTTTAGCCTTGAAAACAGTTTTTGGTTTCCACCTTGATATCTGCTTTGCATTGAATCGATGAAGTTACTGATTTACCAGGAATACTTCATATTTTAAACTCAATGTACTGGGAATCAGTGATTAGAGGCCTAGATCAGACTAAGTTTGTGCCAAAAGTAGCAATCTGCAATCTAGGAGGCATTGCTAGTAACCATGTACTGGATTTTAGGAATGGGGAAAAGGGTAGGTTGAGGTTTTATGGGGTCCCCTTTTCAGTGATACTGAGGTGGTGGAAAGAAGTACATAGAGCATTTCTTATGTCAGCTTGAGAGTTCCAATTGCTTGAATCCTTCAATGCACTTCCTCCAAACTGTAAACGGTGTCATGTATTCTTTTTGCGGGTGTTATTAAGCTTTTGTCGAACTTCATTAATCACTAGAATGAATAAACTTCATCACTGAAGATGGAAAGGGGTCATGTTGCATCAAAGATAGCAATAACCATGATGATAATGATCCCTCAATGATCCTTCCCAAATCATGATCTAGGCATAGTTAGTTCATCTTACCTTCTGTTGCCCTAATATCCAGGTTGTCTGTCCACAGAAATAAAGAGGGAAATAGAATAGTTGTATCAGAAGCAACAAAATTGCACTGGAATAAAAGTTGTAAATCAATAATAACCTGCAAATGATGTTCATTTAAACTTCATCTTTTCAAAACTTGATGGGTCTCTAGTGGAGTGAAGGAAGTAATTTATATCATTCAAATCCAAACTTGAAGTATTTTATATCGTTATCAATTGAAAATTGGATGTGGATGATTTACAGATCCGAAGCATGTGTATAAACTATTTGATTTCACGATGCAATTTACAGAATAGCATGCAAATGGCTGCATCACCGGTTCCAGTACAGTAGTACATGGACTAGCTACCAATTCTCCCATTCAAGGAAAAGGTGGAACATAACAACAATCATTGCCCAGAATCAAATTATGCTTGCTGATGGAGAGGGAAGAGAAAAGAGGAAAACCAGTTACATGGCAGGAAAGGCTTTCAGAGCATTGCCAACACCTGGCCGTGCTGGCACTGGCTCACGTTTTGATGTGGATGTTAACACTTGAATATATTTCCAGACTTTGTGATGAGAATGTCTGACTTCTAAAAAGGTACTTTTTTAATTTCCCAAAATGTCGCATTCTGTTATAGATTCCAATATGCCAATTCTGAATAGTGATCGATTCAAGTAAATTTGATTTTATACTTTATTTAGATATATTTCTCACTACTGAATACTGAATAGGCTATGTTGGAGTCCTTCCTAACAATATTCATATTTGAATCCTTAATAATTGATGCTGAGGCTTATAATTGCCTGCACCAGAACTGTTTGTGGCACAATGCTTAGTTTTACCAGAATTTTACCTTTACACAAGAAAATTTGCATGCAATATTAGTTGATATCTGTTACACTGAAATAATCTTTTTTTCTTCCTCCTCCTTATCTGGCATTTAGAAGCTCCTACACTAACAGGAAGCTTTTTTTTTGGGGGAGGGGGGGGGGGGGATAAAGAGAATTTCTTTTGGTTGGCATTTAGGAGGACTAGAGTTCATTTGCTCTTACTGTTATTTGCCAATTAGCAGTTGTTTGGAAGGGGACCAGGGGACTAATGTTGTTTCCGAGTATCTTAGTGAGCACCATAGGAAGAGAATAGGTTTAGTGCTATTTTATCAACAAACCATCCTACTGTTATTTGCCAATTAGCAGTCCAGTTTTCTTTTATCACTGTAAAGTTGACAATGACCTGATCATCTTTGGTCTCTTAATAATGACAAGGCCATAGATATATTAGAGGATAATCAAGAACAACAACATGCCTAGTGTTCATCTCACTAAAGCCTGCTTTGAGTATATCTAGTGTGAGCATTCTTGTTAACTTTGGTTTAGTCCTGCTCAATATCAAGTCCTCTGACTCTTAAGATGTTTCTCCAAAGTTCTGATTTGTTATTGATGCCTAATAATGTCATCGATAAGTAACACACCACATTACATCGTCTAGGATCAACATGCGAGCTCATCCATAATCTCTATGAAGGGAAATTGGCTCAAAATAGATCTCAAATCCAATACCAATAGGAAAGTACTCTATTGCCCCAAAGGGTAAGAATAGAAGTCTCTGCCCGTCGTACATATCTCGCATGACTTGAATGTAAATGGCCACTGTATCTTCTATCCATTTGCCTTGCCTACAGAGGATCTATCTAGCTGCACTATCATATGCCTTCTCTTCTGTATATGAATGAAACCATTTTGAAGTTTCCCAAGGTATCTCTATGAAGCTCTGTTATACAGTTGAATAAGTGAAACGCTTTTATTGTATAAACATTCAATGGCTGCAGATTTAGCAATGCTATCCCTTAGAGGAGGATGATTATCATACAGTATAACCCAGAATATATTTAAGGTAATATATTGTCTCTTGGAACCAATTTCTCTATTGGCTTGGGTGCTTACAGGGCAAAACTACCTACGTTTGGATCGTAACTGCATGGAAGCGACTTGGGAGCTATGGTTGCTAGTGTGAGTGACTTAATTTGAAAAAAATTAAGAAGTGGGCAAAAATTAAAGAGGTTACTTAAATTCTTCCGAAAATGAAGCTGAGGGAACTGAATAATATGAGTGCTTTGTCGAACTGACTGAGCTGGTGGCGAAATAATGATGGCCTGAAGGAAGAGTTGAATGCTCAGAAGTGTAGAACAGAAACTGCGGAGTACAGAGGAGGGAAGCCCTATAGGCCAGAATCGTACACCTTTCATTTCATTTTTATTGCGTCATCAGAAGTTTCTGATCTTTTGCCCCCTTATTTTCGTGAATAAATTGGTGGTGGGGGACTACTGCTTTTGTGTTGGATGGAAACAAAACCATGACTGCTCTCTCTCTCTCTCTCTGTTTCTCTCTTCCCTCCTCCAATTCAAAAGATTAGATACTCAATTTGGTTCATGATAGTGATAGTTGTTTCTCAAATCATTTCATGGCTCTGAAATGCTCCGAATACTACTAAACTCTCTCAAATGCTCATAAACCTCAACCAAATCCTTACCGCTCCAAAACACTCTTGCTACCTATCAAACGATAGTTTTAAATGCTAAAATAAATAAATCTTAGCCCGTCTAATTCCACTACAAGAATCCATGTCTTTAGAAACCGAAAAAATCGTTCTCTAAAGCCCCGAAATCAATATCAAAACTAGATGCAAGACCAAATGGAGATCGAATAATGTTCTTATTCAGAATCTCCAATTGGTACCCACTGCTGATCGTTCTTATTTAGTTTTGGTTTTGAGGCCAAGTTTTGTGGCATCTCTGTTCGAATTCTTTTCTTTTGTTATGATGTATTGCGATTCAGGACCTGTATCTTGGATGCTCATTAAAAATAAGGCTGCATACATCTAAAAATACTCCAACTATGTTTGCTATGGAAAACGGGGCATTTCATGTATATCGCTCATATACATTCATATGAAGTTTTGATGGTTATATGTGTCATTATAGTTTATGCGTCAATGAGTTTATGATTGTTTTGTGATAGCATGATGATGATGATATGATTGCTATATTTAGGTGTAAGTAGCTATGGGAATGCGTCTAGGTGCCAACTGACTGCATTTGGTATTTTACGGAAGACGATAGATTTTTGTATCCTGTCAGCTAAGTAAGAGTGTGATGATGTTTTCCTTCAAGGTACATCACCCCCAAAATAGGCTCTCTGTTTAGGCAAGACTTTTAGACTATTTTGATTAAATTCTTACAAATTTCATTTTACATATCTCTTGATCTCTTACAATAGTGTATAGTGATATCTAGTTTGTAACGTGTAAGATCTACGGGCATATTCTTTTCGACTTATGATAAGTATATATTAATACGTTGTTGAAATATACTGAAACATACTAAATCATTGAAAAAATATATGTAGGTATTTTTAATAAGTATTTAACAGTACTGAATATTGTACTGAATTATATTGAATCATACTAAATTATGTTGAGAATTGTGTTAAAGGTCAATAATAAATACTTACTATAAGTCGAAAAAAATATGACCTATATGAGATAATATCTTAGAGAAATTCCACTCCATTTCACCCCAATCCTCCACATAGGAGAGCGGGAAGACAATTTATTACAAATTCATGGTCTGCCAACTGAACAAACTAGTAATTTAAAGCTACTTATATATGATTTGCGCAATTTTCTTTGAATTTTGAGCAAGATTATAAGCTGCATTATCCAGCTTTCCCAGCACTTAACGCTCATCGCATTAACTTTGGATGGCAATCCCAACGTGGAATCTCAAAGTTGTCAATAGGCTATAAAATACTTAACTGCAAACGTCTACTGTTTTTCCTATTTTAATATTTTCTCTGCATTTGTCGTCATCGTTGCCAATGCTATCTTACTTTTAATTTGATCTAATTATTCAAATTTATTCGATTTAAAAATATTAAAATATTTGTATTAATTTTTGGCATAAAAAAATTTTGCCTAGTGACAAAATTTTTTGTCCCATAAGATTATAAGTGTATTATGTATAATCAACCATGACTTAATTTGGCTTTGCTAGGGAATGTATCTGATCATTTGATTCCCTTATTCAAATACTTTGCAATTTGTCTTTCTTGTGCTAATTACATTTAGAATTTTGATATCATTGTTCTTCAATATCATTTTTCTTAAAAAAAAATTAATAAATTGTTGGTGTATTTGAATTCTTCCGCTATATTGCAATTTGCTGAGTTTATGAACACGTTGAGGCCACCTCCCCAACCATGAAATATATTTTATTTATGAATATACAGTTATTATTGAATGAAACTGATAAATTTAAGGAGCCCCTCACTGACAGGTCAGTAACCATCCCTTTCAAAAAATTTGTGTAGAAACAGTGACTTTGATGGTGTCAGTTTGGACTTTGGACCTTTGAGGGGGGAGGAGAGGAGCCATGCAACATGGACAGGGGTAAAATCTACTTTACTCACTTTTTACCATTTTCCCTGGCCTTCTTCCCCTCTGTTTTTTTTTTTTTTAATTAATATAGTCTCATAGTGTATTGATATCTACAAATTGTTACATATGGTAGCAGAATATATGAACAATTCTATTTGTATTAGTTATTAGCTGTTAGCAAAACATATATAGTTGTTAGCTATTAGCTGTTAATTGTTTGTATTAGCTGTTAGCTGTCAGCTGTCAGCTGTTTGAGTTAGCTGTTTGTATTAGCTGTTTGAATTAGCTATTTGTTGGAAAACTGTTTGGTAAAATTAGTTGTTTTTGATAAAGTTATGAGACAAAAAGCTAATTATTCAAAAAGTTCTTCCAAAAAGCTCATGGAATTAACTTTTTCAAATAAGCTTTTCTAAAAAGCTCTTTCACCAAACACCAAAATTAACTTTTTTACTTGGTCAAACAGCTAATTTTGATAAAAAAAAGTCCTCTTGGACTAAAAAAATTCTTCAAAAAACTGTTTATGAAACACCCCCATAATCTACAAATAGAAACACATATTCTTAAGCTGGTCTGCTCTTTTTCAACTTATTGTAAATACTTATCAATAGCATTTAACGCTGATCAACACTGCCTAGTACTTAGTGTTATTATTTCGTTATAATTTCCGCAACAATAAGCAATTACGAGGATTGATTAACGTTGATTAATAATAAGTTACTTATGATAAGTTGAAAAAACATACCCCTTAAAAGTGGTATTTGGGAAAGCTTCTTGATAACATTTTTACGATAGTGGAATTCTTCCCTTCATATGTGTTTTGTATTATATTTTTTACCCTACAACTGAATTTGAATACAAATAGGAAAGTTCACCAAATACCCCCATATTGTGAGGGAAATCAATGAGAGGGGCAAGTACTCTATTGCTTTTATGTATACATGAATTCATGTATATTTGGATTGTACAATAGTAACACCTCCTTTTCTCCCACAATTTAAGGGGGAAAAATGTACAAAATAAAAAAAAAGAAATAAAGAGGACATGTAACATGTTGGTGTACTTAATATTCACCAATGGTTCTACTACTTGCTTGTTTCAAATTTTACATGCTATATGGACTATTAAAGCTTATTGTATATATATGTATGTAAGTTGGCAAGGACAAATATAGCCGTACTGAATTGGCAGTCACGAGCAATAATTCAAAATTGTTGTTGCTTACATGTATATTTCTCAAGATTGAAAGGAATTACTGGACCCCAAAAACTCAAAAAAAAAAAAATAATTTGAAGGAATTAAGGCCCTTTTCTTTTTATGGATTAATTCTAAAATACCAACTTTAATATACTTCAACTGACTTCAACCTACTTCAACCCACTTCTACTATTTTAACCAAGTTCAATTTATCACATAAAAAAAATTTAACCAACTTCAATCTACTTCAATCACCTCAATCTATTTCAACATACCTTAACCTACTTCATCCTTTTATCCACCCCAATTTACCTACGAAAAGAATAGGTCCTAACTAAAACTAAATATTCCTAGATCTTAATTGAATGCATATAAATAATTATTATGTTTACAAATGAACATGTGTTTAAGAAAACTTTAGGTTTAGTGGATATTGAAAATTTAATTTAAAACTTTGTTAAGTCGTGAATCTCTTTACATATGTTGAGGTAGGAAAAGATCAATTGATAGTGAAAATATCAATGGACCATTTGAAGCTTTGTTGTAGTTCTAATTTCTCTTGTTGTCTCTCTTTTGTACGAGTTGTGGGACCTTTTTTATTATTATTATAATAGGCATAATTAATGCTATAACTAGTCTTTTAGAGCAATAAGACCAATTTTTAGTATGGATTTCGTCTTCGTGAACCAAATGTGAAACTAATTTTTAGATGATTATGCTTAATTAAAATCTTAATTTTATAGGAGTTGCTGAACTTACATAGCAGTTGGTCAGCCTCAGCTTTCTCTTTTTTCTTTATTGCGTTTTATGGGTTTCCCTTCTCATATGCAGCCCACCAAATCCTCCCACCCCCCCAAAAAAAGAAGACCAAAAGTGAAAAAAAGGGGCCTAGTACACACAATCAAAATATGTTACCCTCGAATTCATCAATTTTAGCTGGTTTTACAAAGGTCCTGTTTAATAATGTTAGCTGTTAGCTATTAACTGTTTGTATTAGTTGTTAGTTGTTAGCTATTTAAATTAATTGTTTCTATTAGCTGTTTGAATTAGCTATTTTTAAAAAAAGTGTTTGGTAAAAATTAGCTATTTTTAAAAAATACATTGATAAAATTTCATTTATACTCTTATTTATGAATTAGTTTTTAACAAGATGTATGTAATTTTTCCAACTTATAAACAATTATGTCATTTCTACAAAAAACTCTTCTCAAAAGACTAATGAGAATAACTTTTTCAAAAAGAGCTTTTTGGAGCCAAACAGCTATTACAAGTAGCTCTTTACCAAATACCATTTAGCTGTTTGATTTGGTCAAAACAGCTAAAATCCTCCCAAACAGCTATTTTTTTTTTAAACAGCTGTTGTTACCAAACACCCTAAAATAAATGTTTTTAGTCCGCCTTAGGGCCGTCATGTTCTCTTCGAATACCAGGAATATTTACTAATGCTTATTACTAAAAGTTGTTGAAAATCATTGAAAATTATTAAGAATTGTGAATGTTGTTGAAAGTTAACAAAAATTATTGAATAGTTAAGAAAAATATAACTAATTATTTTCATTAAATACCTTGGCATTAAATAGTGCTAAATATTATTGAAAGTTGTTGAAAATTACTGAATATAATTATATAATTCTAAATAATTTTAAATACCGGCGATGAGTACTTACCAACTAATCGAAAATGTGTATAGCCCTAGTTGGCATGTCGATTGTTAGGCATCCTGTCAACTGTGCTGTCAAGTAGTAGGTAAATAAAAGGAGAAAGTGAAGAAAAGAAAAAGTCTGGTTGGACTGATTGTATTTGGAGTACGAGAAAAGGATGCATATGGAGGACAAAACCCAGTAGAAAAAGGCGAAATCATCATGTCCCACCAAAAAAACAAGGAATCATCTTCTTCTTCCTTTATTTTTTTGCCCTTTTCAAATTTACTTTTTTACGAGCTCTCTGCAAATTTTACTTTGCTTTTCACACTCTGGCTCTCTCAAGAGGGCTTGCATTCATTTGTCGTCCTTTTGCTTTATTTGCCAATAATAAATTAAACAGCAGTCGTTTGTTGCCTAGCCACAGTATTTGTCTCCTTATTTATTATTATAAAATTCATTCTTATTTTTATAATCATTCTTTTCTTTTTCTCATTATGTCACCTAGTATACAGGTTTACAATATGAATTCTGTTAGCCAAGTGTCAAGTTGAAAGTTTCTCTCTCTCGAACTTGCTCTGTATCTCAAATATGGATTTAAAATGTGGCCGATTTGCAATGAAACGACCGCATGAGAAAGGTTTCTGAGTTGGCCGAATTGCGTTTTAACCATGATATAGAACACGATTTTCGCATTAAACCGATTTTTTTATATCGTGACCAAAACCGCATTTTGAATCCTTAATCTCAAACTGATATGGGCAAATGGAAATGGGTATGGTGTAGAAGATGCCAAACATGGGCTCCGTGACCATTTCAAGTTTACCACCAACATATTGCTGCATCTCATCATGTGACAAATGGTCCAGTCCCCCACCATTTTAATTTTTTTATGGTTGTATCTTCATTCCAAACCCACCACCCCTTCTGGCTTCTTCTTCTCCTTGATTTCCTACAGTCCCTTTCATTTAGATTTGTAAGTGACTGTGAGATGTAATTCTCATATTGAGCAGAGGACGAGGCATCTTCCTTGTTAAGTGGCGTTTTCAAATCATATATCAGTGAGCCTTTGAGCGTGGTTTTTGTCCACTCCTAGCTCGTTACAACCCATGTTGACTAACTCTGGATAGGGTTTTAGGAGAGATCGGTCACTAACGGTTCAAACCATTGTTTCATTTTTTGGGGCCGGCCGAGGTTACATTGTGCCTACAATGTGCCCTATTATAAGTTCATAACATGAGTCTAACTGGCACAATTTTTTCGAGTTTTATGACAAATAATCAATCCAAAATTACTCAGAAGATTTTCGCCATCTTATTTCCTTTTACCATTCTAAGTATAATTGCTTTCTAGTGATCTATTACAATGATTAAGATATATAAACCCAAAACAAGTAGGTCCCTCCTGCTTTACATAATTAGTAATAATACTGACAAAACCAAACAAAAGCAATCAACAACTTGTTGATTTGCACCATTTGAGTATTTACATAGCCCTTCTTCATCACTTCCAACAAACTTTAACTAAAATCTAGCAAAATTCAGTACTGTACTAACTAGACTAACTAATTCATTTGTTTTTCTCTTTGCACTTATTGTGATTATACTCTGATACGTGTGACATATCTTTGCATGGCATTGCTATGCCTAACCAAGCAAAAAATTAAACTGCAACTTCTTGGATTAATGAATCCACAATGTCATGTTCTATCTCTGAAACAATTGCCTCTCCGTCCTCCTCGAATGCAATCAAGTTACTCTGAGATTCGAATTTGGGCAAATCCTTCTCAACAAGGGAATCAATATCTTGAAGTGTTTCACAATCCGTGCAAGGAAGGCTTTGAATCATTTTGCATAACATATTCACTAATTCGAACCCATTTATCTGATGCTGCTGTTGATGATGACGATAATTTTTCCTGGCAGACTTAGACACCCATGGTTCAAATCCAATGAAGGGAGTTAATATGTCAGCTAAAATTTCATCAACCAGATGAAAAATTAGTCTTCTTTTGTCAAAGGAAAGGCATAGTTGGTCATCAGTTGGGGAAGTATCATCACTTGTGGTGGGGGCATAATGAGTAGTTTCTAGATTGTGGAAAATTGTTGGGCCAAGAGGGTGAGTCGGAGAGAACCATGTTGTTAAGGAGACAGGGGTATCTCTGTCAATTCCAGTGCATTTCAGTATTCTGCTGATGTACTGGAACTCAGCTGCAGATGTAATTGTGGCCTCGCCTCTCCTTCCCCTTGCTTGGTCGGCAGATGCATGCGTCGCTTCTTCTTGCTCTTTCTTGTACCTCCATTTGCTCTGACTACGAGATAACTGTTCGTTGGTACTGCTGGTCATGAGTTTCAAAGCTTGACCCTTTGGTGGTGCCTCCTGTGATTTTTGTTCCTCTTTTCATTGAGATTTTTGAACCAATATAGGAAAAAGGAGCTAGGAAATAATAACTATACAAGCATGAATTTTTCATGATATATACCTAATTAAGAGTTAAAAACTAGTTACCTGTTTTTGAGGTAATTTTGTACGAGGGGGAGAAGCGGGATGATAGACCTTCTTGACCGAGACCAGTGAATGGACTGAGCCATGTAAGAGGTCACTAGACAACGGAGTCTTCTTACTTTTCTTGTCGTTTGGCGCCCTCATTGGAGGGTGAATGAACTGCTCCTCTTTCTTCTTCCTGATTGGACTCAAAGACTGTGGGTGATGCTTCTTTGAGGAAGATTTAGTTGATCTAAGTTTCTTCAACTCTTGCTTGTCGTTCTTGTTGTCTTCTATTGGCTTTGATTGCAGCTTAGGCACGATCAAATGTACATGTTCTGACTTTGCATATTCTAATGCTAATGGCCGATCCTCTGAATTCAAGCTGAGCTTGGTGTTTGGTTCAATTAATTTGAACCTGGGTGAGGGAGAGTTTGTTGAGTTCTTATTCCCTGGGCTTGAGTTTGATGAGTACTTCTTGTTAGGAGATTTCTTGGTTTTTGTTGATGAAATTGACAAAAGATTTTCATCTCTCCTGTGCCCATCATTATTAACTGTGTTGGTAATATCAGCACCAACTGATCTTCTCCTCCTACTTACAGTCTCTTTCACCTGCTTCATAATCTGTCTGGCATAGTACCTAGGACTTCTACTCTCCTCCTCGAGATTACTCCTCCCCAGATCCCTCCTCTTGGTACTAATGGCCGAACATGAGGGTCGAGATGACTCCATCTCCCTCACAAGGCTGTTCTCCTTGTCAAACTCAAGGGACAGCCTATGGCGTTCTAAGACATGGCTCGTGTATTTTGAGGAGGATGATGATCTGGGTGTTTCGGGCAATGACTTTGGCCCAGGAACGTCGTTGTTGTACGAGCTCCTAGGCCGAGTCTTCCTGCTGGACCTTCTGACACTGGGTGGGGTGGAGGCGGAGGTGATGCGTGGACTGCTTCGAACCGACTGTGAATGGGAGGATCTGGGTGTGGTGGGGTGGGGTGACTCAGGAAGGATGTCCAGACCCATGAGTCGAGCCACTAGGTTGGGTGTCCTTGCACCTTCCGAGGACGAGTCGT
Organism: Selenicereus undatus; assembly: GCA_017589665.1. Classification (NCBI taxonomy): domain Eukaryota; kingdom Viridiplantae; phylum Streptophyta; class Magnoliopsida; order Caryophyllales; family Cactaceae; genus Selenicereus; species Selenicereus undatus. Next base: position 2,419,669 of record JACYFF010031958.1, on the reverse strand, counting down.
CTTGTTTTTGGTGATCTCTTGGAGCTTGAATTGCTACTTTCAGCTTTGTGTCCCTTCTGGTAGTTGGTTTTGCCTCCTCTGATAATACTTCCAAGCTTTTCCTTGGTGCTTCTACACCTGATTCACATCACATCAACCTTCACTTCAATTATAATTTCAACTGTAATAGTCTTATCCCGAATTACAAATAGATTATTTTGTTAGAGAAGAATCTTTTGACTCCCGATCGACCACTTTGAAAATAAATAAATAAATAGAGTGCAATTTACACCAGCACTAACATAAAATTTTCAAAAATATATGAATTTGATTATGGTGGTTAATGAGGCAGTTAATTAGTGGTTAATTACCTTTTAGCGAGATGGGGTCCTGTGCTAAAAAGGAGATGTTGGGATTACTGTCATGAGGTTTTGAGCACAACTGGAAGTGGTGGAAAGCAAACAGGCTAAGTAATGCATTCATGCACCCTCCTCCTCCTGCAGCCGCCGCTGCCACGGCCACTGTTGCTGCCGCCGCTGGTGGCGCAGCTGATCTTTTGACTCCTTCACCACCACCGCCGCATCCGCCACCCGCACTCCTGGCGGCTTTCTTGGAGGAGGAGGAGGAGGAGGAGGAGTTGCTGCCCCAGTTGAAATACCATTCTCTCCCCATAACTAACTGGGTAGCCCTGTCTTTCTCTGTCTTGTTATCTCCTGTGTTCTCTGTTTGTGTTGAACAGAGTGTGTGTTTATATATATATGATAGCAGAGCACTCACTCTCAAGAGCTGCAAAGACCAGGGAATTAAAAGACCAGCGTCTCTCTCTCTCTCTCTCTCTCTTTCTCTCTCTTTCTCTCTCTCTCACACACACACACTCTCACACATACACATTGGGAATTTAATTTGAATGGTGAGTCAAAAGAAAAAACCCAAAAAAGCAATAAAAAGAAACAGAAAAAAGAAAGGTTAAATCTTGCTTTGGCTGCTGACAGGGTACGTAAAAAAAGGCTGGCTTTCAAAAAGGTGATGTAAAGCTGAGACAGTAATTCTTTGTATTTTTATTTTTTTTTATGTTGAGCATTGTTGTGTCCACTCTACAGCTATGTCTCAAAATATCAAATATTCTACCTATGGATTTCTTTAAGCCTTCTAGGCTTGAACCTGTACGTTTATTTTGAAATTATTCATAAATTTAATTAGCTTATGAATTTGGGTTCTAAATTGATAACGGACAAAGTTTGTATAAATTATTGTATTTTTCTCAGCATAAGTCTGAAAATTTTTGTATCGATATATTTACAATTGTTTTTAGTCATTGACTGTAATGGAATGGATGATCAAAACAAGTAGGTAGACGAAATTATTTAATTTTTCAACCATGTTATATGAGACCTTCTAACAATTTAGATTGAAGTTTTGGATACAGTAAGTAAATGTTTATTTGTATTATTGTCTTCGTATATAATTATATTGTATTTCATCTAAAATTCATTTGTGCTAAAAGACGTATGCTTCACATGTCAATAGGGTTCAAACTTGATCAATTTATGAAAAGTTGAAAAAAACATGCCGCAAAATGGAAGCCTCCTCGATGACCACCCAGGTAAGTTCAAACTTTGACTGTAACGATTTGCTTTTAGCCTGAATAAAAAGTTGGACCCCTTTTAATTTCTGTCTCACAAAGTTTTGGCTCGGATTTACTATTATTGGTACTAATAGTCTTTTCTCTCTTCTAAAAATAATAAGAAATATTATTGAGTAAACGTCTTTGAACATCTAAGTAGGGCAAGTTCTATAGAACAGACAAAGTACTTAAATTTAAATCCTTTAATTTGGATAAAAAAACGGAAGGTGGGTTATGGGGTTTTGAAATTGTTGGGGATCTGCAAACATTAACTCGGCAAGTTATTAGATACACCCGAGAGTACATGGCTACATGCTCTCATTTTCTATTTATATATAATTTTTTGGGTATATTTATCATATATTCTATTTTTTAGATATTTATTTGTTAATGTATCTTCTGAGAGTATGTGCTCTCAAGTGTATAGTATTAGCTTTGGTACGTTACGCTGATGTAACATGAGTAATCAATCTCCTAATCACTCGCTAATTATCCGTTAGTTTCTTATTAATTATTTTGATTGATTAACAAGATTGTTAGAGGGATGATCATGGTAAAGATTCATACAAGTAATTAATTAAAGTTAATCCAATTGCTTAGGCATAATTTGTTTTTTGAAAAATTGTACGTTAGGCCATGCATGGGTCGACGCAAGACATTCAATCAACCATTCCTCTTGGGAAACACATCACATGATAATCATATGCAGGATGCCACCCACACAACCCCTCCCTGCCCCTTTGCTGACGTCAAAAATTAAAATATTTGGACAACTTACGAAGGATGCATTTTTTTTTCTCCCCCTAGTAAAAATTGCAACCAGTGTCCCATCTGAAGTTAAAATATTGAACGAGTCATGTTAACTTTGAAAATGATTTAGACTAATTTTTATACAGGTTTCTGTAATATAAGTAGAATGTCGTATGCAATTGTATATATAATATATTTAATGTCATTATAATGTGTATTAATATGATGTTATATAGCTTACGAAGATGTATTTGTTAATGAAATAGCGTACCAATTTGGCCTTAGTTTCTGCAAAAAAAAGTTAATTTTGTTTTGACACCCTCGATAACAAACGATTTATCAGTTATAATCCAATTTGCACGGGCCTCTCTTGTAATTTTTCAAACTGTTTAAAACATGATATGCATATAAAACAATTGCTCACACAATGTGGCTCAATTAAATGGAAGTATCACATTGAAAATAGAGAACTTTAATGATAAAAATTAAAATAAATTAATCACAATATATCGACATATTTTTAATTAGTAAAAGTAGCTTTTAGTATGCATTTTATAATTAAACATAAAGTTATTTGTAATAGTTTTTTATTTAAGAATGTGTGTCTGTAAAATACCTTAAAATATGTAATCCAACAATAATCTTGTTATGATGGGACTACTGACAAGATTTTAGGGTAGTATTTGAAGCATGACAAGCATATTGATGTCATGAAAATGAGTGATTTACAGAGCTAATGAAAAGGTGCATTATTTAACAAAGAGAGAGAGCAGTGATTTCAAAGGTTCAATCACTTCAAGTTTCAGTGTTCAATGTCCGACTCCCCCCCCCCCCCCCCAAAACAGCTATTCATGCAGTAGCGGCTAGGGGATGAGTTAGGATTCAAAGTAGAGGGGTAAGATTAATAATACACAACATAAATTTTTTTATTGATGGATAAATCTCTAAATTAACTGCTTATTCAATACAAATTCAATAACAATTAGTAAACTAAACATAAACACACAAGCAATTGCAAACAAAATTAGCTCAACTTTAAATCTTCAACCAAGAAGACAATTAGGTAAAAATTTTCATTTTTCAATTCATAAATCATGAGTAATTCACTAAGTTAATTAATTATTTAAAATGAATCTAACTAAAATCAGTAAAATAAACATAATTATTTGCAAAATAACAAAACTAAAAACAAAAATTGAGAATTTTTGGGAGTTATCTTTGAAAATTTTGAAACAAAAATTGAAAAAATTAAAGGGCATTTTCAAAAAAAAAATACAAAAAAGATATGGAATAAATAGTCAAACCAAAAATCTCCTACACAGAGGAAGAGACAGTCACCACCCTGCCATCGACGCCTATATTGTGCATTTATGAACTAATTAATATATATATCTATTTTGCTTATCTACAAAAATATCCCATATTTAATTTTTTTTCCCCCAAAAAGTTGGGGGATCAATTGATCCTCCTTGCCCCAACGTGGCTCCGCCATTGGCAGCGACGTTGTGCCACCATGTATTTAACAAAGGGCCATGAGAATAGTGACTCATAAACAGTCAAGTCATGGACTCATGGGTACTCCTTGATCTTTCAATTATTTTTCTCAAGTATTTAAGCGAAAAATTAATGCAATAATTAAGAAGGCTTTCAGCAACAATACCACCACACCTATCAGTCCGTTACAGGTTAGGCTTTAAGAAGTTTGAAAAGAATCGGACACATACTGTCCTAACTTACAAGTGTTAATTACAACACAGCTTGCAGTAACTAAAATAAAAAGGCCTTCATTAAATTTAGATAAACTCGGATAATAAGAGTGAACAAAATTTGAAAGAGGGGACCCAAAACCAATGAGCTAGACGCATAATGAGGCCCAGGCATAGCTGTTAAATTTGTTAGCACTTGATGGACGTATGAGGCTCTATGGTACAACGTGCAAAAACGTACTAATGCAGGCATCTTTGCAGCAAACTAATCACATTGAGTAGTCATTTTTGTCTCTCAACTCAGGTCCCCCTATATTAGTACTATTACTTATTAGAACCTCAACAACTTCTCAAATTTTCTAACTAGCTAGTCCCCCCCTAAAATAGTTAAACCTATACCATGTTTCATCTATTCTGCAGTTTTCTATTTCTTTGGTTTAAGGAGGGCAACTGTGCAACAGTGTGGGTACAAATAATGTACAATCTAAGTGCACTTAACTTCAAACTTTAAATAACATTGGATGGAACATTTATGGCTGGTTCTAAGGAGCTGTAATAATTATCTGTTAGTTCTACTAAACCATAATAATCTTATTCAAAGTCTATAACCAGCCATACCAGGCTTATATATGTAAATAATATTAGAAGTATTGTCTTAGTGGTAGATGATTGGGTCTTGAAAATTCTCCGTAGTGTGAACTTAGGTTCAAATGTGCATATTCAGAGGAAACCCCACCTATAGATGTGGACGTAAAAGTAATCCATATTTGACATGTAAAAACTAAAAGGGAAGATAAAAGGCTAGTTCCCCTTTTGTTTTTCTCATACTATTGACACCATTGTCACTTGGTCACCAACATCATTAGTGCTCGAATCTTGATGACCTCCAATTTTCTTGTTTATAAATTTGGGTAAGGGGCTAATAACAAGCCTTTCAGCTTAGACTTCAACACATCCCCCCCCCCCCCCTTTGACTTCGACAATCCTACTTGAGCTATCCTTGAATAAGGGTCTAATACGATAGTCCGATTTAAAAAACAAATAAATGAAAATTGACATTATAACGTTAATTGAATCTATACCTAGAATCAAACAATGTCAGAAATCACATAAATTTAGCTCACAGTTAATACAATACTCATGAAGGTCATTCTTTTTGAATGTTACTATTATGGTTGTTGAGAAATAGGGGGGGGGGGCGCATAGACCATTAAATAGGTCGGCCAAAGCATAGGAAGTGGCCTTTTTTGATAGGAAGGAGTCGAACATAACTACTCCTCTCTTACGGTGTGTTTGGTAGGGGAAAAAATTATTTTCCCAGAAAATGATTTTCCCATTTTACGTCGTTTGGTAAAACAAGGAGGGGAAAATCATTTTCAGGGGAAAATCATTTTACCCCATTTGAAGGAAATTGTTTTCCCTTGAAAAAGTAGGAAAACGATTTTCCAAACCCAATTTTCGTTGCCCAATTTTGTCTCTTGTTCTATTTTCTTTTAATTGTATCTAGAATCACTCTATTTTCATTCTCATTTTGTCTCTAATTCTTCCCATCTTCTTCATGTTCATCATGTTCATCGATGATTTCCATCGTTAATATCTGTAATTATTTCTTGAGTTCTCTAATCATGTTACAATTGCCTTTTTGAAGAACTTCGTAATTTAAGATGCTTATCGTCCCTCCGTTCATCATTTTCTTTAATCTGGATTTAATATCACTCAAAGTCAACTGGGTAATCTTTGGGAATAGTGCAAAAATTGAGATTCATTAATGTTGACTCTCTCTTTTGTTGGGTTTGTTACTAGGTATATTTCTTACTGATATTTTGGGTTTGATTTTGAAGAGAAGAGAGAAACAAAATTCGTTGGTTGGGTCAGGTAGGGGTGTGCAAAAAAAATCCGAAACCGAAAACCGAACCAAAAACCGGTTAACTGAATACATTTTTCAAAAAACAAATTTTTTTTTCGGTTTTCAGTTCAGTTACGTTTTGGATTATTTGAAAATTCGGTTAAAATCTATACGTAAAAAATAAAAAATTTCGGTAAGAAGGTGCACTTTTTAATTATTGATAAATGGTAGCCAAAGTTTAATTTTTATAAAATCAATTTAAACATAAAAGAATGACAAATTTAGGTAAGAAAGTATAAGTTTTTTATTATTTGTAAACAGTTAACCGGTAACCGAACCGAAAAATTGGTTAACCGAAATTTTGGGCTCGGTTACGGTTCGGGTTTTGGAAGAACCGAAATTTTTGGTTAACCGAAATTTTCGGCTCGGTTCGGTTACGGTTAGGAATTTTTTCAAACCGAAAAACCGGTTAACCGATTTTCAGTTAACCGAAACTCCGGTTAATCGGTTTTGCACACCCTTAGGGTCGGGTAAGAGTAGTGAGTAGGGAAGGGGGTTGATGGTAAAAAGAAATGAAATGATGACGGGAGTTCATTCTATCAAATAGCAAAAAATGAAGTGGAAAGAAAATGATTTTCTATTCTACCAAACAGCTGAAAATGTAAGTGGAAAATCATTTTCCTTGGAAAAATATTTTTCATGGAAAATGATTTTCTCGGAAAATGATTTTCCCCCTGCCAAACACACCTTAATGATTATCACTCTTTCTGTGTATATTTGGGGTAATAAATTTGCACTGGCTGTTGCATTTTAATTACTTTTTGGCATGCAGGGTGAATTATATCTTTTCATTATATCTTGTAGGGCCTCTTCTTCCTGTATCTTGTTCAAAGCACATGATGCTCAATTTGAACCCAACTCGTGCAGGAAAGGGAACTAATACAACCTGGGCAACAGGGGTGCAGATTTGACTAATTAATTGTTTCATATTCAGTTCTCTGAGTTGCATGGTCCAAAAATACATCTAATTTAAAATTTAGTTTCACTTCAAATCTCAAATGATCAATCCTAAATTGAAAATGACCCTAACTTCTTACAGATATTGCTTGTCTAACATCGTAAAACAATATTTGAATGCAAATCTAAACTAAAATCCCAATTAATTACAAGTTCGATATAAGACAAGAAATTTAGAAAGTAATTCGAAGGTCGAAGCAGGACAATTAAAGAAAAAAAAGGGCAACCCGGTGCACAAGTATCCCCTGTTCACGCATGATCCGGAGAAAGGTCTACCCCAGTGGGTGTATTGTAGGCAGACTATCCTGACTTTGTCAGTGACTGATTTTTGTGAAATTCAAAACTTAGCTCTTTTTTTTGGGTCAGCATTTAGGAAAATAGAAAGATATTGCTTTTGACAAAAAATTTTGTCAAAAATAATGAATTTTAGAATCCAATTATTTAAAAACATAAGCTTTATTAAATACTGGCTAAGTTTCTTATAGATAATCCGACCTACAATAATTCATTTCAATTTTAAATTGCATAAAAGAAAATTCGTAATATATAGTAATCTGAAAATTTGTGCTTCAGTTCAACTGTTTTAACTTGTTTGTTAATTAGTTTTCTCTAAAGTATGCCAAATAGTTGTTTGAGAATCTTAGCAGTCCTGCGATCGTACCAATTTTGTACGTTACTTCTCCTTATTTTGGAACCTCCATGGATGCAATATAAAGGAAAAAGGGCTCCCTGGAAAAAAAAAAAGAAAAAGAAAGAAAAGACAAGGGTACTGTGAAAAAGGCTGATGAGAAAAAGAAAACACAGATTTATCTGATTATTTGCTATTTTTAAGGACTTTGATGCAGAATTTGCCTCAACCATGCCCAGATTAAGTTTCATTGTTTCTTTTTGGTGTTTTATTGGTTAAGGTTGAAAATATGTGTTTGATGTGTTTTTAGGCTCGTTTGTTTCTATGGACTAAATAAGCGGTAAGTAGTAAAAAGATAGAAAAAAAATTAAGTGATATGTTACCGGTGAAACAAACATAACCTTACAAGCCTTTAACTAGTCTAATAAAAATTTTCTTGCAAAAATGTTTGGTGAGTCTAGTTAATTACATAGCAGATAAAAAGCTAGCAAGTCTAATTATATATGCATAAATAATTATTTTAAATATTTAGATATTATATGCTCAGTTTGGGCACGAGTCAAACCAATCTCAAGTTGAGCCCAGCTCGACTTGGTTTGGCTTAGTTTAGCTCAGTTAATTCGTTCCCCCCCCCCCTCCCCCCAAAGAACTTGTGTGGAAAGTATGGAAATATTGTCGCAATTAACAAATTTTTATTCATTACTTAATTATTGAATCCAATACAAAAAATCTAGCATTTCTCTTGGATTGTAGCTTTAAATATAGAAGTTTTTAAACCAAAAAATACAAAAAATTAAGAAGGATAACGAGTTGAGCTCCAAGCTAAACATTGTGCATTTGAACCCGAACTCGAGCCTAAATTTAATAGGGTCGGGAACCTTCGAGTCAAACTTGAACCTAGCCGGCTTGGGCTTAACTCGGCTAGTTCCTGACTCGGGCTCGACTTAGCTCATTTACACCCTGCTAGTAAACAATTAACTAATTTTTGTGTGTCCCTAACACTCTACGTAAGACGAAATTTAAAGGTACGAATTTGACTTCTATTAGGTTATAGTTAATTGCTGTCCATCTCGTTCAAAGAGAGTAAGAGACGGCTTAAAAGATTTTTTTAAAATTTTTAAAAAAAACATTGTTTTTAGAGGAGCAACGGCTAGATGACGCATGATTATGCAAAATGTGTACGTTGAAAACATTGAAGATTCCATTGAAATATAAACACACAACATGATATTCCTGAGCCATCCCTAAAATCAAGGCCCCCCCAACACTGACAAACTCACCCAGAAAAAAATAAATAAATATTGTACTGTTTCAAAATTTGAAGTTAAGAGGTAAGGTCTAAATATACTTATAATTAATTAATTACTTAATTAATTAAACACTACACGCTAGCCATTTGGATAATGTTAAATGCTAATGTTCCCTTTTGACTCTGTATCATCTTGGCATTTTGCAATGAATTAGGCCTGTTTCTTTCATTAGGAAATAAGGGTTACGAAATGGATGGAACTGATTGAGATTAGCTGAAATAGGTTAAAATAGATTGAAATTGTTATTTTTTTTTCTTAAAGTGAGTAGAAGTGGATTGAAGTAGGTTAAAATTAATTGGAGTTGGAAGAACTTGGTATATTTTTTTTATCTGATAGATTAAAGCTGATATTTTTTTTGTTGAAGTGGATCGAAATTGGTTGAAGTTGGTTGAAATGAATAAATTGAAGTTTACCAATGAAAAGAACAGGCCCTTAATTAACATAATAAAATCATAGCATAAATTTATTTGTTTGATTAACTGATAATAAAATCATAGGATGAGAATGAATGAGTATAAAAGAAGGGGAATGGGACAGTAGTGGACATGTAGACAATACTTAGGAGCGTCTGTTTAAACTTTAAAGCCCTGGCAGAGTCAGAATGGGAGATGTGTGCTTGACTTATCTTCTCAATATTTGTTTCCAAACAACTGAAACTGGAAATTCACATCATCATATCTAAACCCCTCTACCTTCCCTCACAGATTGTATTGTAGTATGGATTTATTGACTTCACTACATATATTATATATAATCTATGTCCAAATAAATACTGTTCGATTAACTGGTAGAGCCTTTGAAAGTGTTATATTTTTAAGATTTTTTATTTAGTTATATTGGATTGTTATTGTCTTTTATTGTTCAATGGGTAATTTCATTAGAGATTTAAATGGAATTTTTTTTTTACATGACACGAAGAAGTTGGTAGATGGATTGTTTGGCTACTGGTGTATCATTTTGTTGCTTCTTTGAAATCATCCATAATTCAAAAGAATTACGAAAATTCATGCAAGCAACTGAAACTGGAAATTCATATTATTGTATCGAAATCCCCCTACCTTCCCCCCCACAGATTATATTGTAGTATGGATTTATTGACCTGATTACCATACATGATTTATTTTTTTTCCCCCAGAACATATCTCCTATTTCCATGGTATTCTTACAGAAATTAAAAAAAAATCTCCCCCTCCAAAATACACAATGTCACCTAGTTCTATAAATCTGGGTTTACAATATAAGTTCTGCTCCCCACCACTCTTCTCTTATCTCTGTCCCATTTAAGACTTTTTTTGGGAAGGGGGGGGGGGGGGGGGGGGGGAGCTATGAGACGTAGTAATAGTTTCAAGGGCTAATCGGGCCCAAATTTTAGAATCTCATTAGACATAGCCCATTATACAAGCATAGAGACCTTACAATAATAATAAAAAGAAGAAGAAGAAAAAATACGGCTTTAATTGACAACCGGACAATTGATTCTAACTTCCTGAAGCTCTTTCACAGCCACACTGTCAAGTGTTAGGAAAAATGATAATTGAAATTCAAGAGTAATATGCGGGAGTGTAAAAGAATATAGACATTCGAGAATATAAAACAAGATAAAGAGTAATATGATAGGTACAAGATTTGTATGTGGAAACCCAAATAAGGAGAAAATCACGGGTGACAAGACAGTACAAAATTCATTATGATAAGAGTGAGTACAAATTATTCTCAAAGGTAAGCCAAATGAGCTCAATACAAAAGAAATATAAAGATCTTAAACTGGTAGCAAGATCAATAAGAATAAAATCTCTGAAACTCTCGCTCAAGAAAATATGGAATAGAAGATGCTACATCTAATTCACGAATGCCTCATAAAATGATCATAAATGGAACGTGTCTAAAGACACTTCCGAATGCCAAAACGCCTTAGTAAGCCCACACTATGGTGGAATAATAATCACACCAATGCCTACACTAGAAATACCAATTTATAGAGATAAACTCAATTGAAACTCCCACAATAAAGGAGAAGATGAATGGTGGATGAATGCTCATAACAACTATCACTCTTAATAGCTCATAAAATGCCATAAAATCTACAAACATAAAGAAGGACCCATCAACTCCCAAAAATGATAAAGGAATCTAAGAGGCAAAGCAATCTAGAAGCCATGCCAAGACTCAAGCTAGCAATTAGTTAAATTTGGAATTTGAGACGCCACCTAACACCAAGTTCGATCATAGAGGCAGCAAAATACTTGAAGAACACCTTCTCATCTTTGGCATATGATTCAACCAAATACTTATTCCTATAATCCGTGTACAAATCTTGATTCAATTCGACGACCCAAACACGCCCTTACCATGAACCAATCTCTTGTAGCAATCGTTCTCTGAAATCGATGATGCCCTGCATTGCAGTTCTTGTCTGGCTTAGGGCATGTTTTCTTAAGCATGGTGGCAAACTGGACGTTCATGCTTGGATCTACGTACGTAGCACATAAGACGACTAAAAGTATTATGATTTAGAGACCATGATATAATTTTCAGTCGATATGTGATCTATAATATTGAAAATCATGTTATTATATTCAAAGCTCCTGCTAAAATATTGCAAATTACATTATTTTTATGACCCCGTGGATTCTAATCCCTAATGTCAGGCCCTCCAAACAAAAGGGTATACCCTCTTTGAGGGTGCTCCTTGCTAGCATCTCCAAGGTAATCAGCCTTGTATGTGCTAGGCTTATCTTGAATAACTTCCATGTCCACATCTTTAGGTAGGTAAAATTGGAAGTTTGAGTTGACAAACTCTATGTTGGATGCATAGCAAGTCCTTGTGAAATCATCCGATATAAAGGCTCCTGACCCCATTGGAGGGTTTGTTGGTGTGTTCGGCGGCTCGTAAACCTTCCCTCCTAGTTGCACCACCTTGGCTGAGTCCACCATGGCCGGAAACAGCTCCTTTGGCCAGTATCCCACCGGTTCGTTGGGCTTATCACCTAAGTTTTCAAAGAGCCACCAATTGCTTGTTTTTGGATCCTGTAAGTTATTCAAATTTTATGAATGTCAGTTAGTTAAACTAGCAAAATCTTAAATCTATAATAATTAAATTTGTGTCTCACCCTTTCACTCAAAAGAGAAGGGGTAATTGTCATTGCGCGGTTTTATTTGCCTACCCTACCTAATGACTCCAATATGGACTCTAGAATATCTAAAAATGACATATAAGTCGTATTTTTACATACTCCCTTTATCCCTTATGATCACCATCATTTGCTTTTTAATTTTAGTCCAATTTTTTGAACTTTGATTGTAAATTTTTTTTCTAAAATATACAAATATCTTAACATTTTGAAGCGAGAAAAAAGTATTTATAAAATTACTAAATTGCTTTTTTAATTTCGTGACATATATTCTTGTGTAATTTGTGAGAAACAAATGGTTAAAGTTCATTTTTGAAACCGTAAAAAGTTAATCTATGGCAATCATAATGGGACAGAGAGATTATAGGTTTGTGAAAATTAAACAACTGGTACGCGATCGAAGCTGTGATTATATCTCAACCAAAATTTGAGTAAAATCTTAAAGGATTGAATGAATTAATACCTTAAAGAGGCTGAACTGCATGGCATAAACATCTTTACCAAATACAGTGACTGGGTGATTAACTTCACCCATGATCCTTTTTTGGCTCACTTGAACATACCCTGGGCAAAGTGCATTATAACATCCTGTACTCTTAGTCCCATCAGCCTGAAAAAACCAATATTAATTTCATAATTGTCAACAATAATTAGTACTGATATTATCCATGAAGATGGTAATTATCTGTCTGAATATACTAGTGAATTCTTACTGTCCAATAACTGTAAGTTCGAGGTTGACTATCCCCATACAATGTCGGGTTAACCTGAAATATATTCATGACAAATGTGATCCTATTAGTCCCCATTTTTAACATAACTTTTTAAGATTTTACACGATATGAAACAAATAACTAACTCAAAGATTTCTATATATATGAAGGATCTTACAGCCCATCCATATTCTAAGCTGTTATATGGACCGTCAACCGCGCTGCCAATCCATAACAAGGCCTGGCTGATCTGAGGAGCCTCAATGCTTGACAAGTTGTATACACTGATGGATGTTTTAGCTCCATAGAAGTTTTGGGAGGGATCCTTTGCTGAAACTACTGCATACTGTTGATACATACACATCCAAAATTCCATAAATGTATATGCATACAAGCACAAGTAAGTTAGATCCAAAATGTGACTTATTTTTTGGATGGTAGCAAATACTTACATGTATATCGGAGGAAGGAGTTATTGTAGGATTGATCGGTGTTTGACGAATGAAATTTAAAGCTGCTTTTGCCCTAATCAAGTCTTCTTTTCGAGTTCTACGAAAAGGGACAGTCCCAGGTGGACAGTTCCAAAATTTTCTTTGAAATTGATCATTAGGTTTTCTTGAATCTTGATCTCCTTTAAATTTGCTTCCTTCTGGTAGAGCACTGGGTCTCATCTATTTAATGAGTTAAACATATGTCATTTTTCTAGTGTTAGCAAAAATTTTAGATAAGAAATTGGAAAATGAAGCGCCACAAAAAATATGCGATGGTGCATACTTGAAACGTATGATTCTTCAAAAGCGGATGATCAAATGCTGGTTGTTTATAGATGTCAATGCAATCAATAATATCGCCATCTTTGCCCTGCAACATGTTAGAATTAAAACATTGATATATTATAATTATCTGCATGATCTCTTATTTATAATGTAAAAGAAGCAAAAAATCAAAGAATAACAAAGTACCTTAAAACTGAGAAGTGGCAGCTTATTTAAAACCTTGAGTTGTCTTTCAAGCTCCAAGTCTTCCTCCCTCGACAAAGATAGATCCCCAATACTTCCTTCAATTGGGTGCCATATATTACCACCAGCATAAGAAATAAAAATCAAACAAATGACAAAAAAATTGTTCATGATGTGCAAAATTTCTTCTGAGACTTTGCAAATTCTTAATCTAAAGAGAGGGTTTTGCAATTGACACCATTTTCTGGTACTAATGGGATGAACTTATATAGTTACATGTATGGTTGCCATGATCTAAAAGTAACATGAATAGTCTCTCTAATCAACTGAAACTAATTAATGCAGAGAAATGATCATGAAAGGTTTCCTTACCTCTGCAGATGCACTCCCATTCATGGAAGATAATGGATTATGATATCTTTCCACCTATGACTAATTATCTGGGTAGCTAAAAGGTTTTCCTTACTGTTTCTGATATATATGTTCCATTGTTTCTTTTTTGGGGGGGGGGGGGGTTCTTTGATTGTAAGTAACAATTCATGACTCATTAACTACTAGACCTGATCAATGGGTTAGGGTCCTGTTCGTGCATCCCGCTCCAACCCTAAAAAAAATGAGAGCCATGGTTGGCTTTTTTTTTTTTTGGGTTTCCAACCCTCAAATTGAGGGTGCCCGATGATGATGACGGTTAACGGGTCACGTAAGAGGGTTAAGGTTTTGACCCTCTGATCCAACAATCAAAGCAAAATACTTTAGGTTTCATTTGTTTAAAGCCTTTTCGCTTTCTACATTATCGCCTGCCTTCTCTTAGCCTCCCCATTCACCTCTCCAAATCGCCCTAAGTCTTAACCTTTTAACGTTTCCTCTCTGATGTTTATAGTAGTCATTTTAGTGAACTGATTAACCATTTTAATCACTAAATTATCCATTGGAATGTTTGTAAGTATGGTACATTTTATTGAAACATTATATTATTGCTTGGTCTTTTGTTTAATATGACGGTTAGTATTGAACTTTATAATAAAAATGAAACTTAATGAAAAATGTCATTTTCTATATAGGGAGGGTTTGTGGGTTGCATCTAACCCAATGAATCGAGAGTACCCACAAGGTTAGGGTCAAGGGTAGGGTCAAGAATATGCAGACCCGCATAAAAATTAGGTAGGATCAGGGTTGAGAAAGTACCAATCTTTATGATCCGTGTCTCAATCCACCCCGACCCTCAATTTGACCATGTCTATCCCCAGCTAAGCCAAGCGTGAAATAAAAAGTCAGCCAAACATGTGTACGTAATGATTAATGAATTAGTCAACATTAGTTCCAAATATGGTAGTGCCCTATTTATCATACCATGTTTTGTAGGGTCAGTAATATGATTTTTTTAGTTATAACTATTGATTTTTAAAGATGTTTTTAGCTTTTTAAGTAATTTCCACAAAATTTGAAATCAAATGCATCATATATTTAGCTAGATTTTTTCTTTAAAAAATGGAGTGTATTCTAGCACGACTCATGTAGTATTTTTTACAAATTTGCATAGAGATCGGATTTTTTTAGTTCTTATTTCAATGTTTGACAAAATAATATTTGATTAAACAATTCATAATATTTTCTTCTTCAAATATTTATAGTGTATTACTCATGTACTCATAAAAATAATAAAATTTAATGGAAAAGGACAAAGTAAAAATATAAAATATAAAATAAATATAAAATATTTGAAAAGTTAAGTAAAAAATTTAGAAACATAAAAATTGGAAATAGCAAACATTATACATTCTATAACCAAGCTGGTCACTGGCATAAAACGACAAATTATTATATACACCTATGAACACGTGCTCCCATATTTTAATATATAATTGCTTATGTGTTATGTGAGAATACATACACTCGAGTGTATGATATAGACTTTGGTTCGCGAACAGTGAAACAATATGATTTACATGAAGATAAACAGTTTTGGGTGTGGGGATAAAAATATAAAATTTTGGGCCAGCTAATTGCATGCAGTCTGCATTAAAAAATCAAACGGTTAATTTATTCTTTGGCTATGTTTGGCAAATAACTGTTAACTTTTAATTGTTTATATAACTGTTTGTGTTAGTTGTTTGAATTTATATTAGCTATTTGAATTAGCTGCTTATAGCTAGAAAAAATGTTTGGTAAAAGCTAGTTGTTTCTAAAAAATATGTTGGTAAATTTTCATTTATGCCCCTATTTACAAATTAGTTTTTAATGACATCTGGTATAATTTTTCCAAACTTGTAGACAATTATGTCATTTTCAGAAAAACTTCTTCCCAAAAGATTAATAAGAATAGCTTTTTAAAAAAGAATGTTTTAGACTCAAACAACCATTGCAAATAACTATTTACCAAACATCATTTGACTGTTTGTTTGACTTGATCAAAACAGATAAAATTATCCCAAACAACTATTTTTGCTCAAATAATTGTTGTTCCCAAATACCTCCAAATTAGTTGAACTAACCAACACTCACATCCCAAAGATTGATTTTGAGTCAATGTGATTAAATATTGGGACCAGATTGTCAAATTTAGCCGCATTTGATGTGTACACGGGATTATGAATCTCTTATCATAACTATATGTAGCTTTTGAGTTCTACCAAAAAATATAGGTCTTGATAATTTGATTACCAAAAAAAAAAAAATAGAGAAAATGCTTTTTCCCCCCTTTTCCAGAGAAACTCCATATTTAATTTTTATTCATTCTCATATATAATTTAATTTGTTAGCAATGAGTTAGAATAGGTATTAAATTAGTCTTAGTATAAAGATATACTTAAAGAGATGATAGACTTTGTGTTAGACTGAAATTGATCTCAATCTACAACTCTAATTAGTTCTTACTTTTATCCCCTTGATTATACCCTATTTAATGTGCTCATGTGATCAACACTTTCAATCACTCTCTAAACACGAATTAAGGGAGATTATTATCTCCAAAGAACCATAAACATGAATAGTATTATTATCACCTTCGTCCTCGTCTCCATACTCTATGCTCCGGCAGCTTTCGCTGCTAAACAGGCAAGTTCAAATATATCGTATTGGTTAAAGTTGAGACTCTGTGATTTGGATACTTATTAACGATAATCTAATTGTTATCATGTTATACAGTCGTACATTGTGTACATGGGAGCACATTCGCATCCTCCAGAGGTTATACAGGAGGATTATGATCGAGTTACTGATTATCATCATCAATTTCTTGCTTCATTTGTTGGGAGGTAATGTACAAGTTTTTTTTTCCCCTTTTTTAAAGATTTTTGCAATGTAAATTTTGATTGCATGTGTTTTAATTTGCATGGTTTATGTGTACGTAAGTAGCCATGAGGAGGCAAAGGATGCGATATTCTACTCGTATACAAAGCACATCAATGGTTTTGCAGCCATCCTAGACGACCATCATGCAGAAGAGATAAGAAGTAATCATCTTTTTTTATCAATGTATTCCAATATGCTTAATTGTATCATCTCTATGTCACAAAGATTATGGTTAAAGAATTTTAATTTAGTCATTAACAATGTTTCAATATTTCAACAATTTATGCCTTAGGAAAGTATTGGCCAATTTTTGTGAACACTCTTAATTGCTTTAGGAATGGGATTAAGCTTACATGTTCATCGCAAGCCTCATTGATCGCTGATCTTGCTCTGATGAAAACATATTTTTAATGTTTGTCTGATAAATTTAAACCTTCTGAAAACTAGAACATCCGGAGGTGGTGTCTGTGTTCTTGAACCAAGGGAGGAAGCTTCACACAACACACTCTTGGGATTTCCTTATGCTTGAAAGAGATGGAGTCATTCACCTTGGTTCATCATGGGAGAAGGAAAGATTTGGAGAAGATGCCATCATTGGCAATCTTGACACTGGTATGTAATATGTTGTTCATATAACTTGGACTGACATTCTTTTGTTGTCATAGAGAATTTGTGTATCAGATTATGCTATGTTTGCAGTGTGTAACCATTTTGATCATGAAATTATCTAGGTGTTTGGCCTGAATCCAAGAGCTTTAGCGATGTAGGGTTGGGTCCAATTCCTTCTAGGTGGAAAGGAGGATGTGAGAAAGGGAGTGATATCTCTTGCAATAGGTTTGTTTTGAATCTTGCTTGAAACCCTTTATGTATATTTGGATATTCCAAACTAAAACAGTTATACAACTAATGTAACAGGAAATTGATAGGGGCGAGGCACTTCAGCCAAGGCTACCTTGCGTATGTTGGGAAAATCAATCAATCAATGAACTCAGCACGAGACTACGATGGGCATGGATCCCACACCTTGTCAACTGCAGGAGGGGGCTTTGTTCCGGGTGCATCTATCTTTGGCGTTGCCAATGGAACAGCCAAAGGAGGCTCTCCAAAGGCTCGTGTGGCTGCTTACAAGGTGTGTTGGCCTCCAATCAATGGAGGCGAATGCTTTGATGCAGATATAATGGCTGCCATTGACATGGCTATTCATGACGGAGTTGATGTCCTCTCTATGTCTCTTGGTGGGGAGCCTACTGATTACTTCAATGACGCTGTGGCAATCGGCAGTCTCCATGCTATTCAGCGTGGTATTGTTGTGGTTTGCTCTGCTGGAAATTCTGGTCCTACTCCGGGTACTGTCACTAATGTTGCCCCTTGGCTGATCACTGTTGGAGCTAGCACCTTGGACCGCGAGTTTCAGACCTTCGTTGAACTTGGCAATGGCAAACATCTAAAGGTGAAGAATGTCAATTTGCGTTCTTTTCTTTTGTTGATCTTGCAAGGGTAAGGCTGCTTAAATTTGGATATGTTTAGAAAATGTATCTGAAAGTTACAAATTTGACAGGGTAAAAGTTTGTCAGAGCATTTGCCAGAACACAGATTATATCCACTGATCTCTGGTGCACAGGCCAAAGCAGCTAATGCATCTGCTTCTGACGCGTAATGTTTAACTCTTCTTATCCCCCTCACTCAATTAAGCATACATCTTCGTTTTCAAGTTGATCTCAGTGCATATTTTTGCAATGTAGTATGCTCTGCAAGCCAGGGACATTGGATCATAAAAAGGCGGAAGGCAAGATCTTGGCATGCTTAAGAGGAGAAAACTCGCGAGTTGACAAGGGCATGCAAGCCAAGCTTGCTGGAGCTGCCGGGATGATCCTGTGTAATGCTGAATCCAATGCCAACGAAATCATAGCTGATCTTCATGTTCTTCCCGCAGCACATCTGACCTACACTGATGGGTCAACTGTTTTGGCCTATATTAACTCCACTGAGTATATATATTACCTCCTTGATTTCTTCATTTACATTTCATTTGACAGTAACACTCTTAAGAGTTCCGCAATGCTAACTTCGGGTGAAAAATTCTTCATTACAGTAAACCCATCGGTTTCATTACGGATCCGACAGCAAAATTGAACACCAAGCCTGCTCCTTACATGGCTGCCTTCTCTTCCCAAGGTCCCAACTCAGTTACTCCAGAGATTCTAAAGGTTAGTGAATTGTTAGATCAATCTTTTCGCCTTTAAATTATATTTACAAAAATTGTACATAAATGCAATTGCCGAGGGCTAACTGGCCCCCCCCCCCCCCCAGCCTGATATCACCGCTCCAGGGGTTGACATCATAGCTGCTTACAGTGAGGCAGTAAGTCCAACAGAAGAATCCTTTGACAAGCGACGAGTATCTTACATGGTGGACTCTGGTACATCCATGTCTTGTCCCCACATTTCAGGGGTTGTTGGCCTTCTCAAGACTCTTCACCCCGATTGGAGTCCTGCCGCCATTAGATCAGCAATCATGACCTCTGGTACGGATCAATATTGCATTTTTTTTTAGTTCTTCACATAAATTGCGACTAAACTTTTCAAAAGATTCGATTTTCCAACTGAATATTCACCCAATACTGTGCTTTTGCAGCTAGAACGAGAGACAACACTGTCCATCCAATGAAGGATGCCTCATATGTCGAGGCCCATCCATTCAACTACGGAGCAGGACATGTCAGACCAACTCGCGCCATGGACCCGGGGCTAGTCTACGACATGACCACAACCGACTACTTGGATTTCCTCTGTGCCATTGGCTACAACAAGACCTTGATCGGAGCCATGTATGATGGGTCCTACAAGTGCCCGGACCCAAGCTCTCCTAAGGCCAGTATTCTTAACCTGAACTACCCTTCAATCACAGTGCCTCATCTTTCAGGGTCAGTCACTGTGACCAGGACACTCAAGAACGTTGGATCACCAGGGACTTATGCAGTGACTATTCGCCAACCTCGAGGAGTCTCAGTCACTGTGGAGCCTAAACTGATCAAGTTTGACAAGGTTGGAGAAGAAAAGAGCTTCAATGTGACCTTGAAATTGAAGGATGGCATGTCTAGAGACTATGTTTTTGGACACTTGATGTGGTCTGATGGAAAGCATCTTGTGAGAAGCCCTATTGTTGTTGCTGCTGCCTGCTAGCCTAGTACTACCCATCATGTTTCATTAGAGAATTATTTTAGTGAACTTCTTAGTGTTTAGCATAGTTTGAATATGTTGAATAAAGTTTTTTTGAACAATAATCTTAGGGAATTTTGAATTTGATTTTTGTGAATGAGTGTTAGGGAATGTTGTTCTTTTGGCTAGAATTAGGGAAGTATTGATAGTTCTGTAATGTATTTCTTTAATAAGATATGACTCTTATTTGTTTTATTTCTATTCTTAGTTATCTACTCAAGTCTCAATATTTTCTTATCTTTTTGATTGAAACAAAATTGGTACATCAACGCCCTCTTGTAGTTTTAGGGTAAGTAGATCGAAAACGAAATACTTTCATTACTGTTTCAGTGGAATGGTGGATGCGGGGGGAGAAGTCACCCTGGATGAAAGATCGATACCTAAGGTCGATAAGTTTAAGTACTTAGGCTCGATCATTCAGCAGAATAGGGATATTGACGAAGATATTAACCAGCGATTAAAAGTGGGCTGGAAAAAATGTAAGTATGCCTCAGGGGTGTTGTGTGATAAGAGGGTGCCCATAGGATTGAAAGACAAAGTCTATAGTGTGGTAGTTAGACCGACTATTCTCTATGAATCGGAATGTTGGCCCCTGAAAAAGACGCAGGTTCAAAGGTTGATGGTGGCAGAGATGAGGATGATTAAGTGGATGTGTGGTTTTACGAGAATGAACAGAATTAGAAATGGAGTAATCAAGGGCTTAGCTAAAGTAGCAACTATCGAAGAACAGATGAGAGAAATAAGACTCCGATGGTTTGGTCATGTGAAAAAGAGGAGTGACGACACCCCAGTAAGGTGATGTGAGATTATCAACATCCCCGAAGGCAAAAGAGGGATGGGTCGACCAAAGAAGAGTTTGGATGAAGTGATTAGAAATGACTTGAGAGTTGTAGGTTTGACGGAGGACATGGCTCAGGATAAAAGGATGTGGCAGGAAAGGATTAAGATCTTAGATCGCAGAGAGACGACCCCATAGTTGTCTTTTGCAAGTTGTGGCTTAGTGCAGGTAGTGGTCTCTTCGCTTGTCGTGTTTGTATGCAGGTAGTACTACCTTATGGAAAGAGACAACGTTTGCTTACATCGGTTTGTTAAGGTATGTTACCTTATTCTGTTATACTATTCTTACGTTTCATAACTTCAGCAACCTGTCCTTTTAATTTATCTTGGTCTGGCATTGCTATATGGGCTTAATTTTTCCCTTTAAAGGTTTTCTTAAGAGCTTTCTTCTATATAATATTTTCTCA
>JACYFF010031958.1:2382153-2397853 GCA_017589665.1 Selenicereus undatus | reverse complement strand
ACTCGTAAACGTACAACGAAACCGTACGCTTGCGGAAATTCACAACATATGCGCAGGAGGAGTCAGAGGGATCAAGATCTTATTTCCCTCGATCCTGAGATAGAAGCAGTCGTACGCCGACGTAGCGGAGAAGTGAGAAGGAGGAAGAAAGAAGCAGCGGCGATGGCCTAGGATGATAATAGGGTGCTACGGGACTATGCTCTCCCCCAAGCATCGGGCATAACCTCCTCCATCGTTAGCCCCGTCATCGAGGCTAACAATTTCGAGCTCAGTCCCGCACTGACCACTTTTATGGAGAGGGAGCAATTCAGCGGGCACCCCTCGGAAAGCCCCAACGTTCACCTTCACAGATTCCTTACGAAGTGTGAGACTATCAAGCTAAACGAAGTGTCCACCGATGCAATCCGCCTGCAGCTCTTTTCCTTCTCACTGCGGGATAAAGCCAGCGACTAGCTCCAGAACGAGGAGCCCAACTAGTTCATCAGTTCGGAAGTACTCTCCAAGGCGTTCCTTAGTAAGTACTTCCCACCTGGCAAGACTGTCAAGCTGAGGACGGACATCACCTCCTTCGCCCAGCAGGATGGTGAGTCCCTTTACGAAGCATGGGAGAGGTTCAAGGACCTCCAGCGCTAGTGCCCCCACCACGGAATTCATGACTGGCTCCTAATCCAAACCTTCTACAATGGGTTGGAGCGGTCAGTAAAGATCTCGGTTGATGCCGCAGCAGGGAGTGCTCTAATGGGCAAGTCGATTAAAGCGGCAAGGGTATTGTTGGAAGAAATGGCTTCCAACAACTATAACTGGGCAAGCGAGAGGGTCACCCCCAAGAAAGGCGGTGGCAGGCACGAGGTAGACACTGTGACGTTCCTAGCAAGCAGGGTGGATGCGCTAGCACAGAGGCTAGACAAAGTGGGCACCTCTCCCACTCCAGGTGGATCTTCAGGGCCATGCATGGGGACCCACGCATACTGCGAGGCGTGTGGCGTCCAGGGGCACACCTCCATTGAATGTTACAATGTTCCCTCCAGCATTGACCATGTCAATGCATACTACAACTATACCACACCTCCTCAAAATAACTCCCATCCCACCACCTACAGCCAGGGTTGGAAAGGCCAAACGAACCCTTTCTATAAAAATCCCAACCCTCACCCACAGAATCCTATCCAGCCACCCGGTTTCCACAAGCGAGCTTCCTACACCCCACTCCCTCCACCTCCTGAACCTACATCTCACCTGGAGAGTCTCATGGAGCGCTTTATAGCGACCCAGACCACGACCAATGAGACTCTTAAGGAGTCAATCCATCTACTGACCTCCAGGGTAGATACCATGGCCGCCCATCAGAAAACGATGGACACACAGATTGCTCAGATTGCCCAACAGGTGAGCTTCTTGTCCCGACCTCAAGGGCAACTTTCAGGCTAGCCAGAAGTTAACCCCCGCCGTTACGTCAATACCATCTCCACGACGGAAGAGGGGTTAGAGGAGAGCCCAGTGATGGTTCTCCAGGAGGTAGTTCCAGTTCCTGATTCTGCAGGAACTGAGGGAAAGAGGCGAGAAGAGAATCTGAGCTTTGCTGGGGAGCCCAACCCTCCACTTCCCGCTCGCACCTATAAGCCCCCAATGCCTTACCCTTAGCGACTGGCATGGTTCAAGCTATGTCAGCTTGAACCTAGATTCGCGCGATTCTTGAAAACCATACACTGAATCTATGCCGGTAGCCCCTTTCTGGAAGCTCTCAAGAATGCACCTACGCACTTTAAGTTTTTAAGAGAGCTCCTGTCCAAGAAGGGAGAGCCTGAGGTTACTCCAATGACCCCCACTTTCGAATCCTGCCGTGCGCTTCTACCGAGGCAATTACCATCAAAACTGCAGGGTCCTAGTAGTTTCTCTATCCCATGCTGCGTAGGGGTTATGCAGATCGAGAAAGCCCTTTGCGATCTAGGCGCCAGTGTGAGCTTCATGTCGCTCTCTCTTTGCCAAAAGCTGTAACTACGGAACCTCACGCTCACCAGCATGACTATTCAGCTAGTAGACTGCTCTATCAGGCAGCCTGTCGGCATTCTGAAGGATGTCCCGATCCAGGTGGGCAAGTTCCTCATCCCCTGCGATTTCATCGTTCTTGACATGGATGAGGACTTTTCAGCCCCACTAATCTTTGGTCGCCCATTCCTTGCGACTGCCGGGGCAGTGATCGATGTTCAGGCAGGCACTCTATCTTCCAACTTGTATGGGGAGAGGGTGGACTTCAGTCTCTCTCCCCCTGCACCGCTTTTAGCGCCTATTTTTCCCCCACCCTCTGAGGCGCCGATCCCCATTTCCCCATTCGATACTGCTCCCGAGGTTGATACATTTGATGGAAATGGGGGACCCCATATGCTGTCTGCCGGTTCTTCTACTGTTTCTGCGACCATCCCGTTTTGTTTCGCGACCGCCTCTGTTTCTCCTGGGGAGGTAGTGGATCCCCCTTTACATTTTTACACCTCCCCCAGGCCACCTCCCGCATCATTACTGTCTACTATTTGGAGGTAAGGGTCAAGCTAATGACCTTAAACAAGCGCTTCTTGGGAGGCAACCCAAGGCATTTATGGCTTTCAAAAAAAAAAAAAAGATCCATGTCACTCATGCCTTTTCCCCTCCCCTCTTCGTTCCTTTCCCCTCCCCCCTCCCTTGCCCTTTTTTTGCGTCGTTTTCATTGCGGACAATGAAAATCTCCAGCCAGGGGGGTGACCTTATCGCTCTTTGGGTGGAATGGTGGATTTTGGGGTATGGTTGAATAACATGTTGCATTTTGCATCATATAGATAGGATGACATATAGTTTTCATAGGGTATCTTTGCATTCCTTTCCTTTAATAGAGCATGTAGGTTAGAGCATATAAGATACATGTTGCATCTCAAAAGGAGAAGTGATCGAGTTGGGCGTCCCTAAGCTTTCCAGGTACTGCTTCTTACCCTTCTTCTCACTATCCTTTATATCTTTTATTACTTTCCTTAGTTAGGTTTTTACTTTTCAATAAATGTGTGCGAAAACCCCTCTTATGAAGAGAACACAGGGGGTGATGATTGATTGATCTGGTTGAGTTGTGTGTTGAAGTGTGGCCTGTTATGGTGTGAACTTTTGTGAATTACGCTCTAACACCGCCATCTGTATTTCCCCTACCCTATGCTGTATGTTATATTGCCCTTGAGATTCATGTGACTTGGCTTGATTGACCTTGATAAGTGGGATATACCTTGGAGTAAGTCGTTGGACTGTGGTAGACTTACCTGTGAGACTTTGAGCCTAATAACTATTCATTGCATATAATCTCATACTTTCCTTCATGTGTGACTCATCCATGATTGCATCTCTAGAACTTGGTCTTGTTCTCTTTGAAATTGCATTTAGTATGTGCATGTGTTGATATGACTGAGGCAATTTTTGTTCTATTTAGCTACATGAGCCAAAAAGCCACCCATTAACTTGCACTACCCTCTTTGCTAGCCCTTTGTGCCTTTCCCCTTGTCTTTGTTGTTGACCCTTACACACTACACACTTGGCCTATCGATATTCTCCATATCCTTGTCAAGGTCTAGTGGAGCGACACTTCCATGTTGAGTTGGGTTTGCTTTGAAGGTTAGTTCAACTTGGGTACGTTATTAGTGGTTCGTTTGAGGGGATTTGCGATTCAAGTTTGTGTTCCCCATGCTATTCACATGCCTTCCTCCTTTCAAAGAAAAGAAATAGAAATGAATGAAAAAGGCGGAAGCAAAGAAAAGAAAAGAAAAAATAAGAGAAAGAGAAAAAGGAAAAAATAGAAAAGTTGTGAATAAGGTGTTTGACATGGAAGTGTGACAATGAGATTGTTAAATCCTTCCCTTATGGTTTTTGTGGGGTTTGTTGCTCAAATTCTCAATTGTGGTGTGAAGTTGTTTCGATATTAGTTATGGAAGTGTTTTTTGCTCCCTAGTCTTTGACTATTAGCTCCACGCTTCCCAAACTTATTCCACTTCTCGTCCTTTACCTTTGACCTCATTGCATCCCTTTACAAGTTCTCATGATTTACACATTGCACTTTGCATTAGGCGGTGGAGAATTGAGAACTCTACCAAACTTATGGTAGTTGCTTGATTGGGTAGAGCATTGAGTGCACCTTTGTTACATATTCTAAACACATTGAGGGGAGTGTTCCACTTATCCTAAAGTGAGGTTCTACTAGTCCTGCTTACCCACCACTAATCAAGGAAAGGTCTTGTCTTGTTGTGTACTTCGATATTAGGGCATTTGATGCATTGCATTTGGGTATACGGGCCCATGGAAGGAAGTGTGCGAGTTATATTTGAATTGTTTCACATTTTTTGACCTGGCCACCTTTAATGCATAGTTTAACTTAGATTTTTGATTATTCATCCCTTGCCTGAGGAGGGTGTGTTAAGAGGTTTACCGTTCTCCCTGATCCTTCATAGTGTAGTCTTGCTTGGGGACAAGCAAGAGATAAGCATGGGGGCGTGATGAACCCCTATTTGTACCATATTTTAGCCCATATTTGACTCAATCTCTCCTATATTTGCATGTTTTATCACGTCAGAGAAAGGTCAAATCAACCTTTTACGCATATATTTCGCTCATATGACGTCTTTCTGTAATTTCAGGAACTTTGTTGAAGGAACTGAAAGATAATTAATATTTGGTAGAAAAGTGCGTCAAAGAGGCGAATCTAAGTCGCGAAGGAGGTCAATTAAGCGTCGCGTAGGGTTCAACGGATCAAGCACGGACATCCCGTGCCACGTGTGCGGTGTTTGGGTGACTTTGGCAGTGTTTTGGCACGGTGACCCCGTGCCTCTGGGCACGACCGTGCCTCTGGGCACGACCGTGCCTCCCCGTTTTCGCGTTGCGACTTAAATTTTCTTTGGGGCTGTTTTTAGAACCATTCGGTTTTCGTTTTAGTTTCCCTCTCCCATACTATTCTTGAGGCGATTTTTAGGTATTGTTTGAGAGCTTGATTTTAGTACTTTTGATTACGCTATTGGATTGGAGCTTATTCTACCTTTAATTCATTCAATCAATTTCAGGTTCTTAATTCTCTCTACTCTCTTGTTCTTGGTTGTTTTAAAGTTTGCAGTGGTTGTGGAATTAAATGTCATGGTTTTTGTTAGAAACATGATTGTAGGCTAAATCTTTCAACTTAGATTGGGATTGACGCCGAATAT
The DNA here is from genome assembly GCA_017589665.1 of Selenicereus undatus. NCBI lineage: Eukaryota > Viridiplantae > Streptophyta > Magnoliopsida > Caryophyllales > Cactaceae > Selenicereus > Selenicereus undatus. The sequence continues at coordinate 2,392,658 of JACYFF010031958.1, read as the reverse complement.
GTGTAGTTGAATCTTGTACTGGCCCAATCCCTGCTCCCCCTTTGTTTTGCGATTATGAATTCTACTATGCACACCACATGCACGATGAAATGCTCGAAAGAACATTAATCCTTTTTATTGGGGTTTAGGGGAGCGTTGAGAGACGAAACCTTTACCTAGTGCACCTTAGTAGACGATTAGGATTTTAACATGAAAATAGTTAAAATTCTAATTAGGATTTGATATTGTGAATCTTGTAATCATTCGACCTTTAGTCCCATGAGAATAGGTGATTATAGTTCCAGGATTAGTCTTCGACCCTTGAGAGAGGGAGGAGGTGGGCTTAATTGACAGTCTATCCATTTGTGATACATGCTTGGGAGTGTTTGATTGGGCTAGTGACTGATTTACTAGCATAGTCCTGCTGTTAATTCCAACCTAGGTGTTTTCTATTCTGCTGTTTATTACACTTTTTAGTTGCTATTGTTTCTCCTAGTTTAGTCTCCAACCCACAACTGTGATTGCCTAACTTGAGTAATTTAATCAGTTCTGGTAGTTGAAACCAAGTTCCTTGTGGACACGACCCGTACTTGCCGGTTGCTAGCTACAGCTACGCCGTGCACTTGCGGTATATTTTAAGACTAACAGTTGCCTACAACTGGATCTCCCTAGACCCTGCGAAAGCGGGACCCATACTGGGAGGTGTTGTTGTTGTTGTAACGCCCTCTTGTAGTTTCCAACACTACATTGTGTAGAAAATAACTAAATATGATCTTTAAACTAATTTAAATGCATTAAAGATGATGAACTAACATTAAGCAGTATTGACATTTGCGGAATCTATAGATAACCTATAGATAAATATAATATAAGAAATTTTTTTGACGGATATATGAAAATAAATTGGATTACCAATTTTATTGTGGACCATATATTCATGGTTCTCATTGTCACTAGAGAGGGAAAAAAAGGTTGCACTTTAAATGATCAATTAAGGGATAAATATAAAAAGTAGATCTTAATGTTTCTGCTTGCTTGGGATGGGGACTGCCACTGCCAGTTAAAAAGAAGGGGGAATGCTGGGAGTGTCCGGGAACTTCTCAAACAGTGGACTTGCTCCAGCATTTCTAGTTTCAACTTATTACTGATTTTTCAGATTCTAAATTCTCATCCCAACTTCAATGGCCATCTATACTTGACATTGAGCAAGTTTTAACCCTGCCCTGTTTTAGTTTCTTTTGGGTGTTGAAGAAAGCAATCATGACTTCTGAAGAGACTGCGACTGAGTTGAAAGAAGAGGCTCCTGAGGTATGCATGTATTTCTTCTTTCCATTTTTTTCAGCTAGTGTTCAGCTTTTTTACAATCTCAATCTAGTTCAAGCTTATAGGGTTGATAAGACGCTAAACCCAACCTTTTTTAGTTAGCCAACAACAATTTTTGTGCCCTTAATATAAATGGTATGTCAGATTTGTGCTGTTGATATGGAGAAAAGTGGAGTGCTTGGTTACTTGTGTTTCTTGATTTTCCCATTAAAGATTTAGATATCAATCATGGGCTTTTGAGCCTTTATCTCTCCATTAGATTCAATTGAAATTTGGACTCTGGCATCTTTCTGGTTTCATGGGAGGAACTGTGATAATATCCCAAACTGTTTTGTGGGATTTTGATGGCTTGCAATGGTTTGGGCAGGGATGGAAGAGTTAGGTTATGGGCAGGTATATAGAATATATCACTTGTGAACCAGTTGTATCACTTAGTGTTAGGTAGAAACTTTGTTGAGGATAAGCATACTTTTTGTTGTCTGGATTTGGAATTGCGTTGCCTTCTTTGTTAGTGATGGATTTGCTTTCAGTTGATGTGCCTCCACCCTCAAGACAACACCAGTTGATCCCACTAACAAAAAGAAGAAAAAGAAGGTTGTTATTCAAGATCCTGCTGATGAATCTGTTGATAAGTTGGTTGACAAAATTGTGAGGTATGTAGCCCCCTGCCCCTCTCTTTCTTGGTTGTTGTTTTCTTTTTGAAATTGGCAATATGCTTCTGTAATAATAGAAAGCATGATTGTTTTAACTTGGTCTTAATTGATTTGGTCATTTGGTTTAACTTGGTCTTAATTGATTTGGTCATTTGGTTTAACTTGGTCTTAATTGATTTGGTCATTTGGTTTGTCATCATCAAAAAGGGGGAAATTGTTGATTCTTTCCTTGTGTAAGGTTTTGATGATGTCAAACACAAATGTATTAGTCCTTTAATAATACTTGAATTTGTGCTATGATTGGTTAATAAAGTTGGTTGAGAACAATGATTAAGCACAGAGCTTGAACGATCAAGTTCCAGAAACAGTTTCTAACAGCAATGCTTCAAGTCCAAGAACAACATGAAGTTTCAGGAACAATCTTCAAGAATAGTTCTTAGCAGTATCAAGGTTGTTGACATTGCAAGTCACCTGCTTCATCAACAAGAAGTCATGGGTTTGGTAGAATTTTTTCTTTATTAGACCCTCTGTTAATATGCCAGTGAGCGGATTCCAATTTCATGTTCGTTTTTGAAAAAATCTTTTTGACACTCTGGAAACAGGTCCTGATCCTGACTGGGAACAGTTCCTGGTAAAGCACCATGATTGTTCTCAGCAACGTCTGGCAAAAGATTTTACGATTCTTTTCTATTTTTGGGCTGATAATTTTTGCTACATGATAAAGTATTTTTCAACTGCAGCCCAACAGATTTTCAAACTTAAAATCTCTAATTTTTTGGGATAAGATTTGGATAAGATTTTACTAAGTCAAATTTTATCTTCCTTCTCCTATTTTTAGCAAAGTCCTAAGACTGTGAAAAAGCTGGATGTTGGCTGCTGGATTATGTGGCTATTATTTCACGTTAGTAGTGAAAGAAGCGCAGCCACAAAAAACTCTCATCTAGCCGTTTTGTTTCAAGTTATAAAAAGGAGTTTTTGCCAACGTTTTTTGGTGTGGGTTTTTCAGATTTTGTGAGTTGTACTGAGCCAAGTTTTCTGAGTGAAAAACCTGTAAAAGAGAGCAGAAATTGAGTCTTCCTCATTGGCATACTAGGCGCTTCATTGTACCTTACACTTGCTTTATTAGAAGTTGCTAAGTAAGGTGTCTTCGTTTTGTCTGTGTAAACGAATAGAGTTGTCCTAAGTTTAAGGTAACTAAGGACGTGGGGTGATTGTCTAGGGTAGACAATCACGTGTTGTTGCAAGTTGTAACGTGGGGTTACTTTTGTAACGTGTTCAGCCCGTTAGTAGAATTTTTGTGAAAATCCTACAGAGGTAGGTCGTGGTTTTCCCACCTCAGATGGGCTAGAGGTGGTTTTCCACGTAAAAATCTTGTGTCTTCATTCTTATTTTTTGCATTCATTCTTACCCCAAACACATTACGAAAGCTTGGCAGGAACAGTTCCCTACTAACCATACGTTGTTCAGAAACTGTTCCCCACAAGTGTTTTCAAAAGTGCAAAAATTTGTCACACACAATTCACCCCCCCTCTTGTGTGAGTAACCTCATAAATATAACAAGTGGTATCAGAGCAGGTTCTCAATCACAAAGACTAACCTCTTGAGAGATCCGAAAAATGAGTACTCCACAAGGCATGCTTGAAGGACAATCAGTGACTCGGCCTCCGTATTTCAATGGGCAACACTACAGCTGGTGGAAAAACCGCATGGAAAATTATATCCAAGCGGATGACTATGAGCTGTGGTTGATTATCAAAGGAGGTGCGCTTGTTCCCACAAAGGCTAATGAAAGAGGAGAAACTGTTCCCAAAACACCTGACGAATTCAATGCTGAAGACTTCAAGAAAATGGAGAAAAATGCCAAGGCCAAAAAACTGTTGTACTTTGGCCTCGGACCTGATGAATACTCACGCATCTGTGAGTGTGAAACTGCCAAGCAAATTTGGGACGCATTGGAGACAGCTCATGAAGGAACAAGCCAAGTGAAGCAATCGAGGATTGAGCCACTCATGCGGAAGTATGAGTTGTTTGAAATGGGTGACAAAGAATCAATTATGGAGATGTACACCAGATTCACCCATATTACCAATGAGCTTAAATCCTTGGGCAAAGCTTTCACTACTGAGGAGCTTGTAAGGAAGATTCTGAGATTCCTACCTCAGACTTAGGAAGCTAAAGTGACCGCAATACAGGAAGCCAAAGATATGAAAAATATCTCTCTTGATGAGCTCATAGGGAATCTTCAAACCTATGAACTCAGAAGGAGCTCGCAGCAAAAGGAAGAAAACAATAGAGATAGAGGGCTGGCTTTAAAAGCCTTAGAAGAAGACAACTCAGACATGGATGAAGAAGATATGGCCCTAATAACTCGGAAATTCAAAAAATTCTTTAGAAAATCCAAGGAGCTGTCGAAAAAGAAAAATCCTGTCAAAACCAAGAACAGTGACAAGGAACAGGTCCCGGGATGTTTCAAATGTGGTAAGCGTGATCACTTTGTCAAGAACTGTCCCCTGCTAAAAGAGGAACAACCTCAGGAACAGTTCCGACATCAAGGCAGGAAACAGTTCCCAAACAAGGCTGCCAAGCGGTTCTCACGTGCAATGTTAGCAGCATGGGGAGAGACAACTGAAGAGGATGAGAACTCAGATGAAGAAGAGGCTGAACTGGCACTGATGGCCAGAAGCGACTCAGAATCTGAGGATGAACCTATGGACAGCCTTGCTGAACTTAAAGGAAAGGTACGTGGACTGAGTAAGTTTAAGCTTGAGGAATTACTTACTACGCTAATGGATGAATATGATGCTTTAAATACTGAAAATATCATGCTAAAAGACACATGTTCTGAGCTAAAAAGAGACATTAGCGTAGTTGAGTTTGCTAATGACATCCTTAAAAGGGAAAAAGTCGAGCTAGAGGAACAGACCGCAATAGTAAGCCACGACCTTGACGTAGTGAACAACAAAATGAAGGATCTGGAAGGAGAGTGCATTCAGCTGAAACAAAAGATAGAGAACCTGACCATAGAGAATGCTCAGCTTCTTGAAAAACTCAATAAGACCGAGTCAGACCTTGCCAGGAACAAGCAATGGAACAGTTCCTCAACGGCACTCAAGTGGCTGAACACACACCATAATAGGAATAAAAATGGTCTAGGCTTTATGGCTAAGCATACTGACTACCCAGTGAATAGGAAGTATGTAAGTTTACCTGAATACATTGTTTGTTATCACTGTGGTAAAATCGGTCACTATCGTTATACTTGCCCGTCAAGAAAGAATGCCATGGAAAGAAGTATGATTTATGTAAAACAGATATGGGTTAAGAAAAATGAGATTTACTCGTCAAAAAGAATGGGACCCAAGTGGATCTGGGTTCCCAAAACTAACCCGTAATCTGTTTTGTAGGCTAAAGTGAGAGGGAACAACCTAGGAAACAAGCTTGGGAACAAGCAGATGTGGTATGTAGACAGTGGTTGTTCAAGGCACATGACCGGTGAAAAATCAAACTTCCTCTCACTCACAGCCTCTGAAGGGGGAAGCGTGGCCTTTGGAAACGGTAAGTCAGGGACCATTACCGGTATAGGCAAGATTGGTGAGTCACCTTCCCACTCAATTGAAAATGTGTATTTGGTTGATGGTCTACAGCATAACTTGCTAAGTGTTTCTCAATTATGCGATAAAGATAATTTAGTAGTATTTTCTGCTAAATATTGCTTGGTAGTCAATATCAATTCTGGAGATGTTGTGTTGAGGGGGAAGCGTCACAAAAATGTTTATAAAGTTTCAATTCTTTCCCTTCCCCAAAGTAACCTGACTTGCCTAAGTGCTATAAGTGAAGATGTCTTACTCTGACACAAAAGACTAGGTCATGCAAGCCTTTCTCTTTTGAACAAGTTGGTTTCAAAAGATCTAGTGATTGGCCTACCTTCCATCAAATTCAATGATGACAAATTCAATGATGACAAGGTATGTGATGCTTGTGCCAGAGGCAAGCAAGTCAGGACCTCTTTTAAATTAAAAAATAAAGTTAGCACTACTCGTCCTCTAGAAATATTGCATGTTGATTTGTGTGGACCCATGAGGGTCATGAGTAGAGGTGGAAAGAGGTATGTGCTAGTAATAGTGGATGATTACTCTTGTTTCACATGGACCTTGTTTTTAGCTACCAAAGATGAGTCATTTGAAAAGTTTATTGTGTTTCTTAAAAAGGTTGAAACGAGAGTAGGACACTCTTTGGTATGTCTAAGGTCTGATCATGGGACAGAGTTTGAGAACTCAAGTTTTATGGATTTTTGTAATATGCATGGTGTTGAGCATAATTTTTCTGCCCCTAGAACACCCCAACAAAATGGGGTGGTTGAACGTAAGAACCGTACTCTAGAAGACATGACTAGAACCATGTTGATTGCAAGTAGTCTCTCTAGAAGCTTTTGGGCAGAGGCATTAAACACATCATGTTACATTATTAACAGATGCATGATTCGACCTATTCTCAATAAGACACTCTATGAACTTTTCAAAGGTAGAAAACCCAACATTATGCACTTGAGAGTATTTGGTTGCAAATGTTATGTGCATAATAATGGGAAAGATGCCTTGGGAAAGTTTGACCCAAGAAGTGATGAAGCCATATTTTTAGGGTACTCTTCACACAGTAAGGCTTATAAAGTGTTCAACAAAAGAACCTTATGTGTTGAAGAAAGTGTACATGTATTGTTTGATGAAACTAACTCACTACTTGAGAAAGATATTCAGGATGAGGAATATGAGCTTGGTCTTACAAGAAAAGAACAAAATGTCGTAGTGCATGAAGGTAAGTCGGGCAGAAACGATGGTATGGAGAATGATCAGACAGGGGGAAGTAATTCCCAACCTGATCTGGAGCAGAGTCAAGCTACTGAGCCAAACTTTCCACGAACAGATTTGAGAACTGGTTTGGAAACAGTTCCAGGAGCTTGCTCAGGAACAGTTCCAGGAGCTTGCTCAGGAACAGTTCCTGACCCAGCGTCACCAAGCATTCAAGCGAGAGTAGAAAGTTTGACAACGGATCCTCTGACCCCAAGACCTTGGAAGCATCAGAGTTCACATCCTCTTGACCAGATATTATCAGATTTAAATAAGGGAGTGCAAACCAGATCCAAGCTTAAGAATTTTTGTGCTTTCTATGCTTTCCTTTCTTACATTGAGCCAAAAAATATTAATGAAGCTCTTGCAGATTCGGACTGGGTTACTGCAATGCAAGAAGAACTGAATCAGTTTGAAAGGAATAAAGTATGGCATCTTGTACCACGACCCAAAGAGAAATCAATCATTGGTACCAAGTGGGTGTTCAAGAACAAGCTGGATGAGGTAGGAACAATCACCAGGAACAAGGCCCGGCTAGTGGTCCAAGGGTACAACCAAGAAGAAGGGATTGACTATGAAGAGACTTTTGCACCAGTTGCTAGAATTGAAGCTATCCGAATTTTAATAGCATTTGCAGCTCACATGGGGATTAAGCTATACCAAATGGACGTCAAAAGTGCATTTCTCAATGGGTACCTAAAGGAAGAAGTGTATATGCTGATTATGCAGGATTCCTGGTAGACAAGAAAAGTACTTCAGGTATGGCTCACTTTCTTGGTCCGTGCTTAGTGTCATGGGCAACTAGGAAACAACACTCAGTTGCCATGTCCACAGCAGAGGCAGAATATGTTGCAGCAGCTTCATGTTGTGCCCAACTGCTATGGATAAGGCAACAACTCAAAGACTTTCATGTTGACACAGGATGCATACCAATTTTTTGTGATAACACTAGTGCAATAAATATTGCCAAAAATCCCTGTCAGCATAAGAGGACCAAACACATTGACGTCCGACACCATTTTCTGCGAGACAATGTGGAAAAAGGGCTTATTTCAATGCATTTTTGTGCTACTGGAAATCAAATTGCTGACATTTTCACCAAGGCCTTACATAGGGATCAGTTTGAGAAAAATCGGTTGGAACTGGGCCTGATTAAGAGTACTTAGGCGGAATTGACCACCCTCAGTGACTGACGAGAAACAGACCCCTGATCACCGATATTGTGGATATTCTCAACTTACTGTACCAAGCATATGTGTGCTATATGAATTGCTGATAGCTGCTTGAAATTTATTGCTATTGTTCATATAGCTATTTTTTTTTCCTATATTGTGTCTAAGTGGTAAGAACAAGCAAGAGGAACAGACCCCTCCCTTATTTATTGGCACGCTTCTCACTTTCTTTGGGAAACGAGGAGAAGTCAAGCAGCCATCCCTTCACACGCTTTTCTCTTCCCAAGGCAATGCCTTGAATCTTGAACCGCCGACTTCTCTTTACTCTCATTAAAAGCGCCACTCATTCCTTCTCTTTCTCCCCACTCTCATCGTGCCTCAAGAAACTGCTCCACTTCAACCGCCATTTGCAAAAACCTCTCCACTCATCTTTCCCACTCAAAAATGGCAAGAACCAGAGGCGGATCCGCTTGGTGCAAGAGTTCCAGACCTCGATCCTTGAGGGAAAGATCTTCAAGAACATCTTTTTCCTCCCTCGCTGATCTTCTTCCCTCTTCTTCATCCTCCTCCACCATGGTTAAAACCCATGAACCCTCTTTCTTCATCACCCCTTTTGTCTATAACTTTTTAAAATCCTTCAACCCTCAACCCACTGGGGAGACTATGGAGGATCTTAACTCTTGTTCTGATACTCAAGATTGGGAGATGGTTCTTTATGAAACCCAGCCACAACCACTCCGAGTTGAACCTGCAGTCGGTCAGACAAGGTCTGACCCTACACCATCGGTGTCAGAGGAACTGACCCCTGACATCCCAGAACCTGCAACTGGGTCAGTTCCTGACCAACCAGACCAAGAACCTCCTCACTTCGACTGGATGCACTTCAGTGGCTATGAGGATCGACCAGTCGAGTTCGAGACCGAAGCAGCCCCCTCTGTTCCAGAACCTTCCACTTACTGGGTTGACAGCACATCGACCTCAGAGGACGATGTGCCCCTGCAATTTAAGCGAACCCGAACCATTCCTGAACTTTCTAACCCTTCTACCACCAAACGAGTCAAAACCTCAGCCACCCGCACCACCGCAAAATCCACCCTCCCAAGGCGGCCACGCACTCGAAGTACAGGACCGGCTGTTCAGCACCCCTTGCCAGCCGAAAAGGTCGCTACTCCAAAGACCAAGAAACGGCTCTCAAGGGTCTCTGTTCCTGATGCCGCCTCCACCAAAAAGCCAAAATCGAAACACCCGGTTTCAGGAACACTTCCTGAACAAGGTACTTCGTCTCGCACCCCCACTTCCTCTAGATCCAAAACCAAGCTTCCCCCCAGTGCTTCCTATGAGAATTTCTTGCAAAAGACCGTAGTTAGGGGGAAGATTGTTCGGCCTGGGCATCTTAGAGAACAAGGCCTGGGGTCCTTTCTTGAGAAACTGAACCAGCAGGGGTGGCTGGAACTGTTCTCAGACGGGACTCTAGGGTGTTCCGTACCCGATTTGGTAGAATTCTATGCCAATTGTGCGGTCACCAATGGAGTGGTGACAAGCACTGTACAAGGGCATGAACTTTCCTTTGGTGCTGAAGACTTGAGTGTTTTGCTTGGGGTCCCTGCCGAGGGTTTTAGGGATTATGTCAGAGAGGACAAAACGGCACTAAGTAGGGACCAACTACTTGCTTTATGCCGGAAAATAGCCCAGAAACCTACCCTTGATATCCCTCGCCATGTTCAAAAGGCGGAGATGGTTCCTCTTCACCGTCTCCTTTATTGGTTTGTCATTAAGAACATCATTCCCCGGGGGCAAGGCCGAAATCGAGCGGATGCCATGGACCTGTGTCTGGTCGACCTGTTGGACACAGGGTCTCAAATCAATCTGCTTGCCCTTATGATCAGCCACATAGCCCGTATAGCCAATACCTCGAAAGATCATGACCTAGGCTATGGGTTTCTTCTCTGCCTTGTCTTAGAGAAGCTAGGGGTTGTTCTCCAGAAGAAGGTGCTCGCCCAAGTCAATGATGAAATTGGCACCTGCACCCTTGTTAGCTGTGGCTTTTTGTCCAACAAAGGTGGAAGTGAGGGTTCGGAACAACCACTAGAGCCTGTCCCTGCCTCCACTCTCCCTGCCAGCACCACTTCCCTCTCTGCGCCTTCTCTCTCCTCTGTGGTTGCTGATCAAGCCCAACTAAAAGCAGAACTTGCTGCAGTCAAGGCTGTGGTCACAGCAGAACAGCTCCTCAACGCCCAGCGCCATGAAGCTGTTCTCAAGGCCCTAGCAGACCTAGCTGCCAAATTTGCTCATTCCTCCTCTTAAGAACTGTTTCTCCTTTTTTCCAGTTCTGTGTTTCTTTTTCTCTGGTTGGCTGTTCTTGATGTATCCCGTTTTGGTAGTGCTATAAAATGGTTATACTTACACTGCTTGTCCCTCTTGCTTATTCCTATCCTCACTTGTGTGTTCTTTTCGATGATGTCAAAAGGGGGAAGAAAGCATGATTGTTTTAACTTGGTCTTAATTGATTTGGTCATTTGGTTTAACTTGGTCTT
>JACYFF010031958.1:2355768-2381753 GCA_017589665.1 Selenicereus undatus | reverse complement strand
TTATTTCACGTTAGTAGTGAAAGAAGCGCAGCCACAAAAAACTCTCATCTAGCCGTTTTGTTTCAAGTTATAAAAAGGAGTTTTTGCCAACGTTTTTTGGTGTGGGTTTTTCAGATTTTGTGAGTTGTACTGAGCCAAGTTTTCTGAGTGAAAAACCTGTAAAAGAGAGCAGAAATTGAGTCTTCCTCATTGGCATACTAGGCGCTTCATTGTACCTTACACTTGCTTTATTAGAAGTTGCTAAGTAAGGTGTCTTCGTTTTATCTGTGTAAACGAATAGAGTTGTCCTAAGTTTAAGGTAACTAAGGACGTGGGGTGATTGTCTAGGGTAGACAATCACGTGTTGTTGCAAGTTGTAACGTGGGGTTACTTTTGTAACGTGTTCAGCCCGTTAGTAGAATTTTTGTGAAAATCCTACAGAGGTAGGTCGTGGTTTTCCCACCTCAGATGGGCTAGAGGTGGTTTTCCACGTAAAAATCTTGTGTCTTCATTCTTATTTTTTGCATTCATTCTTACCCCAAACACATTACGAAAGCTTGGCAGGAACAGTTCCCTACTAACCATACGTTGTTCAGAAACTGTTCCCCACAAGTGTTTTCAAAAGTGCAAAAATTTGTCACACACAATTCACCCCCCTCTTGTGTGAGTAACCTCATAAATATAACATAGTTCCACAAATATTTTGCTCAATTACGCCTAATGTAATGGAGTTTGTGACCTGGAATGCTTCATAATTTGGAGCAGCAAGTATTTGGCTACTTTCTCTATTAGGTTAAGCAAAGTTCTGATTTTATATTTTAGGTCATGGTTATCAAACTTTCCACTATAATGGTTTGATGTCTACAAATTGCTCACCCTAGATACTTTTCTCCTCATTTGTGCACTGTCTGATGGGGTTGAAAATTCCTTCCAAAAGAATGAGGCCTTTAGCCACTTGTCTTTCAATTAATCTATTGAGGTTTCGACCCCATCTAAAACTCTCCTATTTCTCTCCATTCACAACAACCAAAAGATGGCATGGGGAGTGGCTCGATAATGCTGACAGTGGAGAAGAGAAAGATGGAAAGAGAAAGTGTTAAATCCCCTGGGCCCTCCTTCAGCTGGGCTGAGGTTTTTCCTCATATTCTTCTTTGTTTCTAATGATATGCAGGACTTTTCTTGCAAGACCCCGAAGATCTTTCAGTAACATGTCACTTTCCACCTTGTTTTTTGATTTAGCCCACATCGAAGAAGATGGAGAGAGAGAGAGAGAGAGAGAGAGAGAGAAGGCATGGCGCAGTAACTGCAACGACCTCATTATCCTTGGGGAGGAACTGATCGAGATTGTACATATGAGGTCAGGTTGATGTTTTCTAGTTTCTGTCATATATATTACAGAGCTACTGGCAGTCGTGGATTCGATTGTTGATTGTTCTATTCTTGCATGCTTGTGGATGTACCTTTTTGCTCATTTGATCTATTATTGGTTGTCTAATTCATTTGTGTAATGCCATTTGGTGTGGTTAGGCCGATAGTGGTTGATAGCTTGTAACATTATAGCCTGTAGCTTCTTTTATTTTGCTTCTTAATGATCTGCAATTTCCCCCCTTTTTGGTCTCCCTACTCTGGTGCTGGTGAGGTGCTAATAATAGTGAATACTTTGATAATGCCCCACTGTTCTCTGATTGCAAGTGGGCTGCGCAAGGGAGAGGGAGAGAAAGACTCTCACAATTCTTTCTTTATATTATGGCATTTTGAGCAGTTGTCTTACGAGTAGACCTGGTCACTTATTAGTGTCTTCAAGAAGGGTATTGCTCATTTTAAGAAGGATATTCTTCAGTGTTGAAGAGTTGTGATTACGCCTTCTATTGTTTTTCATACGCCTCTTTGATGTGCTTCTTTGCTCCACTATTTGCACAAGTGTTCATGACCTTAAAGAACTTTTTTTTCCTTTTTGGGCGGGGGGGGTGATGTGCCTTCCAACTGCTATGGTGAAGTTGTAAGTTAGTGGACATATGTATTGGTGTGAGGCTGGCCCTCCTAGCCTAAGCTAATATTTGGCCAAATAGGAGTTAAGACATTTGCTTTATTATCTTTCTTTCCTGTTCTTGTTGCGGGTTGGGAATTGGGGGTTCACACAGGTTTTAGGAGTTAAGACATGAGAGATGAAACTCAAACCTCAAGGTTTTAGGAGTGTAGTGTGTTCTAATAATTAGATCACTCCTTGGTTCTTTAGTTGATTGGCATAGGTGATAAAATTAGTACAGATTGCATTATTGTCATTGCTGGCTGTTTTAGATCTTGTTATGTAATGTGTGATGCCCTCTACAATGTGCAGCTTCTTCGAAGGGTTTTGAGTCCCCTTTGTGAGAAGAACCCAGAACTGGATGGAGCCAGACATGCCACATGTCACGGGTTGATGATTCACTCAAACTTAGACCCACGCGGCCCAACAAACTTTGCTTGGAACTCTTGCTTTGTTTGCTAGTAAGCCTTAAGGATGCTTGACTTAGACTTAAGAAGCTAAGCAAGCACATGCTCTAAGAGAACTTAGAGAGAGAAAGAGTTTGGGAGAATGCTCTTGTATATTGCACTTCAATGCTTTCAGTGGCTTGACTACAAATGAGCTCCCTAGGAGGTTTATATACACATCCATCTCCTCAATGGACGGTGGAGATCGATTCAACCCCACGGCTATTATTACTCTTCTAGAATATTCCAAATAAATATCCTAAATACTACACACAAGTAGAATAACGTGGAACGTTCTAGACGGTAGTCTAGAATATTCCAGTATAACCTAGAAGGTTCTAGGACTCTTCACAACGTCCTAGATACTCTAGAAGCTTCTAGAACAGTCTAGAAGTATCTAGAGTTCTCCAGAAGATTTTAGAAGACTCTAGAGTGTCCACAAGGTTCTAGAACACTCTAGAATATTCTAGCGTATTCCAGACCATTCTAAAAGATTCCAGAACATTCTATAGCTCTCTGGAAATACGGCCCGTGACACATAGTTAGGAGACCTGCACAAGTGTTCCATGAAGGAACAAAGAAAGTTTTTGTGAAATTTATGGATCTTTGCAAAATGTATGTCTGGAACTCATTTTCCTGTTTTCTTGACCAAGTTTCTTTTGTTTTCTTGAAACTCGTTTTCTGGGGTTATAGTAAGCTGGGATGGGGCCCTTAGATTTGAGACATCTGCATCTCCTCATATTCAACATTAGTGGTTGATATTCAAATAAATGCTATCTAGAGAATTTTTAAATGGATGATTTATGTCCTTTGGGGCCTTATGTTTCTGTTTTAATTTATTACTAGAGCCAAATATGTCTTGCACTATTCTGATGCTGATCTCTTTTCTGGGAGGCGAGACAAGGTTAAGGTTCTTAGGAGGAATACCCCTCTGCTGTTGCTAGTATGTTCCTCGGAAGTTGCATTTAGGTTGTTCTAAATGCCACCCTTGATGTAATGGATCCTAGTACGTTTCTTTTGGGCTAATATTGTTGTATGCTATGTTTTCGGTTTAGAAAATGCAATCTATGACCAAGAAAAGAGTTCGTAATAGATGCGGCGAGAATAAGCTGGGTGCATAGTTACTGTGGGGAGCATACTGTGGAATACTGTATAAGAGATGCTCCACATGTTGGATTCTCATTCTCTATGACCTGCAAAAAAGAGAAGATCTTGATTCTGTTGATGTCAGTGACCATCATTGCATCCTTTCTAGTTTCCTTTGAGACACATTGTATGAGTACGTTGTTAGGTTATAAGATGCTTTGTACACACCCTTTACTTCAGAGTTGCAGTGATTCAAGATATTCGTTTTTTCAAGTGTTGACCCAAAAACCAAATGTGAGACTAGTAACTGCAGTTTGTGAAGAAACAGCTAGCTATGCATTAACATGATCTTTCGTCCTGAGAGAGCATATTGTTGGTTTGTTTGACCTGGTTTTAGTGTTTTACTATGACTCGTGTTGCTTTATAAATTTCTATCGTATAGGGATACAAAGATTTATCTGTACCCTGTTTTATTTATTTTTTCCAGGGTGCATAGGTAACCTGAACATGTGATGACCCTTTTGCTTGCGGAAATGGGAACAAGTGGATCTTTAGATGGACAACAGAGATTGGAGTTGAAGGGAAGATTTGCCCCAAAGAATTTTGGGGGAATACTGAGGAGATATGTCAGTAAGGTCCTTCTTTTTCTCATGTTGCACCAAATTGAGTTAATCAGGATAGAGTTTGGAACTGGTAGCTAGTATCGGTTGAACTTTGTACGGTGGGACTCAAATCCCAATACTTGGTACAACCTTATACCTGTCTAGCATTGATGTTCTTTATGAAACCTGTCTGTTTTTAGGTGTATATTTGATGACTTCTTAACCATCAGGGCTCTTGTAATGAGCAGGCTCATGAGATTCTTTTTTTAAAAAATACAGTTGCCCAGAGTAGATGCTTCATTTTTTGTATTTCTTAGTGGTGTCTTCTAGATCGAATTTTGTGTTGCATCAGATGAGTATGCGATATGCAGTGGCTGTAAGAGTTCAGACACAAATCACACACTTCTTTCCAAGGAGGATGGACCCTTCTTCCTAAGATGTGAACAGTTTCCTTATGCTCTTATATGATACCACTACCTTCTTTACTGGTTTTGTTTCTAACCCGGAATTAGTGTTCGGCAGTAAATGGTTTGGAAACTCTATGCTTAGTTTTCTGCTGCTCTAATTTTGGTTTCCGTGAGTTGTCACTTTTTCAGTAAACCTTAGACACAATATTTATGTGTTCTCGTTGAACAAGCAATATTGGTTTCATCCTGTTCCACACCATGGGCAACTTTAACTATCTCACTCAACCCACCCACCCTTTCATGATTGAAATTCATTTGGTGAGCCATTGTTTCTGCTACAGAGGGTTAAATTTTCTGCATTTCCTGTGTTTCCCGTTGGAGGCCTATGATGACAAGTGGTATTTTTGAGCACGTATCAGTATGTGTCCGTGAAAAATACTTTTATCCGAGTTCTGAGGCCTGAATCTTAGTTTCTGTGTTCAGCATTTTCTGAAAGCAACGTTGGACCATGTTTAGAGGTTGATTTGATTGCGGGTTGTTATGCATAAGATTCTTAATGCTGGAGTTCTTAGAATTTGTGGCTGTAAATATTTTTGATATGTTTGTTATTCTTTTGTTGAAAAGACAAGGATTGGAGGAGGCGCACCTTCATTGTTTGAATGTATTTGCTGCCTGATCGGATGAATAATGTCTTCGTTATATGATCGGAGAAGTTCTGCTGTCACTATTTGAGTGGAGAAGTCATGCCTTCGCAAATGTGATGGAAGAAGTCACGACAGGAATGAAGAAATCCAAAGTCGACACCAAAAAGATTAAGGAAGGGAGTCTCCTGCGAAGAATCGAATCTACAGGAATAAATGATTCCTCGTCTTAAAAATCAACATCACTTCGCGATTTGATTGGTGGAGTCGTGACTAGAAGAAATCCAAGTCGACTCCAAAAAGATTAAGTGAGGGAGTCTCCTGTGAAAAATCGAATATATAGGGAGAAACAATTCCTCATCTTAAAAGTCAACCTCACTTCCCAATCTAATTGGACGAGATGCGGCAAGAAAGAAGAAATTAAAGTAAACCCCAATTAGATTAAGTGAGGGATTTTCCTGCGAAGAATCGAATATGAGAAATAATTATTCATCTTAAAAGTTAACCTCACTTACAATCTAATAAGGGGAGTAGTTGATTCAGCAACTTCTTAAAAAAAAATTTAAAAAAGGGAAGCATTAGTTTAAGTTTCCTCAAAAAAAAGAGGGAACTAAAAAACAAAAAGGAAAATCACCCAAAAAAAAAATCAAAGGTCCTGGAACAAAAATAGAAGGGAAATTTAAAAAAAAAAGGTTGCAATCACGAGAGTTTCTCGGCAAAGGCAGGAAAAGAAGACCAAAAAAATCAAGGAAAATTAAAAAAAGGATGGTGGTAACGCAATTCAGAAAAGAATCATGACGAATTGTGATGAGGTGTTTGGTTGCATCAGATCAACACACAGGCGTAATTTAACATGAGTGTCCAAAACAAAACCGTGAGTGTGACGAAGTAGGTTGAAGTTGGATTTTTTTTGTTAAAATTGATAAAAGTGGGTTGAAATTCTTTAAAATTGATAATTGAAATTTATCAATGAAAAGAATAGGCACTTTGATAGTTGCGATAAAGATTTTTAACCTAACAATTTTACTTTCATGCTCTTGTTTACAGAGATCTTTTGAAAAAAAAAAAATAACAACTCAACTGTTGATAAATTTATTGCTTAGTAAAAAAGAGCCATTATGGGCTAAAAAATTCGAAGGGAAAAAATTTACAGAAGCTGAGCTCTCAAAAAAAAACAGAAGAAAGAAAACATGAACAAACCGTCGTTCTGCTGCGTTTTTACAGTCAAATAAATACAGAAACTCTAGCATATTGTGGTTAAAAAGGGAAAATCAAAAAGAAAAGGAAAAAATTGATGCAATTGGCCCCGCGATCACGCCGCGCTATTGATTGACTGCCAACCTTTGACTGCGCACACGGAAAGCAAGGCAGTCAAGAAGTAAACGTTGGATGCAAATCAGGATGTTGTTAGTATTTGTTTTAATAATATGAAAATTTACTTAGTGATGTTTATTAAAATAGCACTTTTTTATTTTGCTACTCTGGTACTTGCAATTGTTCTTTGTGGTACGCTCACTGTACGCTTACGGCATCTAATCCCAGCCCAGCTAAATTACTCTCCTATCCTCCTCCTTGTTAGCTACATAAGACAAAAAGAAACACAACATTCAATTTTCTTCATAAAGAATTCCTCTTACCTAATTTCATGACTCTCTCTCATCTCTATTCTCAATATCCTTCTTCCTCAATCCTCTGTTTCTTTCCTTCATTCCCTTCCAATTCTCTTCTCTTGCTTTATATGAACATGTAGGTCATTTCTTTAATTAGTTATTTTATCTCCATTAATTCTCGAAGTCCCAACCCATCTTCATCTTCCCATACCTCCCTTTATCTTTATGAAGAATTAAGACAACAATGGTAATTCTTGTGTAAATTTTAGGAGGGGTTGAAAGGAGTCTCAGGGCTTAATTTGATTTTCACATTAATGATAAGGTGACAGGTGACATTGGCATTGTTTGTCAGATGGTCAATGACTTGTCCATCGTCGGTGAGCAAGCAAAGGGAGAGGTCGAAGTGAGAGGTACATGTCGAAATTTTTTTTGGGATGGACAGTGTTAGATGAAGATGGGATGATGAACTGAATTTGGGGTTTTGGTGGTAGAAGAAAGGAGGATGATGAAGAAAAAGAAGATATGGATAAAAAGGTTGGGTTCGTAGCATAATTAGTTTTTTTATTTTAAGAAAAATCATCTTGTAAAATTGAAAATATTAGTATTTTGGGAATATCTTTAATTAGAAGATAATTTACAAAAATCATTCAAAGTTAAATTTAAAAGGCAAGTATTTGCAAATATCCTTAACTAGAAGATAGTTTATAAAAATCACTTAAAATTAATTTTAAAAGGCAAGTATTTCACAATATATTTAATTGTAAGATAGTAGACAAAAATCACTCAAATTAGAATATTTTATATAAATGAGGATAATATTAATTGAACTAAAGTAAAATATTTAGACAAAAATGAGATAAATTAATGTAAGATCTAAAAATTGCATATAAATAAGAATTTTTTTGTATGTGTGAAACAAATTTGAGAAAACAAATCCTAAATAGTTTGCGATTGGGACATTTGGGGTTTGAGATTTACAATGACAAAATATCTAACAAAAATATAAGCTTATATATATATGTTAACCTGAGACTATGGTAGAACAATCTGGGTTAACTACAATATATATTGAGGGATATGATAATAGGTTTTAGGCGCATGCTAAACATTTAACATTTACTATTAGAGAATTTAGCATCTAACTTATATGAATTAGGGCTTAGGGTTTAATTTAAGTTTAGAGTTTTGGATTCTAAGAGTTAGTATATATTTAGGTTGAACCTAAACCCTAGACCTTAAAATATATATCTTAGGCTAGACTCCGTCACCCTAGGATATAGTTAATTAACCCGATTATCCCATAATAATGATCCGGGTTAGCATATTAGGATAACCTGGGTTATTCCTTCAAATTTTGCTAGTCATGTCACTTAATTAGCACAGTTGTACTTGTGCCTTACCAAATCATGCAATGCTCAACCCTTAAATGTTTAACCGTAAACCTTAAAACTTGATACTTGAAAATCAACCCTAAACCCTCACCCTCGTTCAATATAAGTTTTTGTAACCAAGAGGTTAGAGTTCGTGTTTAGGATTTAACGTCTAAGTTGAACCCAAAACTCATATCTTAAATCTCAAATGTTAAACCCTTCAGTCTTGAACTATGAACGATGGATGCTTTAAAAAACGTTAATTGTAATTCTAAAATGCAAGTTTGGGGAATCCTAATTGATCATTTTAAAGAACCATAACATCCACCCGTAACCCTATACTCCAAATCCCAAATTGTAAACTACAAAAGCAAAACCTCAAACTCTATACCTTAATGATAAATCTCAACCCTAAACTCCAATCTCTAAATTTTAATCTAAGTTTTTAGGGCTATAAGGTTAAGTTTTATCAAACGTAAAGCCTAATCGCTAATTGGAGTGTGTGTGTGTGTGTAAAAATAACAACTCCTCCCATAGTGGATCTTGCTTGGACAGGGTCTGGAGAGATTTAAATGTAAGCAGCCTTACCTTTGCATGTGTGTGTGTGTGCATATACATATACATATACATATACATATATAACCTGAAAACCTATACGGGATAACCTAGATTTACTCAATCAAATATTTTGGGATATGATAATATATTGTTATACACATTATATATTGAGAAAATCAGTCACACATAACGTTTACCCTAAATCTTTATTATCATTTAGGTTTGAGAATTACTAAACCCTTGAATCTAAAAACTTTGATCATATGTTAGAGATTAGGGTTCAAGGTTTAGGGTTAGGCCAGGGTTGGTGAGGCTATGATTTGGGGTTTCGATTTTGCGGTTTATGATTTGGGATAGCTTGATAGTATAATTTTTTTAAAATAATCAATTAAAGTTCCCTGATACTTGTCATTTAAAATTATAGTTTAAGGTTTTAAAGAATAGGGTTCAGCTTTAGGAGTTTGGGCTCAACTTTAACCCTAAACTAACCCTAAACGTTAAATCCTAACTCCAACCCTTATATAATGGAAGCTTATCTATTTGGAGGAATAGCCCAGGTTGTCCTAACATGCTAACCCAGGTTGTCCTTGCATTGGACTCGGGTTAATCATATGCTAAGTTGACATGAAGCCTAGCATGACATATGTATTTATGAGTAAGCTTTCGTTATCTAGGGTCAGTGGTTAAGGTTTAGGTTTCATGGTACGCATAAGAATTTCATATTTTTGAAGGCAAATGACTATTAAAGTTATATATATATATATATATATATATATATATATATATATATATATATGTGTATGTATGTATGTTTGTATGTATGTATATATATGTGCGTGTGTGTGTGTGCGCTCGTGTGCGGGCGTGGAAAATAATAATAGAGATAAGATTTTATATATTTAATTAATAAGATAAGACTAAAAAAGTTAAAATTTTCTATTTGCAACGATAGAAAATAGAAAAGAAGTTTGTATTCAAATTTTTTTTCAAAAATTTAATTAAAAAATAAGATGAATTATGGTAGACCTTACAATCAGAGATCTAAATTGACTTCTCCTATATAATAATTGACTACTAGTATAATAGTAACATTTTTTACTAAATATCAATGACTCTAAATTACTAAAGATACTAAATATCCATGCTCGAAATATAATTTACAACTAATATATGCTTTAATTTTATTAAATTTATACTTCAAAAAAAGTACATGACATTAGTGATTAAAAAAAAAAACCTTGTAAGCTCTATTTTCAATCAAAGTTCGTAACATTGAAGTCCCAAAAAAAATTATTCCACTAAAAACATATCTCGCTAAGTTTCAAATTAGCTTCCAAATAAATTTCTTTAAAATGAATAGAAAATTAAGAGAAGAATATGGAAAAATAGGGGAATTGCAGGGCTATTTTTTGGGTTAAATGGGAAGAAAAGAGAACATAAAAGTTGTCAGCGAAAGTAAAAATGTAGGTAACCAAGCAGGAGGGTATAACAGGAAAAGTATTGTGTTAGCTCAGCCATCCGTGGCACCGGTGGCCGACAGAAACAACATCAAAGAGCAAGAGCCATCCTTTGAAAAGTGTTGTTAAAAGAACACTAGGAAGTAAATTTTCCTATTATATTTTGTCATTCTGTGTCCTGAAACTTATTTTATTAATTAATAAAAATAGCATGCCAATCGAGAACTGGGGATGGTCCAAGCTCTACTCGCGAGGCCCTAAACGCCACTTTTTACTATACACATATTTGTTCAATATTAGTGGGCAGGTGTCAATTTCTGCTGACCGTACAGATAAGCCTTTTAAAGCTAAATTTGAGTATAGCAAGTTTGATAGCAGAAAAGGGCAGCCGATACACCAAGAAGAATCAAAATATAAAAAAGGCACTTTAAATCATATACGTCACGTATGTAATATTTAGAGTTCTCAAAGAGGTTCGTCCAGATTGAGTTCATGCTCACATCGAATTTAAATGAGTTGAAAAATTTTTAATTTGAATCTAATTCATTTATTAAATGGGCTAAAAACTTTCACATATACATGTTTATTTTTTAAATGATTGGCTTAAAATTTACCTGTTAATCCATTTAATATAAGCATATCGAAGTTAGATTATCTAGTTATTTGTTTATCCACTTAATATTTTAACTAAAATATGATTATTGAGCATTATAGATCAATCTTATGTGTTCAATATATCATCATATGTAACCATTACTCATGATTCACAAGAACCAAAATTTCAAAACACAAATCGACTTGATTAAACCAATGTTTTCACAATTCCTCCCAAAGCATAAATGTAATTGGGTAAACAGGTAAACCTATTTAACCAATTTAACTAAACAAGTTAAATAGGTATTTTTTTGTGTCAAAATTATAAATAAACCTAACCTAATTAATTAAACTTGCTATACAGGTCAACCCATTTAATTAAACAGACTGAAAAATTTTACATAAATCTACTTCCGATTAATAATAGGTTGATTTTAACAATCCTAAATTATTAATATTACATAAATACCTACCCACCAAAATTGAACAAGTCAGCCTATTCACCAAGACTAAGGCGTCGTCATCCTTGAAAGCAGAGGCTTTCACAATTCCAATTTTGAGAAGCCACCCAGCTCCCATTTATTGACTGCTCATGCCCACTATAACAAATTTACAAAAGTCGGCCTGTACGTTATCCCTATTTTTTAGTATATAAAGAGAACAAGTGAGTGTGGAAATGAGCACGTTAATCCGATCAGTCCAGCAATAAGACAGAGAGAGCGAGAGAGAGATCAGAGAGGAGAGAATATGGCACCCACAACAGCCACCGTAACACCCACATCACAAGCCCACGAAAAGACACTGGGTGAGCGATACGTAGTGAACAAGAAGGACCGGGCTAAGGTGGGTCACAAGGACTTCAGCGACGACATTCCGGTAATATCGCTGGCTGGCATCGACGAGGACTACCCTGGTGGCCGGAGAGAAGAGATATTGAAGACGATTGTGTCAGCATGCGAGGAGTGGGGGGTTTTCCAAGTGGTCGATCATGGGATCCGCGATGAACTTTTCACCCAGATGTTTGAATTGAGCAGGCAGTTCTTTGCTTTGCCTGATGAGTATAAGCTTCGTTATAAGATGACGCAGGGAAAGAAGGGTGGTTTCACCGTCTCCAGTCACTTCCCGGTAAATTCTTTGTTCTTTT
The DNA here is from genome assembly GCA_017589665.1 of Selenicereus undatus. Taxonomy (NCBI): domain Eukaryota; kingdom Viridiplantae; phylum Streptophyta; class Magnoliopsida; order Caryophyllales; family Cactaceae; genus Selenicereus; species Selenicereus undatus. Next base: position 2,369,833 of record JACYFF010031958.1, on the reverse strand, counting down.
TAATAAATAAAATAGCATTTATTATCATATTTGTTATCATTTTCGTAATTATACAACGATAAATAATCTTAGTCCTTGCCGTATGCATTCCTCATGAAACTCCGCCTCTGAAGATATCGTCATTTCTGTGTTGAACTATATAGGACGAGGCAGTGGCAAACTGGCGGGAATTAATGCTATTCATGGAGCGGCCAATCCAGGGACGGGACTACTCGCAATGGCCGGACAAGCCCGAAGGCTGGCGGCCGATAATAGATGAATACGGAGTGAAACTAGCGGAGGTGTCTGGTCAGCTATACGAGCTACTCTCAGAGGGCCTACGCCTGGAGAGAGATGCCCTCACAAAAACTTTGGGCGAGATCCACGGGCATTTGGTGGTTAATCACTACCCAAAATGCCCACAACCTGACCTAGCTGTAGGGCTCAAACGCCACACAGACCCGAGCTCCATGACTATGCTCCTTCAGGACGAGGTTGGTGGCCTGCAGGCAACCAAAGATGACGCCAAGACTTGGGTCACTGTCCGCCCCATCAAGAATGCCTTGGTTGTCAACCTTGGTGACCACCTTTATGTAAGCTCCTTCTCTTTTGCTCGTTACCTATTTTAAGTTATTTATCATTGCTTTGTTCTGGATGGATGATTGGTAAAACTATTCGTGATTTCAACACTATTTGGTATGGTTAAATCTAGGGGTGTTTAGAGAATCTGAAATGTTAAACTGAAATGTGAACTGGTTAAACTGAACTGGTTTTAATATCCAGCTAATTATCGAATTGAAAAATGACATTTAATCATATTTCACATTGTCGGAATTAATGCAGTACATGAGCAATGGACGGTACAAGAGGGCAGACCATCAAGCAATTGTGAACGGAGAGCAGAATCGGATGTCAATAGCTTTGTTCTTTCACGGGGAGAATGATGCTAAAGTCTACCCGCTCAACATAAAGGATGGAGAGAAGCCCTTGTTGGAGGAACCAATCACATATGCTGAGATGAGAAAAAGGCACAACACTCTGTACTTAGACCGTATAAAGATCGCGAAATTGGCCGAGACCGAAAACTGGTCTCAGGAAGAGCTTGATCGCAAACTCAAAGAGCTTGAGCAGTGAGGCAATGCCTAATTAAGCTCGCCTTCTTGAATAAGATACAAGACAATTTCATAGATTTCACTAAGAATAAAGATAATCTTTATAATTTTCAACTTTCATTGTTTGTTTGGTTTCAATTAAGGATTTGGATGAAGATATGAGCAGTTGTTGTATCGTACAATTGGTTATTTCAAAAGCAAATGTACAATCAGATATCGGTTCACTAAGAGTATTATATATCTCACTAAAATATATTGATGTAAAGATAATCTCTATAATTGTCGACTTTCATTACTTGTTTGGTTTCAATTAAGGATTTGGATGAAAATATGAGTAGTTGTTGTATCATACAACCGAAGCAAATATACAATCGGATATCGCTTCAATAAGAGTATTATATATCTCACTAAAATATATTGATGCATACTTAGTTCTGCTCACTCAAAATAGTGTACAGCTTATTAAAACATAATAATAAGCGTAGATCCATTTTTAGTGAGTTAATAGATACTTTTATTGAGTAGACATGCCCAAATGACACATTTTATATGCTCGAGTTTTTCTCAGTAAAAACACTATATAACGTATTAAAATGTGTTATTATGCAATATATATATATATATATATATATATATATATATATATATATATATATGCTCGAGTTGGACAGAAGCAGTTGTATAACTGGATTTCGACTCACTAAAAATATTATATAGCTTACTAAAATATGATGACATACACCCAATTCCGCTCACTAAAAATAATGTATAGCTCTCTAAAACGTTTTTACTGAGCTATAACCCTTTTTTAGTTAGTTAATAGATACTTTTAGTGAGCAAGCATGCCCAGATAACAAATTTTATATGCTCGAGTCTCGCTTAGTAAAAACACTGTATGGCTTATTGCAATATATAATCATACAAAAAAAATGATATTCTGCATCTAAAGCACACTAAACTATATTGTACTTATCTATATATATTATTCTTTATTTAGTGAGTTATAATATTCATTTAGTGAGTTGTAATAGTTTTTTTAGTGAGTTATGAAATATATTTGGTGATCAATATGATTTAGTGAATAGTATTAGTTGTTCATAATAAGAAAGAGTAAGCAAACATATAATACGCAATTTTAGTGAGTACATGCATATTTAGTCATTTTTTACATACGATTTTTTTAGTGAGCTGCATTGTGACTTTTGATGAGCTATTATATGTTTGATGAGTAATACTTTATATTTATCTTATAGTATGCTATGGTATATCTTTAGGTTAACTGAAATATGAGATTTTTTAAATGCATAATAGTGGCATACTTGAAAAGTTTCAGAACGCATGTACTATTTAATTTCTCTTATTGAGCTATGATATTTATGGAGTGAGCTGTGATAGATATCTAGTGAGTTTAAAAATATATCGGTGATCAATACGATTCAGTGAGCAATACTAACTATGTTCATTCAAAATAAATGAGCAAGCAATATAATATACAATTACATATTCTGATTATATTTTGAGATATGATATTTTCTTAGTGAGTTGTACTATAACTCTTGGTGGGCTATGTTATATGCTTAGTGAACAATACTTCATTTTCATCTTTTAACATGCATGATACGTCTTTTAAATAACTCAAATATAAGATTATTTAAATGTACAATAATCACATGCCTAAAAAGTTTCAATGACTTGTACCATAACTTTTTAGTGATTATTTTTTTATTATGCTTTGGTGACATATAATAGACACCTAGTGAGCAAATACTTTAAAATTTTATATTTTATTAATATGTATTATCTCCTTCAGTGAGCTATCGTATATATTTAGTGAGTTATATATATATATATATATATATATATATATATATATATATATATATATATATATATGAACGTAATTATGTAATCAAAGTTGTCTTAAGAATAAAGTTAGTTAAAAAGAACATAAAAAAATACCAAAAATTTGAAAAGTTATAAGTGTACGTAGTTCAAGAATACTAAGAATTATAAAGAATTAATGTCAAATGAATTTAAAAAATAGAAAATAAGACAAAAAAGAAGGAAAATTTAAACAAAAGGAATAGAGGTGAGTAAAAAATTAAGAGCAAATGAATTTAAAAAACTAGAAAATAAGATAAAGAAGGAGAAAAATTAAAACAAAGGAACACATGTCGCTTACTCCCACAAAAATTCAAACCCATGATGCCCTACAAAAAATCATTATCGTGTTGAGCAATTTTCATTAATTCTAGGGGTTTTCATTTATTGGTTTTGGGATCGGGTCGATATCAAATTGTTTTGTCTTATATGCAAAGATTACTTTATAGCCCCGACAAGCTATATTTTGTTTTGCCAATTTCTTTCAAGTGTTGCTTCTAGTTATTCTTCTTCATCAGTATAATATGTTATTTGTGAATCATTGATGTTCATGTTTGGTTGATACCATACGGTATATTCAAAAGTTTTTTCTAATAAAACAATATTGCCTTTTAATAAATTTATAGTTACGGGATGGACTCTTTCTGATAAGGTTGATAAATAGTTTAATCTATTTTTATAGTGATTTAATAAGTTCTGTCTAATATTTCTGACAGTTAAATCAAAAGACCTTAAATAATCACATGCTTTTTCTTGATTATAGTAATGGAGTTCAGGAAAATTAAAACTTTGTCCTGCTAAATAATTTTCATCTTTGTCCAACTTAGAGTTAGTTTGTAATTTGTTTTTAAACATGTTCTTTGTAGTCGTACTATAGTTACACTTTGTTTTGGATATCAGGCTCTGATACCATTTGTGAGGTGGACGAGTGGTTTTTATGGAAAAAGCGGTAAAACCATTTGTTGAATTGATTAAGTGATTCACACGGAAAGGGTCTGTCAAGTCTTTAAAGATAGTACTCGGATACTAAATTATCAAATGAAACTTCAAACTAAATATCATAATTCTATTAAAACAAAATTTAATCAAAGAAATTATACCTTCAAGAGTTGGATCTGTCTTACTCCTTCGTGCTCGTCTTACTCCACCCTGACGCGAGGCTTACCTACTCGTTCAGACGCTCTCCTTCTCTCTCTAATATCGTTTCTTTAATCAAAATTGTAATAACAGAACTATAGATACAAAGTTTTGAGGAAAGATTCCTCTTTTATTTCATTGATAATTGTTCTCCTTTCCCTAAGGGAGGAAATTAGAACATTTTCAGAGAGATTTCTTACGGAGGGATTTTTCTTCTTCCAAATGTCGATGTCTTCTACTGAAATCGGCTATCTATTTAAAGGGAAAACGGGGTGCGCTATGACATAAGCGCTTACATCATGGGATTCTAAAGAGATAAGATTTCCAGCTAAAAAGATAAGCTTTACAGATAAGCTTTCATTGTTCTTGATAGAGTTTACTTTCCTTGTGTCTCACATGTTGACAGTTCCTTGTCTTATTCTACTTTATAGAGTTCTGTGAATTTGGTGCGTACAGCTGGACTGCTTAGAAATTTCTTGGGTTCCAGTGCATAGCTAAAGTCAAAAAGTTGTTCATCAACTGAGACATTTTCAGCTGCTTCAGTAGTCACGAGAATGAGGTTTTTGTCATAGTATAGAGTTTGCGCTCCTTTAGTCATTAAACGCTCACACTGGCATTTAACAGCTAAAACACCTGTGGATTTTCTATAGTAAATCCATCCTTGATCAAAATGAGGAAATTTATAATGTTTCTTTTTCTCTACAGCAATAGTAGGTAGTTGTGTGGTTGTTCCAGTTCTTGTAATATGGAAAATTTCAATCAAATGGATAGTGGGGTAAATAGTTTCTGCGTCTTTTTCAGGGGAAATGGCAAAAAAGTGAAGGCATATATATCCCTTGCTGAATTGTTTGATAGCATGTTTAACATTGGTTGAAAAATATTGAAGTTCAATGAGGCTTAAACTTGGATAGCAATAGTTTAAGTAACCATAGGTAAAGAGTTCAAATATCAAATCCGAACTTACTTTTGAAAATGCAAGAATTTGTGAGAATAGAGAGTCTCTGGGATTATAATAGAGTTCAGGTAATCCGGAGATTTTCTGATAAACGAGAACGGTCGCTTCATAATAGTTTTTGTAAAAAGAGTCTGAGAGATCAATAGTTCGGATGCCAATATTGGGATTAACTGGTCTTGTAGATAATAGCTTAGCTTTTAATTGTTGCTTCTCTTTCTCTTCTTCAGAGAGGGGGTGTGAAGCGTTTCTCTTATTAGGTTGAAATGAGAGTTCAGAGAGTTCATATTGGACTTTTTTCAAATCCATATTTGAAGAGTTCATTTTGAGCTGTTTGATAGTTTGATGGAAATATATTGTTAGTTCTCGACCTTTTCCAAGATCAACTCTAAGATCTACAACGATTTCCTCAATAACTTCAATTTTTTCACTCACAGCTTCACAGTATTCATTCACATTAATAAGAATGTCTTCAAAGTTCTGAATTAACTAGTTGTCGACTTGTTCCATCGGAGTTTTGCCTTTGTCCGTTGAACTCATGTTCTCTTGTTAAATAGTCTGCAATAAAATTGTTTTTTCCTACAACATGCTCATAAACTGCATTAAATTGAGATAAAAATAATTGCCATCGGTGTAGTTTACGCATGTGAGCTCCATTGTCTAAAGCTTGTTTTACAAAAGTAGTTGCTGCTTGGTTATCTGTTAAGACTTTAAATGGCTTAGGTAGACTTTAAATGGTTATCCTCTAATAATTGCTAGGAGTTCCTTTTCCATAGTATTGTAATTTTCTTCTCGTTCAGAAAAAGTTCCGCTATGATAACCACAAATTTCATTTAAATCTGTTTTTAAAACTGCTGCCCATGTTTTGTTAGATGCGTCTGTTTGCAGAATTAAATTATCTTCAGATTCAGGGAGTCTGAGACTGGGAAGTTGTTGACATTCTGCTTTTAATTTTTTCACAATTTCTGCATGTTTTTCTGTCCAACCAAGAGTATTGTTTTTTTTGAAGTAGACTTTGCAGTTCTTTTTTCTGTTTTGCTAATTCTGGTATGTAGGAACTAGCATAGTTTAGTAGTCCTAAGAAACCTTGAATTTGTTTCTTTGTTCTCAATTGGTCTAGATATTCCATGATTTTTCGGGAGATATGTGGTTGTAGACTTATTCCATTGACGCCAACTTCAAAGCCTAAAATAGTGGCTTTTTTCTCACTAAGACAAATTCCTTCTTTAAGTGTTGTTTCTAAAAATGTATTGAGATGTTCTCGATGTTCTTCAAGAGTGTCTGAACTTAGTAAGATATCATCTACATAGACAATAAGAAAACTGTTAAGATGTTTGAATACATCATCCATTCGTCGTTGAAAAATTCTTGGTGCGTTCTTTTGTCCAAAAGGGATAACAATCCATTCATAAAAGCCTTGAGGAGTACTAAAGCCTGTGTATTTAATACTAGTTTCTTCCATTTTTATCTGCCAAAATCTAGATTTGCAGTCAAATTTTGAAAAGACTTTTTTGTTTTTCACAAGGTTAATTAATACTTCTTTATTAGGTAAGAAATAGTTATCTGTCTTTGTAAACTGATTTAGTTTTTTTATAGTTGATAACCATTCTAGCTTTTCCTCTTCGTTTCTCTGCTTCATTGAAAACCAAAAAAGCTGGTGAAGAGTATGCACCAGTACTGGATGGTTTGATAAGTCTTTTTTCTAACAGGTCTTTAATTTGAAAAGAAAATTCTTTAATGTCTTCTTCAGAGTACAACATTGGTTTTTCTTTTATATAAATATCTTGTGTTAATTCTATTTTAGCTCGTGGATGTTCAGGTTTCCAAAATTGTAATGGATTTTCAAAACATATTCGTTTTTAGTTTTGCTAATAGCTCTTCTTTCTTGATGATATGAACTGTAAAAATGGATTTTTGTGCATGAATTTGAAGAGCGATTTGTTCATAACCCTGTCCACTACGCTTCGCGCGCACTCTGTATGGGTGTTTTAAAGTGTGACCACATTTTGTTGTAAGATAAATAGTATAAGGAGTTTGTGTAAATTTGACAAACTGGTTTAAGAAATCATTTCCTAATAGGATATCATAACCAGAGTTATATTGTAAAACCGTAGGTATAGTAAGGATTTTGTTTCCTAATATGATAGAAACATTGTGCTGCACCAAATCTAAATAGGTGGGAATAGGATGAACGCCCTTGATTCTAATTTTACGATCATTTGGGAGTTTATCCTAGTTGGGAAGTAAAAAGTCTTGAAAGAAAGTTACTTCAGATCCTATGTCAATCAAAGCAGTGGTTGTAATGTCCAATTCTTTAACAGTTACATCAATATAGGTGAGAATAGGTATTTCGAGTTGCTTCATATTCGGTCAAGAATAATAGTGGTGTGTTGACGCACAAGAGTTATATGGGTAGGACCAATCTCATAGTTAGTATATTGGTCTAGGAAGTTTATTCCTAAGAGTATATGATAAAATTCATTTTTAATAGAATGATCAATATAACAATCAAATTCTAATAATGTAGAAGTAGGAGTTTTCATCATGATTCTAGATTGTTGATTTAGAGTTGCTTTTTGACCATTATAGGTAACAAAATTATATTTTGTAGCTGTTGAGACTGCTAAGGGTAATGGGATACAATGGCTTTGAGATGAGCCGGTCTCAATTAAGATTTTATTTGAAATCCAAGTTTGGACATTAAAATAGTCTAATTTAACCTTTTAGGTACTACTCTGAGGAGGTGTTAGCAAAGGAGTTATAGCTCGAGGGATAATTGTTGTACTATAGCTGCGTGTTAAGGCGGGTTGATTAGCTACTCTTATACCTATTTCTGTATAAGAAAGTCTAGACGTTTGATAACTGGTGAATGCTTCATCGTTTTCTACTAATTGAAAGTCTGTTAATGCAGGTATTTTGGCTTCTTGCATTGGAGGGGAGATGATAGTACTGATAGTTGAAAAGATTGGATCAACAGTTATTTTACCTGTTTGTTTAAAATCTTTTATTGGAAAGTTTGTATTAGAAAATATGTATAATCCTCTGTAATAAAAGGATAATGCATCATTTCCTGGTTGTAATCCAATATTTGTTAAGAGTTTGAATTGCAAATTTAAAGTGTCTTCTATATTTTTGCTTTGAAGGGTTACGGAGTAGTTTGGGTAACATTCAAAAATTAATTTTTTGTAAATTAAATTTCCTTGTAACGTTCCTAAATGGCTGTTCTGAATATTTTGAAATCTCTGGTCATGTAATGACAAAATAATAGGAGAGTTGATTCCTTCTTTAAAGCAAGCGTTTACAGCAATTTGTATTCCTTGTAAATGTACATACTTAATGAGTTTTCTATCTTTAGTTGGGATTTCTGATAAAAAATTGCTAATTATTTCTTGAGTCATTAATCATAAGCTAATAATAGTAATAATCAACCAACTAATAAATATCTATTCAATAAAAAATTAAATTATGGACAAACCAGAAATTCCAAAATTAAAAATAATGACTCAAAGAAACTGTGAATCTATGCTCGATTTATATAAAACTTTTTCAAAGAAAGAAATTGTACAAAAAGAAAAATTTTATATATTGAAAATCGAACAACTAAGAAAAAATAACATGTCTAAAGAGATAATCTGGTTAAATGAAGATAGACTTGATCTCTTAATCTATGAAGAAGAACGAAGGACTTATATAGAAATCTATGAAAACATAGATAACAATGATGACAACAATTTAGACCAATTCGATGCTGAATTTTGGTTTAATGATGAGGATTAAGAAAAAATGAGCTTTCCGAAACTTGAAAGCAAACTAAAAGTTGTTAAAGAAGAAATTAGTGAAATAAATAACTCTATAAAACAATTAGTGTTGCAGATACAACTCATAAACTTAACATTCGAAGGTATGCTAAAACCGAAACAAAAAAGAGAATATACACCAATAGAAATTAAAATTCCGGAAAAAATAACACCCAACAGTGACGATGCCAAATATATTGAGCGATATCAACATAACGTGATCAAAGCTCAAGAAGAAGCTATTCAAAAAAACTATTGAAGAAAGAAGACTAATTAAAGCCAAAGAAAAACAAGAAGAAGCAGAAAACAACCAGTAATGAGTGAATATAATAGAGAAATTGAAGAACTATTAAACGACTTTGAAAATTTACAATTAACCGAATTAGTAAAACAAGTAAACATGCAAGCAGGAACCCCCACAGGAAGTGTAGGAAGTAATAATCCAAATAACTTTGAAAGATGAGAAACCTCTAATCCTTTTCAAAACAACTACAAAAATAAACATACAGATAACTTTAAAAGGAAATTTTCAAAAAAATCCATGATTAATGACGAATTTAAACCTAAAAATCCGTTGCAGCTTGAACCTGTACCAGCATGAGGATATATTTTAAATCTGGATTGTGTAACAGATAAAAGAGCGACAATAGACAATTGGGGTTACTCAGTAATACTATCACTATTACAAGAACTAACACACGCAGCAGAAGGAAGATATGTAAATGCTATTTACAACTTAATAATTTACTCTTTTCAAGGAATTGTGCGAAATTGGTATAATGGATTATCCACAACTGTACAAAACATAATTGAAGTTGAAGTAAAAAACAGTCTCAACAAATCCATCGAATATGGAATATGGACTTTCGAGAAATACTTAATTGTACAATTTCAAGGATTTGATTATACTCAAGATGTTGAACTTAATAAATTTGAATCAAAAAACGAAGCATTATATAAACTTACAAACTTACGAATTTGCAATTTATGTAATTATAAAAATTTCTTTTGTGAATTTGATAATATTATTATGACCTTTATGAATCGAAAGAAGGCCAAGAACCTTACACTCAATTACTATAGAACAAATTTCCTCACCCTTGGATTGAATATTTTACAGATAAATTTGAAAATTTTGTTAAAAATCCAACTGTTATTCGAACTGTATCAGCAGTACAATCTTGTATAAACCAAGAAATGACAAAACTATGTTTAGAAGAACATAGAAGAAGATATATTAAAGAAGTAACTCTATGCTGTTAAAATGTTACTGAACCAGGACAATATGGATGTAAAAATTATTCTAACTTTCGACCTAAACGAAAAAGAACTCCAAAACAAACGATAAAGAAACCTTCAACAAGAAAAACTCCAAAGAAAAAAATTCTCAAAAACGAAAAAATTTACTCCCAAGAAAACAAAAACAGAGAAAGCAAAATCTAAAAAGTCAGTAAACAAACCGCAAAAAAGTAGTCAACATTTTCGACATGAAAAATTAACTCAAGAAAACTATAATCCACAAAATCGATACTATAAAAGAAGCAAAAAACCGACTTCATGTCAATGTTGGAATTGTGAAGAAATTGGACACAAATCAATTGATTGTAACAGAAGAAAAGCAAATATAGTCAAACTCTTTTCAGAAGAATTTGAAGAAATTCAAGAAGAACTATATCCGATAATAGAAAATATTATGTATGAAACAATTTTAAGCTGTTATGAATCTATTAGTTCAGAAACTGAAACTAGTACATCAGAAACAGAAAGCTATTCAAATTCAGAAGATGAATACTGAAGAAACAGAAATTATGCAACAACAAGAACAAGAAAGTAATGAAAATTATACAGGAATAATTACTTTCAATCAAAAACTCTATAAAAAAATCTAGCAACAGATTTATCATTAAAAGATCCTCGAACATTTATGAAAAAATTAGATGATTTTCTGGCACGAAAATTGGTAAGATATTTTAAGCTTTACACTACAAAACAAGCGGTTAAAATTCAACATTTACAGGGAAACATTCGCTTACGATTAATGACTCGAGAAATAATTGACAATTTTTTATCAGAAATCCCAACTAAAGATAGAAAACTCATTAAGTATGTACATTTACAAGGAATACAAATTGCTGTAAACACTTGCTTTAAAGAAGGAATCAACTCTCCTATTATTTTGTCATTACATGACCAGAGATTTCAAAATATTCAGAACAACCATTTAGGAACGTTACAAGGAAATTTAATTTACAAAAAATTAATTTTTGAATGTTACCCAAACTACTCCGTAACCCTTCAAAGCAAAAATATAGAAGACACTTTAAATTTGTAATTCAAACTCTTAACAGATATTGGATTACAACCAAGAAATGATGCATTATCCTTTTATTACAGAGGATTATATATATTTTCTAATACAAACTTTCCAATAAAAGATTTTAAACAAACAGGTAAAATAACTGTTGATCCAATTTTTCAACTATCAGTACTATCATCTCCCCTCCAATGCAAGAAGCCAAAATATCTGCATTAACAGACTTTCAATTAGTAGAAAACGATGAAGCATCAACCAGTTATCAAACGCCTAGACTTTCTTATACAGAAACAGGTATAAGAGTAGCTAATCAACCCGCCTTAACACGCAGCTATAGTACAACAATTATCCCTCGAGCTATAACTCCTTTGCTAACACCTCCTCAGAGTAGTACCTACAAGGTTAAATTAGACTATTTTAATGTCCAAACTTGGATTTCAAATAAAATCTTAATTGAGACCGGCTCATCTCAAAGCCATTGTATCCCATTAACCTTAGCAGTCTCAACAGCTACAAAATATAATTTTGTTACCTATAATGGTCAAAAAGCAACTCTAAATCAACAATCTAGAATCATGATGAAAACTCCTACTTCTACATTATTAGAATTTGATTGTTATATTGATCATTCTATTAAAAATAAATTTTATCATATACTCTTAGGAATAAACTTCCTAGACCAATATACTAACTATGAGATTGGTCCTGCCCATATAACTCTTGTGCGTCAACACACCACTGTTATTCTTGACCGAATATGAAGCAACTCAAAATACCTATTCTCACCTATATTGATGTAACTGTTAAAGAATTGGACATTACAACCACTGCTTTGATTGACATAGGATCTGAAGTAACTTTCTTTCAAGACTTTTTACTTCCCAACTAGGATAAACTCCCAAATGATCGTAAAATTAGAATCAAGGGCGTTCATCCTATTCCCACCTATTTAGATTTGGTGCAGCACAATGTTTCTATCATATTAGGAAACAAAATCCTTACTATACGTACGGTTTTACAATATAACTCTGGTTATGATATCCTATTAGGAAATGATTTCTTAAAACAGTTTGTCAAATTTACACAAACTCCTTATACTATTTATCTTACAACAAAATGTGGTCACACTTTAAAACACCCATACAGAGTGCGCGCGAAGCATAGTGGACAGGGTTATGAACAAATCGCTCTTCAAATTCATGCACAAAAACCCATTTTTACAGTTCATATCATCAAGAAAGAAGAACTATTGGCAAAACTAAAACGAATATGTTCTGAAAATCCATTACAATTTTGGAAACCTGAACATCCACGAGCTAAAATAGAATTAACACAAGATATTTATATAAAAGAAAAACCAATGTTGTACTCTGAAGAAGACATTAAATAATTTTCTATTCAAATTAAAGACCTGTTAGAAAAAAGACTTATCAAACCATCCAGTGGTGCATACTCTTCAACAGCCTTTTTGGTATTCAATGAAGCAGAGAAACGAAGAGGAAAAGCTAGAATGGTTATCAACTATAAAAAAACTAAATCAGTTTACAAAGACAGATAACTATTTCTTACCTAATAAAGAAGTATTAATTAACCTTGTGAAAAACAAAAAATTCTTTTCAAAATTTGACTGCAAATCTGGATTTTGGCATATAAAAATGGAAGAAACTAGTATTAAATACACAGGCTTTAGTACTCCTCAAGGCTTTTATGAATGAATTGTTATGCCTTTTGGAGTGAAGAACGCACCAAGAATTTTTCAACGACGAATGGATGATGTATTCAAACATCTTAAGAGTTTTCTTATTGTCTATGTAGATGATATCTTAATAAGTTCAGACACTCTTGAAGAACATCGAGAACATCTTGAAAGTTCAGCTAGGCTAGTCAAATCACCCTAGAGGGGGGTGAATAGGGTGATTAACAAAAATTAAAGCAATTATAAAAATTAAATGCGGAAATAAAAATGGGACAAAACACGATGATATTTTTACGATGTTGGCCCTTCCGAACAGGGTTAGTCACCGCCTAAGGCTCTTCTTTCCTTAGGATTTGAACCGCTCCACTTCTTATTCACTTAAGAAGTTACACACTCGAATCCCTCGACTCGACAAAGACTTCCTTGAACACCTTCAAGGTTAATTACTCAATCGTGAGAACCTCTCTCTCGATCTATCACTCAACTAAGTAACTTAAGTTGAGTCACTCACTAAGTATTGCCCACCCAATACTTAGCTACTCAAGTAAGTCTTCCCCAACTTACTTGTTGTAGGATCCTCTTACAAGAAGTTTTTCTCAAAAGATAAGTACAAGTAGCGATCAAACCAATATGCAATTTCTAGCTCAAAGTACTATCTCAATATATTTTGATGTAAGCTCTCCTTAATTTGCAAGTGTAGCTCAAGCGATTTCTCATTTGCTCGGATCACTATTTATAGCCTTGCAATTCGTGAGTTCCAATTCTGCCAAGATGGAAGTTGCTGCCAGAATATCCTGAAATCTGATTTCAGGCCCTTGCAATATATTCTTCAGATTCTGATTTGATTTCCTTTTGTGCTAAACATTCTGATTTGATCTTCCCTTTAAATCAGCCACGCTGCACAGGATATATTCCTTGCACATGATAGTTAGTGATATCTTAAAATGTGCAGCAAGATAATTCAAGTATCCTTTTTGATATTACATTGCAATTTAAGCTTTTATCTTATTTAGTAGAATCTTGCCAAGATAAAATCAAATAATATTGATGCAAGATAATTCAATCCATAATTGATCTTGTATGATATTCAAATTTGAATTTCAAATTTGAATTGGCTAGATTATATCAATCAAATAATACCTTTGGATATTATATGATACCCACATATTTTTCTATCCATAAACACATATTAGGGTA
>JACYFF010031958.1:2324098-2350768 GCA_017589665.1 Selenicereus undatus | reverse complement strand
ATATATATATATATATATATATGTATATATGTATGTATGTAGTCAAAATAATATAGGAATGTTCATTGTGGATAAAATTAATATATAATTTAAAAAATAAAACTCAAATTTATTAGAAAATATGCATAGATAGTAATTTAATGCTCGACCATTTAAAACTCAACAATTAAAGCAACATACGATTGTGAAGGACATGACATAAAGTATGATGGAGATTGTAGGCAGTCAAAATGAAACTAAAAATCATGTTGCACGACATGATGATACGTTAATTCATATCACTAATAATGAAAAATCCTCCTCCTCTTCATGTACCTGCATATAGTTGTGAAATTGTATAAATTCAGATATAATTTTACTCGTGCACCTTCATTATTCATATCATATGAATGGACCAAGGTTGGGAAATGTATTTTTGTTTGAAAAATGGGTAAAAGGAGAAAGTATGTTTTCGTTAGTGTGACATCTTTTGTTTTTCTTTTGATAAAACTTGAGGGTAAAAAGAAACATACAATCAACTTGCTCTAATCAAGTTAATAATATATTTTAAGAAATTTTGTATGAAAATCTTTACTAATAATTAAGTCAATGTTGTGGGTCCCTCTCATTTATCTATTTACTTATTAATTGCAACTTTTAGACCTTTGGATAAATTATCAATTGAATTACAACTGTTAGATGTACTTAAAAACTACATACGATATCTCAAGAGGAAAAAAAATAAATTAAGTCTATAAAATTATTATCAATTTTTCAATATTATGCACAATATTCTCGGAAGAAATTCAAAATTGAGATCGAAACATAATCAATCAAATCGATTTGTTTTTGTTTTAATTTTTATTTCTGTTTATTTCTTCATTTTGTATTTTTGTATTCAAAATTGTAATGTCAATATAATCAATCAAATGGATTTCAGTTATAACACATAAATGGATCTTTTATCCAAAAAAATAAAATAAATAGATCATAATATTATTGTAGAAATATTAATTCAATTTTTTGGTTTCATATATATTACACATATGTTATTACTCTATATCAAGCGTTTCCAGTGAGAAAAATTCATATCAAACTA
The DNA here is from genome assembly GCA_017589665.1 of Selenicereus undatus. NCBI lineage: Eukaryota > Viridiplantae > Streptophyta > Magnoliopsida > Caryophyllales > Cactaceae > Selenicereus > Selenicereus undatus. The sequence continues at coordinate 2,349,690 of JACYFF010031958.1, read as the reverse complement.
TATGTAATTCATTTTATGGGTGGCTAGAAGAGGTACTCCATGAGTGCAAAAATCCATGCATTGATGTACTTACAATGGATTTGCTTTAGTTATCTCATATGCTCATATTTTCATGAGGATCATTTTAAATCTCATGAATAATCAACCACTTATTTTAAGCCTTGATTTTATATTGTAGCTTTATATTGTTCAAAGAACAAAATTAAGTGAGTAAACTAATATAATAGAATATTGTTTCATTATGCTTAATTATTCTTTTCCAAATGATAAAGACGCTGATCATATGAATTATAAATTACTTTGACTTGCTTATGCTTAGAAGAAAGAGTGTTTTACAAAATCCCATAACTATTTAGTTAATTAAGGATAAAATAAAAAAGATTCAAAAAAGGACATATAATTGTAACTAAGTGTATGAATTCAAATGTAGTTTTTCTTCTATGCCTTCATTGTTCATATCGTATGGATGATGCAAGGTTACGAAATATTTTTTTTTTGTTTTAAAAAAATGGGGTGCATAAATTCCAAGAGATAGGAGAACATATCTTCACCCGTATGTTGTGTGACAACATATCAATTTATGAGTTGTTTGTTAGTTATGCGCACCTGTATGTTAAAATTCAAATGTTATCAAGTTAATTATTCACCGGTATGTTTTAGACACATATCAATCTTTTATGGGTGCATCCCATTTTTCTGAATTTAGACAACATGTCAATTTTGTAAAAGTAGGGTGTATACTAATATCACTTATACTGGAAGTTCCAAATTCCACAATAGCTACAAACAACAACTTCTCTACTTTCCAATTGCAATACAATCAGTCAGCTAAAGATTAAGGAGAGAGAGTGCTTTAGAAAATCATATACACATACACATACATGCCAGTAGATAAAATTAAAAGCTTAAACATTGGTTGAAAAACTTTCTTAATTTTTTATTTCTCTTATTGTTGTGGGTAATCCGCATGTAGAAAAGAATTAATAATATAAGAGTGTACATATGGAATTGATAAAGACGTCTTCCTTAATGTATCTTGATCCCTACAAATTACAAAATACAAAAAGAAAAATGAGTGCAAAAAAAATATAAACATCCAAGTAGAAGAAGACGAAAGAGCAGAGAGCAAGATGGATCTTTTGGAATATTATAGAGAAATTAAGATATTATAACTGAGGAATCAGGACCCGACCTTATTGTAGTATATTATAAACATCCAACTACAAAATTTTTTAGACTATCATAATTTTCAAATTATTATTGAGAAATTAAGATATTATAGTTGCTATCAAAAATATTTGCTAAACTTATTGTAGTATATTTCTATATATTAGAAATTTTAGTTGATAGTTTCTCATAATTTGCAGTTATCAATAATTGCTTCTTCTTAAAAAGTTATTCATTATTTTATTTAAAAAACTCAAAATATTGTATATGACTGGTTGCTATTTGGAATATTGTAATATTTTATAAATAATTGTTACAATTAAAAACTTATAAATTTTTTTCACTTATTATATGGGTATAGAAATACTTGTTACCACTTAAAAGAATAAAAAACTTCATCAACCACTTAAAATGAACATTTTTGACCATTAATTAATTGTCATTGTGTGAATTTTTGTTCATAAATTTTTTTTTGTGAATTTAGGAACTTTAATTCCTGATCAAGAAATATAAGAAGAAAAACACCTTATCCCGCATTAAGAACGTTCGGAAAGAAAAATATTTCATCTAGGTCTAGCTCTTCTATTGATTCACATCGCTTCTATTTAATCTAATAATAATATGTAAAGTAACTAATTTCAGGTTTACCATTAAAATAAAAAAAATAAAACTTTAATACTTTATTCCTTCCTTGGATCACTAAAATATTAATACCATTCACAAACTTCAGTACGTATATATTTTCAGTCATTTAGAAAAAGTTATTAAAGTATATTTTGTTTTTAGGAGTTAATAGATTCCATTACAAAAAAAAATCAAGAAATAATATACTTTTAATTATGATGGTAATTATTTTTATTAAAAATATAATGATTGTGATTTTACAATCAAATAATCTAATGATATTATGATGATAATTATTTTTATTGATTTAGGAAAGGATATCAAAATATATTTTGTTTTTAGGTAGTTGAGAGATTCTGTTGCCAAAAAAAATCAGGATATTATATATTTTTAATTATGATGGTAATTATTTTATTGAAAATCCGACAGTTGTGATTATATAATCAAATAATCTAACGGTTCAAAATCTTAAATTTATGAGAAAATTTAAAAAAGCCATGTCATCACAACATTGCTTTTATATTATAGTATAGATCTCTTCTATTTAATTTAATAATAATATGTAAAGTGGCTAATTTCGAATTTACCATTAAAATAAGAAAAGTGAAACTTTAATACTTTATTCCTTCCTTGGATCACTAAAATATTAATACCATCCATAAACTTTAGTACACAAATATTTTCAGTGATTGAGAAAAAGTTATTAAAGTATATTTTGTTTTTAGGTAGTTAATAGATTCCACTACAAAAAAAAATCAAGAAATAATATACTTTGAATTATGATGGTAATTATTTTTATTGAAAATTTGATGCTTGTGATTTTATAATCAAATAACCTAATGATATTATGATGATTATTTTTTTTATTGATTTAGGAAAGGATATCAAAGTATATTTTGTTTTTAGGTAGTTAAGAGATTCTGTTGCCCAAACAAAAATCAAGATATTATATATTTTTAATTATGACGGTAATTATTTTATTGAAAATCTGACGGTTGTGATTATATTATCAAATAATCTAACGGCTCAAAATCTCAAATTTATGAGAAAATTCGAAAAAGCCACGTCATCACAACATTGCTTTTATATACAGTATAGATGAATACTGTGAAGCTGTGAGTGAAAAAATTGAAGTTATTGAGGAAATCGTTGTAGATCTTAGGGTTGATCTTGGAAAAGCTCGAGAACTAACAACATATTTCCATCAAACTATCGAACACCTCAAAATGAACTCTTCAAAGATGGATTTGAAAAAAGTCCAAATTGAACTCTCTGAACTCTCATTTCAACCTAATCAGAGAAACGTTTCACACCCCCTCTCTGAAGAAGATAAAGAGAAGCAACAATTAAAAGCTAAGCTATTAGCTGCAAGACCAGTTAATCCCAATACTGACATCCGAACTATTGATCTCTCGGACTCTTTTTACAAAAACTATTATGAAGCGACCGTTCTCGTTTATCAGAAAATCTCCGGATTACCTGAACTCTATTATAATCACAGAGACTCTCTATTCCCACGGATTCTTGCATTTTCAAAAGCAAGTTCGGATTTGATATTTGAACTCTTTACCTATGGTTACTTAAACTATTGCTATCCAAGTTTAAGCCTCATTGAACTTCAACATTTTTCAACCAATGTTAAACATGCCATCAAACAATTCAGCAAGGGATATATATGTCTTCGCTTTTTTGCAATTTCCCCTGAAAAAGACGCAGAAACTATTTACCCCACTATCCATTTGATTGAAATTTCCCATATTACAAGAACTGGAACAACCACACAACTACCTACTATTGCTGCAGAGGAAAAGAAACATTATAAATTTCCTCATTTTGATCAAGGATGGATTTACTATAGAAGATCCACAGGTGTTTTAGCTGTTAAATGCCAGTGTGAGCGTTTAATGACTAAAGGAGCACGAACTCTATACTATGACAAAAACCTCATTCTCGTGACTACTGAAGCAGCTGAAAATGTCTCAGTTGATGAACAACTTTTTGACTTTAGCTATGCACTGGAGCCCAAGAAATTTCTAGGCAGTCCAGCTGTACGCACCAAATTCACAGAACTCTATAAAGTAGAACAAGACAAGGAAAAGAAGAAGATTCTTCCTGCATAAAGAACTGTCAACATGTGAGACACAAGGAAAGCAAACTCTATCAAGAACAGTGAAAGCTTATCTGTAAAGCTTATTTTTTTAGCTGAAAATCTTATCTCTTTAGATTCCCATGATATAAGCGCTTATGTCATAGCGCATCCCGTTTCTCCTTTAAATAGATAGCCGATTTCAGTAGGAGACATCGGCATTTGGAAGAAGAAAAATCCCTCTGTAAGAAATCTATCTGAAAATGTTCTAATTTCCTCCCTTTAGGGAAAGGAGAACAATTATCAATGAAAGAAAAGAGGAATCTTTTCTCAAAACTTTGTATCTATAGTTCTGTTATTACAACTTTGATTAAAGAAACGATATTAGAGAGAGAAGGAGAACGTCTGAACGAGTAGGTAAGCCTCGCGTCAGGGTGAAGTAAGACGAGCACGAAAGAGTAAGACAGATCCAACTCTTGAAGGTATAATTTCTTTGATTAAATTTTATTTTAATAGAATTATATGATATTTAGTTTGAAGTTTCATTTGATAATTTAGTATCCGAGTACCATCTTTAAAGACTTGACAGACCCTTTCCGTGTGAATCACTTAATCAATTCAACAAATGGTTTTATCACGTTTTTCATAAAAACCACTCGTCCCCCTCACAAATGGTATCAGAGCCTGATATCTAAAACAAAGTGTAACTATAGTACGACTACAAAGAACATGTTTAAAAACAAATTACAAACTAACTCTAAGTTGGACAAAGATGGAAATTATTTAGCAGGACAAAGTTTTAATTTTCCTGAACTCCATTACTATAATCAAGAAAAAGCATGGGATTATTTAAGGTCTTTTGATTTAACTGCCAGAAATATTAGACAGAACTTATTAAATCACTATAAAAACAAATTAAATTATTTATCAACCTTACCAGAAAGAGTTTATCCCGTAACTATAAATTTATTAAAAGACAATATTGCTTTATTAGAAAAAACTTTTGAATATACCGTATGATACCAACCAAATATGAACATTAATGACTCACAAATAACATATGATACTGATGGAGAAGAATAACTAGAATCAACACTTGAAAGAAATTGACAAAAGAAAATATAGCTTGTCGGGGCTATAAAGTAATCTTTGCATATAAGACAAAACAATTTGATATCGATCCGGTCCCAAGACCGATAAATGAACACACCTAATTAATTCAGTTAAGTTGTTGCTTTTGACATCTTTGATAATTTGCACCTTAGTGGCGAGTGGTAATTCATTTATCATTCTTCTTAGCATCTTATCAAACTGTTCAAATGAGGACCAAAAATGAGTATAATAGAACCAGCATCTTATCATTCTACAGAGCACCTTAGTGGTGAGTGATAATTCATTTATCATTCCATGATAAAGATACTGAAGAAGTGCGAGACAATTTGGTGTCATGTTTCTCTTAAGTTCTCTGTAATCCAACTAGGAAAATCTATGTAAGGACCCTGTTATTCTTATTTGAAATACATTAGGCCATTTGCAAGTATGGAAAACTTGTGCTAACAACCTAAAATCCATGTGGAATGTTGCACAAGCAAATGGACTGCACGCATTTGCGAACAACCAAGCTTCCAGATTTCACAAAACAAAAATCCGTCTTTTGGTGAGCATCCCTTCAGCTTTGCTTTCTTTCTGCTAAATTCCTTGGCCTCATGTATGTGTACATCCGAGTAATAATTTCTCAGTAAGCATACGAGCAAAGTGACAATGATCATTGGATGAACAAGCGTAGCTTGATTATTTTTTAGGGAGTAGTAGAGTGCTGAAAATCATTATACCTTCCAAACATCATGACAGCAACCTGAGGATTAGTTCCAGGAGATTCATGAAAAGTAGATCCATCAATGACCCTTAAACCTTCAGCGCCAATAGCCTTGTAGTCCTTATCGACAGCCTTGTCAACCTGACAACCTCCATGATAGTGCCATAGTGTTGCCACTGTGTCAATGCAATATTTTTCTAAGGAAATTGCACTGTCAGTGTGCCTTGGCTGAAAATTTACAGGTAAGGTGACAACCATGTTTAGAAATGCTTGCACTGCCATGCCTGTAATGTGAAACTTTGAGAAAGGCTTTGATTCTACAACTTTGATTATGATCTCCATCCCCTTGACACGCTTTTGTAGGTCTTCGGGTGCTTGAAAGTAGTTAAATCTAACAGCAGGGTTGTCATTTGGATTGAAGGACGTTAGGTGTTGATACCCTGAAGAGATTAGACCAGCAATCTTTTCAAGAACAAAACCTCCGCCGAAGGCTCCTTTATGACAGAATTCATGAACTCAATTGCTCTTCGGATGACATCTTTTTGCAGTTGCCAAACTGGATAGTTGACTAACCTGCACAGTTTAAATGGTATCCTTTGTCAGTATCCTTAAACGATTAGGAAATTTGTGCACACACCACGTCAATATTCTGCATGTCCAAACTTTTAATAGACAATGGACTATTCCAAGATAGGAGGTTTCCCTACTGAATATGGAGAGTCTTGTTATATTGCCAAACACTTGAATCTGTTTTTTGTGTCTTGTTCATCCCGTAGTTAATCACTATTTGCAGCTGTGAAATGCCTAACTAGACTTGGCAAATAGGTCCATTTTGGTCAGGATAGAATCTTGTGACGGCATAATTGAGTCAGAGCAGGTTCAACTAACGTCATTCTGGGTTGTTTTTTTATCTGGTTTGCGGTTTGTTAGACCAATAAGCGCTTTAAGAACGTTCAGTATTATTCAAGCAAATTGCTGTCTGCAGCAATGTTTTTCAGACCCTTGATGCGAGACTGTACTTTGAATATCCTTTCTATTTTCTATTCAGAAATGAGTCAAAATCCACAGAACATTCAAGATTTTAAAAAAATTATGAATTTGGATGACTAAACGTAACTGATTGCCAAACAAGAAAATGGGGTTGTACAACCTCCAACCTGGGAACTGAGCATTTGGGCAGCCTAATGAAGATTCTGTATGAAAGCACGAATAGAGCTTGACCTACTTGATGCTTCAATGAAACTGTCAAACTGAGTAATCCCCACTGCTTCAATTAGGGAAAATTCCACATCTATAAGAGAAGGAGCATTGACAAGATTCACAAAATTATCTGCCATTTCTTGTCCCACCTGGGGCTGGTCAAGCGCCACATCTATGCCATGGAACTTAAGCTGACTAGACGATCCAATCCCGCTCAACATCAAGTCATCAACAGTCGTGGACTTCCGAGTGCGGCGGAGTGCCCCGGCTGATAAAATAACCTTGTTCTTCTGTCCTGGTTGTAAAGATGCTTTATGCATTACTCCATGTGAATCCTTGAAGAGGACACCGTATGCTCTTGGTCTTCTAAATCCTGTGAAAAATAAATGGGCTGAAAGGATCAAGAGAAGTGCCATAAGTGATTCTCAATTGGTGTGACCTTATTTTCTCTTTCGTTAGTTATTAACTATATTGTATCAAGAAAAGTTTGAAATGTGTTACCTGTCTTGCTAAATAAGATTTGGTGGGCTATTGCACAGAGATAAACAGCTGTCGTTTTAGGATTTACATACTCAAGCGAGTCGGCAGCAAGAAGTTATGGAGGTCTAGTACAGTCATCCCTCTGTACAAGAACAAATGTGATATTCAGGATTGTAATAATTTTAGGGGTATAAAATTGCTCAGTCACATTATGAAGTTATGGGAGAAGGTGATTGAGAGAAAGTTGCGGAAGAAGGTTTCAATTTCAGAGAACCAATTTGATTTTATGCCAGACAGATCAACCATAGAGGCGATTTACCTCCTCAGAATGCTCATGGGTTTGTACAGAGATAGAAAAGTGGATCTCCATATGGCGTTCATTGACTTGGAAAAAGTATATGATAGAGTTCCGCGTGAAGTGTTATGGAGATACCTGAAAAAGAAAGGAGTGTCACCCATGTATATTCGAGTTATTAAAGATATGTACAAGGGAGGTAGGACGAGTGTTAGGAAGGCAGGAGGGGTCATCAATGACTTCTTCGTTGGTATGAGCCTGCATCAAGGTTCCGCCTTGAGTCCTTTTCTTTTCACTCTAGTTATGGATGAACTTACAAAAGAGATTCAATATGAGTTACCTTAGTGTATGCTATTTGCAGATGACATTGTTCTTATTAATGAGACCAGACGGGGAGTTAATGACAAGTTGGAGCGATAGAGGCATACACTGGAATCTAGAGGTTTTAGAGTTAGTAGATGGAAAACAGAATACCTTCATTGCTGTTTCAGTGGAAGGGTGAATGCAGGGGGAGAAGTCGTCTTGGATGGGAGGCCAACACCTAAGGTCGAAAAGTTCAAGTATCTAGGCTCGATCACTCAGCAGAATTGGGATATTAACGAAGATATTAACCAGCGAATAAAGGTGGGCTGGCAAAAATGGAAGTTTACCTCAGGTGTGCTGTGTGAAAAGAGGGTGCCTCTTGGATTGAAAAGTATAGTCTATCGTATGGTAGTTAGACCGGTCGTTCTTTATGGATCGAAATGTTGGCCCCTAAAAAGACGCAGGTTCAAAGGTTGATGATGGCAAAGATGCGGATGATTAGGTGGATGTGCGGTTATACGAGAATAGACAGAATTAAGAATGGTATTATCAGGGACTTAGTTAAAGTAGCTCCCATCGAAGATAAGATGAGAGAAACTAGACCTGGCAAAATTGACCCGAAACCCGAACCAAATGACCCAAACCCATACCCGACCCGACACCCGAAATATGCTCACCCGAAAGTGGACCCGAAACACGAATTAACCCGACCCAAACTATACCCGACCCGAAATTTTCAACAAAGTTGCTTGTTTTAGCATGACGAGCGTATTTCACCAAAAATTAGTTGACCCGAAAATGACCCGAAATGTCACTTAACTCGAACATAACCGGACCCGAACTTGATCCAACCCGCACCCGAACCGAATGACCCATTTGCCAGGTATAAGAAAAACTAGACTCCGATGGTTTGGCCACGTGAAAAGGAGGAGTGTGGACGCTCCAGTGAGGAGGTGTGAGATAATCAACATCCCCGAAGGTAAAAGAGGGAGAGGCCGACCAAAGAAGAGTTTGGACGAAGTGATTAGAGATGACTTGAAAGTTGTCGGGCTGACGGATGACCTGACTCAGGAGAGGAAGCTGTGGCAGTATAGGATTAAGATCATAGACCGCAGAGAGTCATCCCCGTAGTTTTCTTTTGGTTGCAATGGCAACGTGCTGATAGTGTTTTTTTCATTTATCGTATTTGTTTGCAGGTAGCACTTTCTTCTGGGAGAGGCTTCGTTTGCTTACCTCTAGGTGTTGAGGTATGTTACCTTCCTCGGATTTACTGCTCTTATGTTACATAGCTCTAGCGACTTGTCTTTTTATTTATCATAGTCTTTCCTTACGATGTGTCTTTAATTTTTCCATTAAATGTTTTTACAAAGTCTTTCTTCTTTAAAATATTTTCAAAATCTTTTTTTGTGGATCTCTTGGAAACAGCCTCTCTACGGGTAGGAATACCAATAGGAGTAAGGTTGCCTATAGTTGGATCTCCCCAGATCCCGCGAAAGCGAAACCTACATTGGAAGGTGGTGTTGTTGTAAGCGAGTCAGCAGCCGTACGCCTGTGACGATTCTCATCAAATATGGTCCCTCCAAATTTGGTTCCTTAGATGTGATCAAAGGTAAACCCATTGAATGGTAGCATGCACTCCAGCCTCAAACAATCCGTCTTTAACTGCAGTATTGGGGGTTGAAATGCCACCTTCTCCACCCACTGATGTGACTGATTAACCAAACCATAATCCAATCCTAATCTTGTTACAAATTCTGAGTGTGCCCTTGTGTAAAACCCAGCATTTATAGCAGACCCTCCTCCTGGCTCCTGGTACACAAGCACGGGCATTGACGACTTCATCTTCTGACACAAATTTTTGCGTAGGCAAAGTTGGTGATGGGTCAACTACATTGAGATCGAATGAGTCCATGTTTTCTACATTCTTGTTACCATAGGGGGATCCTCCCCGCTCCAACAGCAAGACGGTTGTGCCACTGGAGAGTGTTGCGGTTAATGAACACCCTGCTCCCCCCCCCCCCAAACCACTATGTAATCTAAGTACCCAACTGATGGAGCCAATTTCGCTGGTTTAACAAAGGAATAGTATGGGGCTGCATAGGCAGAAACACGGACGAATATGACTCAACCGTAACATTGCTGGTAATGTGAACTCCTATAGCAAGAACATTATTGTCTCTGTGTTCAGAAGAATGACATGAGTGCATTTCTTGTCAGATTGACATTATGGGTATGGTTAAAGAAAGTAGAAGTGACAAAAATTGGTTAAAGAATGTAGAAGTGACACAAACACTGCTACACTATTATTTACTGACGCATATGTTGATGCAGGTTGAATGAAAAAAGTAGAGATCAAGAAACAAGGTACCTTTGTCAGGTGAACAAGCATAAAAGATTGAAAATCCAAGAATGGCAACCAAGAGGATTCTCCAGCACCCAGAATCCATGATTTATCGCGCTTTTGAGTAAGGACTTGCAAATAAAATGGGCAAGTGTTGTTTAAATAGTCCCAGATATGATACTTAGAGAGCTCTTGGTACATTACTTGGCTAGAAAAATCTTCTAGCTGAAGAAACTGTTGTTTTTGTTGGACAACATTCAGCTCTGCCACCTGTTCCGCTAAAGATTGCATCACCAATAATCTAGCTAGCTTGCTTTAATGCATATCGATATAGCTCCTGTCACCTCACTTCTTTCTATAATTGTCTCTACTGATGGTTCCTTGAGAGACAGTTACATCAACTGATTGATACAGCAAAGGCGTGAGATATCCATTACGAGTTTAATTGCTGAAATGTATTGACCCAACATTTTCTATGACAAATTATTACATAATCCAGGGAGCACGTACTCCCGACTGGCACATATATATGTTTTTTAGCGTTTATTTGTCATATGGGTGGCTTACTGGTTTTTAACCTATATTTTCTCCTGGACTCTTGATATAAGGCTTTGTTTGGGAAGTTTCACTGGGACCTTGTCCTTTCCTAATTTTGATTTTCTTTTTCTTTTCCTTTTTTAACATTTCAGGTAGAAGAAACTGCTCACACTTGTGATCACATTTGGAGTGAGCTTTTGATGGTGACTCTGATGTTCTCTGTTCAAGTTTTTAAGGTTTAAAGCCTTTTTATCATCATTTACATGTTTTTTCTGTTTCTGTGTAGTTAGTTAGCATTGATTTTAACGTTAACTCTGGCTATATGCATCCCTGCTGTCTGATTACAGGATTCACACACTATTGAATATATGGTTCTAAAAATAGATAGATCACCTTGACAAATAGCAGGAATACATTCACACAGAATATCGCTTAGGTCTGTTTGGTTGATAGGAATTAGGATGAGGAGAAGTATATCCATACCCCAAGACCCTCATCTAGGTGGGGTGTGGAGGATCCTATGTGGCAGCATTACTCCTTAGTTACAGATTGAGGATGATTTAGATCCTAGATTCAAAAACCATGACTGCCTACTACTTCGTAGAAAGGAAGCGAAGACAACTTAAAGAAGCATTTTGCTTTAGCCCTTACAACAAGCTCACACATGAAGACTGTTGATAAGAAGAGGTGGGTAAATTTTCGCAAGTAATATTTCCAGTTCTGCATATTTCGTGTAAGCTCCTAGCCTCCTACTTTCCTGTGAGTTAAGACTTCCTTGGAGTTACGGCAGGTAAGCTCCACATGTGCTATACTAACCTATGAAATAGGGGCATTAATGGTAAAATTAGTTGCAATTCTGTGATTATTAGTGAAAGTCATAATCCTTCCACACATTGTAGCAGGATTTCTAGTTTACACTTCCCTTCTGAACTCCCTTATTTTGCTGAAAAGTCGTTTTTCCTGTAAGAATTATGGCTGTTCTCTGCGTATTACCTCATACATGGTTTTAAGAATAAAATGATACATCATACGTAACTTCCATTGGGAATGAGCAGAGAAAAAAAAAAGAAAAAGAAATGTGGACTGTACGAAGCTTCCTAATCATTAACGCTAAGAAAAAGAGCAATAACAAATGCCAGCCACACCGCAACAAGTCACGCAATATCCACTTATTTCTTACATCATCTAGCATGCGGTTCCCCCTTGCTTAGCACCAATGCTTGATCCAGAATAAGTACCTAGTGGATGCAGATCATGTAGGGAGTTGGAATCGTCATCCATTGGAGCATCTGAAGAACGAATTAAGCTCTGGCTCTCAATTTTTGAATGCCTGGTTTGGGGGTCTCTTAGATAATTGATACATTCACTCGTGACTATAAGAAGTATTAGACTCCCTTATTAGTTCTTGCACAACCGTGTTCCCTTTGAGCATGCTCAATGCCTCGTATACTGTTGGCCTAAATGCTGGGGATGGATTTGTGGTCTCTGACATGGGGGAAGGAGGCAGTATATGACTGTACGTGTTGTGCCTTGACTACTGTGTTTAAGTGTATTTTCTACTTACTGGGTTTTTTGCACTGAACCCTACAACATGCCTTTCTTTTTCAGTACTATCTCATATGCACGCTGGTTAGGAGTTGCATGCCAAATAAAGGGGGCTTACTAAGGTTGTCAGGTTCAGACTTAAGCCACTTGAGATTGAACTTGAATTTACGGGATCCTCTAATCTTCTAAACCAAAGCCCAATGCGCCACTTGGAGTAGGATTAGTTGAAAGGCACCCATTGACTAGTGGTTCACTATAAAAAATTTAAAAAAAGGAGGAAAAAGGGTGAATGATAGTGTAGTGGGTGAGATACTTGCTTAGATTAGCTATAGAGAGTCAGATGTACACATCCATATCTCTAGAATTAAATCTTAGAGCGGAATGGTTGGCACATACTGTAGATTTGAAGATGTTGAGCACTTACTGCTGCATGATAAAGATACTAAAGACAATTTACTGATATTTCATTTGAATTCACCATAACCCAACAATGAAAATTCATATAATAAACCTTTTATTCTTATTTAAAATAAATTAGGCCATTTGTGTTATGGAAAACTTGTACTACCGGTGTTAAATCCGTGTAAAATGTTGCACAACCAAATGCATTGCACACATTATGGATAACTGAGCTTCCAGATTTCACAGAACAAAAAATCATCTGTTGGTCAGCATCCCTTCAGCCTCATTTTCTTTCTGCTAAAATCCTTAGCCCCATATATCTGCACGTTCAAAGCAACAATTTCTCGGTAAGCATATGAGCAAAGTGACAATAATCCATTTGATGAACAAGCTTAAAATTGCCTTCTTTTTTTTTTGGTTTTGTTTTTGGGGCCAGTGCTAAAAATTATTATACCTTCCAAGCATCATGACAGTGGCCTGAGGATTAGTTCCAGGAGATTCATGGAAAGTAGATCCATCAATGACCCTTAGGCCTTCAGTGCCAATAACCTTGTAATCCTTGTCGACGACCTTGTCAACCTGACAGCCTCCATGATAGTGCCATATTGTGGTCACTGTGTCTATGCAATATTGTTCCAAGGAAATTGCACTGTCAAGATGTCTTGGCCGATAATTTATAGGTAAGGTGACCATCATATTCAGAAGAGCTTGCACCGGCATCCCTGGTATGCGAAACTTTGAGAAAGGTTCTGATTCTATGACCTTGATTATGGTTTCCATCCCCTTAACACACTTTTGTAGGTCTTCTGGTGCTTGAAAGTAGTTAAATCTAACAGCAGGGTTGTCATTTGGATTTAAGGACGTTAGATGTAGATACCCTGAAGAGATTGGACCAGCAACCTTCTCAAGAATAGCACCTCCATTGAAGGTTCCATTTATGACAGAATTCACGAATTCAATTGCTCTCTGAACACTGTCTTGTGTTGTTACCGGATTGGATGGTTCACTAACCTGCACATTTTAAATGATATCCTTTGTCAGTTTCCTTATTCTATACGGAATTGTTGTGCACAGAACATGTCCAAATAGAGCTATTCTTGGATGATCTGTATGTGATTTGAGCTGAACAGACTTACCAAGAGTTTTCAGTTCCCATAAACTGTGAATGTAGGAGGATGCGAAAGTCTGTTTTATAGCAGGGTTTTAGCTCGTGGATCATATTCTTTATGGTGAAAGCTCTTCCTAATGTATTGTAAAAATCTCAATGGCATTTAAGATTTATGTTAGTTCAACTCTTTTTGGTGCCAAAGACTTGGACACTGGACACTTTATCCTTCATTCTGGACCAAAAAAGCAAAATGTTGTTTAGAAAATTGCCATGTCCAACACAACACCCATGTTGGATACTCAACACTTCTACATAGGTAGGGCCCAGTCCAAGTAAAATAGTTTTAATATATACATTTGTCCAGTTGTCCTGCCCTTGGTTATTATCAATGCAAGTTCCTGTTATTTATTGCCTGATTAAGTATTTTGCTTGTCCTATTTTTCAAAGGCCAAAGGACTATTCCAAGATAGGATCCCTCCGCTTCAATTACTTTTGTACCCTTCCCTGCCAAATGTAAGAGTCTTGCAATATTGCCAGCCACTTGAATCTTGCTTTCTTTATCTTGTTCATCCGGTAGTTAATTACTACTTGCGGTCTCTAAAAGTCTTGCTAGGCTTGGCAAATATGCCCGTTTTTTGTTCTGGTTATATCTTGATAGCATAATTGAGTCAGATGACACAGAACGGGTTCAACTGAGGTCATTGTGGGTTGTGTTAGTATCTGGTTTACTATTGGGTAGACTGAGACCAATAAGCCCATTAAGAACAGTCAGTATTGACCTTGTGGTTCAGGCAAATTGCTGTCTGCAGCAATGTTTTGCAGACCCTTGATGGGAGACTGTATTTTGCATATTCTTTCTATCTTCTTTTCAGAAATGACTCAAAAATCCACTTGACATTCAAGATAAAAAAGATTATGAATTCAAATGACTAAACATAATATACTGCCAACCAAGAAAATAAGGTTGTAGAACTCCAACCTGGGAACTGAGCATCTGAGCAACCTCACCAAGGTTCTGTATGAAAGCACCAACAGAGCTTGACCCACTTGAGGCTTCAATGAAACTGTCAAACTCAGTAATCCCTACTGCTTGAATTAGGGATATTTCCTCATCATTAGGTGAAGGCACAAAGACAATATTCATAGGATTATCTGCCATTCCTTGTCCCACCTGGGGCTGATCGAGCACCATCTCTATGCCGTGGAATTGAAGCTGACTAGCCGGCCCAATCCCACTCAGCATCAACAGCTGTGGACTTCCAAGTGCCCCGGATGATAAAATAACCTCGTTCTTAGGTCCTGGTCGTAAAAATGCTGTGTGCATTATTCCGTGTGAATCCTTGAACAGGACACCATATGCTCTTGGTCCTCCAAATCCTGTGAAAATACAGGGGCCCATAGGATCAAGAGAAATGCCGTTAAGTGATTCTCAATTAGTACGATGTGAAAATACAGGTGCCGATAGGGTCAAGAGAAATGCCATTAGTGATAGCTCAATTAGTACGACTCTATTGATTTTTCTCGTTTGTATCCTCTATGAACTATATTATGATAAAGAAAAGTGTGAAATGTACTGTCTTACCTTTCTTGCTAAATAAGATTTTGTGAGCTGTTGCATAGAGATAAACAGTTGTGGTTGCCGGATTTGCATACTCAAGCAAGTCAGCAGCAGTATGCCTATGACCATTCTCATCAAATATGGTCCCTCCAAATTTCGTTCCTCGGATGTGATCAAAGGTAAACCCATTAAAAGGTAGTACTCCAGCTTCAAGCAACCCGTCTTTAACTGCAGTTTGGAACTGCAGCATTGCGGGTCGAAATGCCACCTTCTTCTCCACCCACTGATATGACTGATTAACCAAACCATAATCGAATCCTAATCTTGTTACAAATTCTGGGTGTGCCCTTGTGTAGAACCCAGCATTGACAGCAGACCCTCCTCCGAGGACACGAGCACGGGCATTGATGACACCATCTTCTGATACAAATTTTTGTGCTGGAGAAGTTGGCGATGGGTCAGCTAAATTGAGCCCGAATGAGCCTATGTCTTCTACTTTCCTGTTTCCATATGGGGATCCTCCTCTCTCCAACAGCAAGACGGTTGCCCCACTGGAGAGTGTCGCGGTTAATGAACACCCTGATGTTCCTCCCCCCACCACTATGTAATCGAAGTACCCCACTGGTGGCGCCAATGTTGCCGCTTTAACGAACGAGTAGTATGGGGCTGCATACACAAAAGGCATAGGAGTATGACTACAACAAATAGGCACAACAATAACTTCCAGTGTGAGTCCTATTTGCACAAGGTTTCAGGAGATCCCTTGCCCTTGTAAGCATATGTGCAAACAGAGAGATCATTTCCAAAAGACCCAAAAAAAAATTTCAAGAAACATTTTGTTGGTTGAACAAAGGAACATGACTCAACCATAATATTGCTGGTAATGTGAACTCATACAGGAAGAAGATTATTGTACTTGTGCCCACAAGATTGAAATAAGTGCATTTCTTGTCAGAGTGACACTATGAATATGCTTAAAGAAAGACCAAGTCACACAAACCTTTCTGCAGTGTTGCTTATTTACAAATATGTTGATGCAGGGTGAACGAGAAAAGTAGAGATAGGGAGCAAAAGTACCTTTGTCAGCTGAACAAGATGGATAAGAGACTGAAAATCCAAGCATGGCAACCAAGAGGATTCTCCAACACTGAGAATCCATTATTTACCACACTTTTGAGTAAGAACTAGCAAAAAAAATGGGCAACTGTTGTTTAAATACTCTCAGTTAAGTGTGGCACTTCAAGAGCTCTAAGTACATTACTTAGGTATAAAGATTGCATCACCAACAATCATGCTGGTTTGCTTTAATACATACAGATATAATAGTTCCTCCCACATCACCTCCTCTTTATAATTGTCTGTACTTATGGTTGCTTGTGAGACAGTCACTTAGGTATTCATTATGAGTTGTTAATTGTTGAAATTGATTCACTAAATGTTGTCCCTGTCCTTATTTTCTTTTTCTTTGTCCTTTCCTTTCTTAATTTTTGGTGGCATTTCAGGTAGAAGCAACTGCTATGGACTTGTGAGACATTTAATTTGGAGTGAAATTTTGACGGTGCTCTTGTTCAGGTTTCATTGTTTAAAGTTTTTTTTTTTTAAATCATCATTTAAATGTATTCGTTGGTTATATTCTTCCAGAATAGTTTCCCTGCTTTTTCATTACAAGATTCACACACTATTGAATTGGTCTACATATAGATAGATCAACTTCACAAATTGCAGAAATATGTTCAGGCAGGAGATCTCTTGGGTATGTTTGGGATACAGAACAAGGAAAAGTACACCCATACCCCTAGAAGCTCCCTCGAAGGCGGAGTATGGGGGATCTGATAACCTTATTTCTGAATTACAATTTGAGAACGATTTCATTAGACCCTAGATTTAAAAACATTGACCACCTACTATTCCTATAGAAAGTAAGCGGAGATCTAGAGGGTATTTCGTTTTAGCCCATTACAATCTATGCGGGAAAAGTTACCCAAAACTGGTATTTCGTTTTAGCCCACTAAGATCTATGCGGGAAAAGTTACCCAAAACTGACTTTTTACGGCTGGGCAAAAAGTAGACATAGAGGAGGGACATTGCAAGTTACTATGACACAAGCGATCTTCATATGTTGTTGTAGAATCAGCCATTTGTGCCACTGGATATTAACAATCAGTGAAGTTTTGGGTTGTATTAGTTCTTTGAAGATAGTACCAGAATCTTTTTAAGTGAGAGCTCCCGAATTCAGATGTCAAACGCTTACATGTTGAATTGTCCCTTAGAGCAGGGACTAGCACATGCAGCGTTTACACTTCAAACCTTTTGCTTTACGGAAGTGGCAACTGTGATTAGATTGCTTTCCCAAGCTGGCATAACACAAAGGATATTAGTCCCATGTAGTAGCATTCTTCCTTTCGGTAAATTTTTGCATTTAGTCAAAATCATGTATAAATGCTGTGATTCATTCATAAGATTTGATTTTGAGGGCAAACACACAAATTTATTGAGTCTTATCAGGTAGCTGCTGCAGCCACTATTTTTGGTAGGAGTTGCAGCAACCATGGAGGCACCATTATTGCAAAGTTGATGGGATGCTCTCGTTTCTCAAGTGCAACTTGAGTTACGAACATCCATAGTGACAGTTATCTGTCTAATTGGGAGCTTAAAAATAAATGAGACAGCCGCCCAATTAAAGGCAGCCTCCAATCTGGTGACGATTATTTACTCTTTTTTATGGTGATTAGACCTACATAAAAATGGTTGTACTTTTTTTTTGGGGAAACTTAACATAAGGCAATATGCTTTAAATCTGAAATTTAAATAAATTCGGCTAACTTCTCCCCTTTATTTCTTGTCATTACTAAAATGAAAATTAATTTGAATTATAACAAAGAAAACATATAATACAACAACTTCTAGTGTCGATCCTATTTTAATGGGGTCTTGGGAGATTTAAATGTAGGCAATCCTACCTTTGCAAATATCCCTATCCGTAGGGGGCCAATACTGGGAGACCCATATAAGAAAAAAAATATTGAAAAACGTTTTAGAAGCTGAAAATATTTTGACAGAATAGGTAATGTGTAAATGAAATATTAGAATTAAATAGCGTTAAATGTACATAAACAGCAAAGAGCGGAAGATATGATATCCGATACCCGAGACAAATGACTAATATTTTCAATAATACCCGAGACAAACGACTAATACCCGAGCAAAGAGCAGTAGATTCAAATGTAGGCAATCATCATCTTCCTCTTTTTTTACGTACATAAATTGGTGGATTTTCATATTATGATAGATTTTCATAATTGAGGCCGGCCAGCCAAGACTAGCTACCGTACGAAGTATTCGACAGACAAGGCTGATCATTTTGGGTCTTGACCTTTCCCAATTAACCAACCAATTTTATTTTATTTTTTTGAAAAAAAAAGAAAGAAATATGTACCGAAAAAATGACTGCATTTACTAGCTAAAAGCTCAACTACCCAATCGGATGGCAAGGCAAAAATAATAAATGTCAGTGCCACTGGGAAGGGGATTCCAGCTAATCATAAACGACTAATATTTTCAATAATAATAATTCCAGGAAAAATCCCCCGTAACTCCATAGTAGTTGTAAAAAAATTATATTAAAAAGTGAATCAAATTAGAGAAATATATAACGCTTTTTCAGAGCGTGAAAATCATAATATAAATTTATAACGTAACATTTGTGTTCATATATCTTCTCTAAAAAGTACAGTCAATTATATATATTTGTGATCAAATTAAAACAGAACCAAGATTATTTGGAGAAAAATAAAATCTTACATCTCAAGAGAAGAAAGACGTCAAATAAAGAAAAGAATTTGCAATTTAATTATGTGAGGTATTTGTAAATCATGATAATCATCTGTTAATAATCCTCCTTTTGAAGAAAAAATACAAAGTTTTTTTTATCTTCCTCTTTTCTTTTTTATTTTTTTTTTTCAATTTTTGTATCTTTTCCCAGCGCCATTCCATGCACCTTGCATGCATAAACAAAGTCGCAATATAATAAATACAGCAATGTGGACTTTGAAAAATTGCGTGCACGTAGAAATTTCAGAATGATTTATGAAGAAAGAAAGGTGGGACGCACTAGCTTACTGGTTAATAAATAGCCATCAATTAATGAGATTAATTAAACTTAATTAATAGGAGGCAAATTAGAGACAAATTGAGCTAATCAACAGTATCAATCGCACTCTTATTTTCTGTATATATGACATAGAAAAATTAGATTGACTCAATTTTTTGTGATTTATTCATGTATAGATATGAATATCATATACAATTTGTAATATTTATGTAATTTTATTGTGATTTTCTGTCTAAAAGTCTAAACATACTATTGGATTGAGTTTTTAAAATTAAGCAAAAAATAAAAGGAAAGATTTAATCATTCTATATGGTGAGATTTTATTCCTTGATTAACTTTAATTTCCCTAGCAAAATTGTACATACCTTTAACTTTTTAAAGGTAAATTTTATGCGTAAGGAAAGAAATTCATGCCGAAAACGAAATGTGAAATCAGAATTTTTAGAAAAAGATATATAAACCTTTTGTCATTTTCGTCAAATATAAACAATGAAAAGCTTGCACTATAATCCAAGACTAAGATTCTAGTAGCTCAAGAGCAAGCCCCAGGGCATGATGAAGCGCAAGACTTCAGTCAAAATAACTAATCCAGCCATTTTTTATTACAGAGTTTCCTTCCCCTTTTAGAGCTCTGGATTTTGGCAATTTATAATCAAAGGCCTTTTTTTAAAAATTTAATGGGCAAGTGCAAGTGATTTCTATTGGTCCCTATTTCACGGGTACCTATGAGTCTTTTGGGGGGGGGGGGGGGTTGATGATCCATGTCCAAAGACTATTGATCGGATAGCTCCATTCCACACAAGGATTTGATTGCCTATAGAAATTGATCTCATCACCTCTCACATGAGAAATAACTTTGATGTCATCTATAGGGATGGCAGCAGGGCGAGGAATCCCCGTCCCCTTTGGAGCCGCGCTCCGCATTGGGAAAAAATCTCCGTCCCTATTATTGACGGGGACGGAGACGAGATTCAATCTCCTAGCGAGGATGGGAACAGGGACAAGGCAAAAATTTACCCCGTCCCCTTTCCCCCTTAGCGACCAGGGGAAAAATCCCTATCCCCCTCCCCGCTTCCCCATTCCTGATTGGGGGGAAAACCCTATCCCCACCCTGCTTATAATTAAAATTAAAATTATATATAAATCATTTATTTATGAACATAACATTAAGGTTAGATAAATTTACTTGATAAACCCTAGCTATATAATCCTTGTTTTTCTTCTTAAACTTTGATTAGATTGTGTTTGACTTCTTAGATTTTGATTTATTTGTGTTGCATAGACTTGTCAAACTTTAATTTGGTTGAATTATAAACTTTGATGAAATTTGTTAAATTAGCAGTATATGGAACCTACAAGAGCTTTGTAAATTAGTTGAGCTAAATTTGCTAGGCAACGTGGTCTTTCATCCAAAATCCAACTTATAATATAATGTTCACATAGGAGGAAAAAAATTTATAA
This sequence comes from Selenicereus undatus, assembly GCA_017589665.1. Lineage (NCBI taxonomy): Eukaryota > Viridiplantae > Streptophyta > Magnoliopsida > Caryophyllales > Cactaceae > Selenicereus > Selenicereus undatus. The sequence goes on along the minus strand of JACYFF010031958.1, from coordinate 2,328,656 downwards.
ATAGAAATACCCATTGGAGCCCCATTGAGAATTAAATCCTCGCTTGGTATGAGGCCAGAGATGATTTTCTCGGCGCCCCCCCCCCCTCCCTCTTTCCTTTTGAGAGGAAAACTGTTTATTCAGCTTGTGCTTTGGATCGAATAGGCTTTAATTTGTAATATAGTGGTTGACCAATCGAAAGAGTAACCCTTGAAATTGTGACCATGAAATGTCTCCATATTTAAGTCATGGATACAACATAATGCGAATGACAGCCCAATCAGACTCGAGTGGACTAAAAAGTCTCAGTAGACACCCAAATTCCTCGGCCCAGCAATCATAGCTCATGCCTGGATAACGGGCCCAGAATTTTTTTTGTTGAATAAGATGGCCCAAGGAGCGACTAACAAAAAATAAAATAGAAAAGAAGCAGAGCCGAATAAAAAATAAAAGCGTCAGTCAGAAGTGGTTTGTTAAATTATTCACACTGCGTCAATAATACATACAACAACAACAAACTTTCAATGTGGGTCCCGTTTTCACGGGGTCTGGGGAGATCCAACTGTAGGCAACCTTACCTCTACCGGTATTCCTACCCATAGAGAGGTTGATTCCATTAGACCCACAAAATAACTTTGAGAAAAAGGGTTGCACAGAAAACGATTGCAAAAACCATTGACCGCCGTAAGAGAAAGGGGGAGGGGGAAAAGGATCCGGATACGCGAAAAGATAGGGAGCGGTGACATACCTCAACAAACCAGGGGCGCTTGGTGTCGTGGTATCCCGGGAAAGCACGACCTGCATACAAGCAAACCCAAAAAAACCTACGGAATCAACCTCTCTATCTTGAGCCACCCCACCCCACATCGCCTAAGCTACTGCCACCTACGGAGACGGTCCCCTACAATCAGGGACCTTAATCCTGTCCCGCCACAAACTCCTATCTTGAGCCATGTCCTCCGTGAGACCGACCACCCTGAGATCCTCTCTAACCACCTCTTCTAGGCTTTTCTTCGGCCTGCCCCTCCCTCTCTTACCACCGGGGGGGGTTGATACTCTCGCACCTTCGCACCGGGGCTGCCACACTTCTCCTCTTCACGTGGCCGAACCATCTGAGCCTCGATTCCCTCAACTTCTCCTCTAAGGGGGCCACTCCAGCTAAGCCCCTAATTACCCCATTTCTGATCCTATCCAATCTCGTAAAACCACACATCCACCTGACCATCCTCATCTCGGCTACCATCAACCTTTGTATCTGCGCCTTTTTTAGAGGCCAACACTCCGATCCATAGAGAACAGCCGGTCTAACTACCATCTGATAGACTTTGCCTTTCAAACCCACTGGCACTCTTTTGTCACATAGCACCCCAGACGCTGCCTTCCACTTTTGTCAGCCCACTCTAATCCGCTGGTTAATATCCTCGTCAATATCCCCATTCTGATGGATGATCGAGCCCAGATACTTGAATTTGGCAACCTTCAGTATTGCCCGCCCATCCATTACGATTTCTCCCCCCTCTTCTATCCTTCCTCTGAAACAACAGTGAAGGTATTCCGTTTTCGATCTACTCAACCGAAAGCCCTTAGCCTCAAGTATATGCCTCCAACTCTCCAACCTGTCATTCACCCCCTGCCTGGTCACATCGATAAGGACGATGTCATCTGCGAATAGCATGCACCAAGGCACCTCTTCCTGGATTCCTCTAGTGAGCTCGTCCAAAACTAATGTGAAAAGAAACGGGCTTAAAGCTGAGCCCTGATGCAGGCCCACACTAACAGCAAAGTCATCGGAGACCCCTCCCGGGGTCTTAACCCTCGTCCGCCCTCCCTTGTACATATCCTTGATAACACGAATGTACTCGGGCGACACCCTTTTCTTTTCCAAACACCTCCACAATACCTCCCTTGGCACTCTATCATATGCTTTCTCCAGGTCAATGAATACCATATGGAGATCCACCTTTCTATCCCTGAACAAGCCCATGAGCCCTCTGAGGAGGTATATTGCCTCAATGGTCGCCCTGCCTGGCATGAAACCGAATTGGTTTTCTGAAATCTCTACTTCTTCTCGCAGCCTTCTCTCAGTCACCCTCTCCCACAGTTTCATAGTGTGGCTGAGCAGCTTGATGCCCCTAAAGTTATTACAATCTTGGATATCGCCTTTGTTTTTGTACAGTGGGATGACTGTGCTGACCCTCCACTCTCTGGGTATCTTGGCTGTCCTGAAAATAACATTGAAAAGCTCTGTGAGCCACTCTAGTCCCACTTCCCCCATAAACTTCCAAACTTCCACTGGTATCTGGTCTGGGCCCACGACCCTTCCCTTCGCCATCTTCTTCAAAGCCTCCCTAACCTCCTCCTTTGTTATCAAAATGCTCGCACACTGATCACTACACTCGCTGCCCCTACTACAGTCGTCCCCCCCCCCCTTCCCCATTGAGGAGTTTAGCAAAGAACCTCTGCCATCTCTCCTTAATTTCAGCATCTTCAGTCAACACCTTACCCTCTTCGTCTTTGATACACCTTACCACTCCCAAATCCCTAGTCTTTCTCTCCCTCGCCCTAGCCAGTTTAAAAACCTCCTTCTCCCCTTCTTTGGTCCCCAATTTATAGTACAGTCTATCAAACGCCTGACTCTTTGCTACTGCCACCGCCCTTCTGGCTACCTTCTTGGCCTCCTTGTATCCGATCTTCTTTTGTGCCCTCTCGTCCTCCGAACTGCTACTGAGGAACTCCGCGTACGCCTCTTTTTTTGCCTTGACTTTTGTCTTTACCTCTTCATTCCACCACCAGGCGCCCTCCATCCTGTTGCCGCCTCCTCTAGAAAGACCTAAGGTGTTGACTGAAGATGCGTCAATAATACATAGATCCATCAAATTTAATTAATGAATAGTAATTTTGTAATTATTGTATTGTGCTATCTAGAGTGTAAAGCCCGAGTCAGTCAGGCTCGAGCTCGGCTTGATCAGTTAAAAGCTCCGCTCATGCTCGACTCAAAGTTCTTTGTGTCTATAAAGTTTAGGTTCAGGCTCAGTTCGTATTCGGATGCATAATGTTTGGCTCGGAGCTCCGTCGTGCTCGGCTTGTTATCTTTTTTTTTTTAATTTGTTTTGGTTAAAAAGTTCCCAAATTTAAGGCTACAATTCAAGATAAATTCTAGATTCTTGTATTGAGTTAAAGATTGGAATAAAATTTTGTTGATTACGACAATAATTTCATACTTTCCACACAAGTACCTAGAGGAGAAAAAAAAAACAAACTAATTATGCCAAACCGAATTGAGCCAAGCTCGGTTTGATTTGAGCCTGAGCAGTGGTTAGGTTTCGTTGCAGTCCTGGTACTATCTTTTTTAAGTCGTTAAAGAATTGTGAGTATTTAACATGTTGAAGTACGCCTCATAATTCGGTTGGAAATTAATCATGACTAATTTTCAATAGCATTCTTTTATATTAGAGCATTAGCAACGCATGCAAAATATGGGAATGCGGGGCCCCCATGACCACTTGTCATCACATGAGAGGGAAGAGGAAGGTGTGTCACGGGGTAAAACGTCTGCCCGTGGCTCCCCGTGGGCCACCTTTTTCATTTTTTTATATATTTTTTTGTTTTTTCTTTTTTTTTGAGGAAGTATATAGTTTTTAAATAATTTAAAAAATAAGTTGTGTGTTATGAAGTGAATCCATGATAAATATTTTTATTAGATGATTAAAATTGAGTTCCATAGGTTGGAGAAGTGATGAAATGCAAGTTCCAAAATTGTAGAACTTTTACTGACGTAGCAGGCCAGAGTTCCAAAAACTGGAACTCTGACTGGGAATGCTCTTAGTGATACACTAATCTGCATTATTGTAATCTCAAAGTAGATGTCCAAGTGAAGTTTAAGGAAAACATTTTAAGATAAAAGTTACTCTACATTACGATCAATCGCCATCGTTGAAGTAACTTTCATATGATAAAACCCATGCTACCATAAAATAAAATAAAAAAAAAACAAATTCTCCTTAATAAAGAAAGCAACTTTATTCTGAACAAACCCATCACGTAACTAAAGAGACAATTTGAAAATCCCACCAAGACCCTTTTTCTTTTTTTCTTTTTTTTTTTGCATATTTTAACCATTTAGGTGCATTTTGAAAGAAATTATTTTATAGGAGAAAGAGAAAAGACGAATCAATATAACTTCTTTCTAAAAATGTTTCAATATTGTATACAACAACAGCACCTTCTGTCAGTGTGTATGTTACTTTTGCAAGGTATGGAGAAATCCAGATGTAGACAATCTTATTTTTACAGACATCCTTGTATATAAAAGGGTTAGATTCCAAGAAACTCACAAAAACGAATTTGTTGAAAACATTTTATAAAAAAGGTAGTTAAAGTAACCTCTAACAAAAGGACAAAACATATATAGAAGAAATACGATTCCAAATTATTAATTGGGGATAAAGTAGTTGACCTAATAACAAAATGAAACTTCAAGGGTATTATATATGTCCAATATATATTATGTGGTTGTAGTGGTTGTTTGTGCCTAACTTTCATTGCATACTTCACTTTGTGATAATGTATGCAAGGCCTA
>JACYFF010031958.1:2276980-2323698 GCA_017589665.1 Selenicereus undatus | reverse complement strand
TATATATGTAATTAATTTTTTTTTTGGTCAGAAATTAATTAATCAATTAATTAGGTTGCACCTTTAACAGTGATGTATATATGTCCATAGACAATTTTGCTGCTTGGAAGTTAAATTTAATATCAAAATTAGAATTGTTCCTATTACAGGCATTGGGTGAAACTTGTATCTGCCTCCTTTCCTCACACCGAATAAAAAATTGAATAAATTTCAATATAGGAAAATATATATTTCTAGTCGGATTATTGATTGATTGAGACTGATACTTGAATTAAATAACACTAGTTGTGTTTAAAGCTTGTGCTTCCATTGTTGCTAGTTTTTACTTTTACTTTAGACGGTTAATTTTATTTCAGACTAAAATTCAGAGGGGGGGGGGGGGAAGGAATTATGAAGTGGATAGGTTAAAGTCATAGTGAATTCAAATGCTTTCCTAATTAACTTAAATATTATATTTAATTGTTCGAAGTAGCTAACTTTGATGTAGATTTTCCAATGGAAATAATATGATGTATGACATAAAAAGCATCTGTAAACTGAAGAGAGACATCAAGAAAGAGTTAAAATTAAGTATACAGACAAGATGACGGAAATTCTTATCACATCGATCAATTCAACTTTAGAGTTGAATACATGAACATATATAAAGTGGGAAAGCCCAAAAATTCCTCCTACTTTAAGTCATGACAGTTTGTGAAAAAGTCTTGTTTTTTAAATAAGAAAAAAAACATTACCTACTTTTGCAACTAAAAGTAAAGGTAAAAACGGCAAGCCTGATAAACTACTAGTAAAATAACCAATAATTTTGCTTTCTATTAACTCTCCTCTACCAACCATAGAAACCCCCCTCCCCCCCAAAAAGATTATAATAAAATAAATATAAATAAAAACCATGAAGCGAAGAGAGGCAAATTATGCTATAGTTTTTTTATTTCCCACATGTACAATTATTCATATATTTTGCTAAAATTATTCATATTTTTATTACAGTACTTGTGATTAGATGAACCATTTGTAAACAGGAGCCCATACTCTCTTCAGTACAGTGTAGACTTTAGGAAGGCAGAAAAATATAGACAATAATATGAGATAACGTTGTATTAAAAGTACACATTAAAAAAATGTAAAAATGTAGAATACATAAGCATATGCGTCCGAATGTATCTAATAGTTCGCAAAAATTAAAGACACAATCATATTAACCCAAAAAACAAAGTGTAGTCACCATATTTATTTACATCCAGGAGAACCAAAAATAAGAAAAGAAAATGATAATACACAAGTATCAAACAGAGAGTGATCTGTTTTAATTTCTAACAGGGGGGAAAAAATCCCCACTTTTCCCCCTTGAAATACATCCTTGTGATTAATCACACACATTTAGAGAAGAAAATAAAAAACAGACAAGCTAATTAAAATTCGATCCTGTGTATATACCTGCATCATATATATGCCCAGGTAGACCAACTAGTTGTTGTTGTTAGAAGTAGCAAGAGGCATGATCCGAATGACGAGACCCGGGAAGACATCATCCGGGTCATGGATATGGGGATTTCTCTCAACAATAAAGGGATCACCACACTTATCACTGATGGTGTGGAGGGTCTCCCCTTCCCCAACCACGTAGATTTCGTCGCAGGGGCGGTCCACGAAGGGGCTGCCCTTCATGTTAAGGGCATGATCAGCATCCCCTTGGTCTGTAGGGTAGGTGTCCCTGAGAAGGGCAATGACCAGGATTAAGGACACTATGATAATGGAACAGTACCACGCCGCCGTATCCGCTATGGTTAGGGTTGCCCTTATGTTTGAGGGGGATCTTGTTGGAGATGAAGGTGCCATGATTATCATGATGGTTATGATGATGATGATGATGAATTTTTGGGGTTTTTTTTGGAGGAGGGGGGGTGGTTGGGGGGTTAAATAGAGGGGGAGGAGAGAGAAATGGGAGAAGTGTGGTGGGTGTTGAGGTTGACCGGCACCCAGTAGGATGAGTAAAATGGGAGAGAGGGTGGTGGAGCCAGCCGGCGTTGTTTTTCCTTTTTCTTTCAACAAATTCAATAGTTATGCCTGGAGCACGTCTTCTTTCTGTTGCCCCTTTTATGAACCGCTTATTCTCTGTCTTCGGCCATGTTCTTTTCGTTGTTAAATTTCAATTTATTAATCTCAATCAATTTTAATTTATTTTAATTTACTTTAACATATTTCACCAACGTAACTTAAAAAATAAAATATCAATTTCAATTCACTTCAACCTGCTTCCTACTATTTTAACCAACTTCTACCCATCACATAAAAAAATTCAACACATTTCAACCTAGTTCAACCAACTCTAGCCCATTCAACCGACTTCAACCAAAAAAAAAAAAAAAAACTCACTTCAACCTACTTCAATCCACTTTTACCAATCTCAACCAACTTCACCCATTTAACCAACCTATATTTCCTAACGAAAAGAACAGACCCTTACTAATTCATTAGACGGTGTCTATACAGATAAAACTGTTTACAGATAAATTTTTGAAATTTCATAGAAATATAATCCACACTAAGATGTCGTGCATATTCCGTTTAGTACAAGTTACTCTCCTTCTGTTTTAGAATTTGATTCTCTTTTTTGAATGTTTATATTAAAAGAGAACTAGCATAATGTTGGCCGAAGCTTCTGAAGGTTTTGTTTTTAAAATAAAAATTATATATTATTTAGAAGGGGAGAGTAAAGATATGGTAATTTAATGAATAATGTTCAATGACGTATTTGATTCTCATTAATTAACAAGTTTTAAGGTGGCAAGCAAATATAATAAATATAAAATTTCTTTTACATGATTTTAGTCTGTTTATTACATTAATGAAAATTAATGAAAGAAATGAAATTTGTTTGTCAAAGTAGTTCATGAAAAAATAGTTATTTAATTCATATTGGTAGGCAAGTCAAGATTTGTTAAACAGTGCCTAAAATCCAAGTTGCAACTAAGTCAATCTAGGAAAGATATCAACTAATATGATTGATAAAGTCATCCTTGGAGGTCAATCACTGCATGAACGAATATCATATTTTATTAATTTTCTATTAAAGTTGGTATATATAACTCACCGAATGGTTGATTTCTATTAAAATTGTTTTTAATTAAATAAATTATTAATCACCCTTATATCTAATCAATTATTATAAAAATATTTGTCCCACAACAAATATTAAGTGATACAGTCTCACCGGAGACCTTCAGACCTATTAATATAACAATGCCTTCTTAAACACGATTACAAGTCTCTATTAAACCTCTCAAAAGTGCATGTAAAATTCATGGCTCGAGCTATGTGAACCAACCTCATGCAGTGCCACTACCATTCGCTTTTGACCCGAGTCACCTTCACCCAGCCCGTCAACGGTTCAAACAAGTCACTTGGGTCACCATTGACCTGACCCGGTTGACAGAGTCCAACTCCGACCCGCTGAATACCCCCAACTTGGGTCACAAGCCCACGTTAATAACTAAAAAAAAAGGAAAAAAAAAAAGAGAGCCAAGCCTTGGAGCTGGAAAGCTATGCATGGCATTTATGGTTAGAAAAGGAGTGCACGATTAAATTTTTAGAACATTAATTAGTGTAATGTGATATTATGGTAATAAATAGATAATATTTTTGGAGTAATATTGTGGTAGAACCATACTCATTTTTATGTGCATATGTGAAAGATTAGTATACGATATGCTTGCACGAATCACCCTAATTAATACGACCTAACCTTTCAGCAATCATTCTCAAAACAACTAATCCATGGCCATTATTAGACAATATGATAAATAGTAACAATCGAAGATAAATGACAACAAAGAAATTAAAGCCGTCCATAGGTTGTACTCCATCTTACTTTTATAAAGAACTTGAGAATTAGAAGTCAAGGAAAATTTTTGTGCCATTGATTCTTAAATGTTTAATTTTAGTCTATTTGAATAAGATGTAAAAGTCAATACAATATAATATATAGAAGGCATGATGACATCAAATGTGAAATCTATATATTTAGAACTTTAGTTGTAATTGTTAATTGAATTAAAATCTCATTAGTTATTCATCTTTAAGATCACAACCAATTCTTACGGCTATCAAATGTCTCACTTTTATCCCTCCTTCTTAAGACTTCATTTTGTGTTTGTACGTACAAACATCATCCCATCTCCATAGGATTCTAAGTATGACATGTTAGGTGAAAGGGGGGGGTGTTGAGAAATAACAAGCGAGGAATTAGCTGTGAGTCATTCCAATTAAGTAGGGAATGAAAATCACGAGAGACTTGGATGTATGTAGACCCTAACCCTAAAACTAGGGTGACGGCTAATTCAAAAGGCATTTAAGGTGGTCATTAACAAGTGAAAAAACTTGAGATTTTTGACATGGACGTTTTATGACAAAATGCGTGCGAATTAAGTGCGAAAAGCGTGTATCATGGTGTGTTTATTGCTTGGATCGGAGTATCTTTTGAAGTGGCCAGATTTTGTGGGCAAATTTTTGTGCCTCCAAGTAAAAAAGGCATGACTTGACCACCACATTTAGCCATGCGATCAATTAGCTAGACTGACTCATATATTCCAAACTCCCCTATTTTGGGGTCATGGGGTCAAGGAAGGCCACCTTGACCAACTCGGCTTATAAGAATGTTTCGACATATTTAATATTTTTTAATTGTATGTTAACACTAATTTGACAGTGTTTTTACTCGATATAATATGTAACAATTTCAAAATGATATGCAAATATATATATTTCAGATACAAAAAATTTTACGTGTATGTGCATATGTTATATATGCATCTCCATAGCTGAGTAAAAACGCCTCCAAACTCGATGTTATTATAGTTATTATAATAGTAAAAAGTACAAACTTTTCTCATGTATCACAAGGGATCAAGAACATAAGTTGCTCATTAAAACCTTTCTTTCTATTTCGAATTTAGGTAAACTACCTGATCAACAATTTGTAGATGAAGGATGCCCTGAGGGTTATGTTGATAGAACAGTATAGCACTATACATCAGCAAAAATCTTCCCAGATTATCACGTACACCTGATCCTGAGTATACTATTACATTGATATTGATAAATATATAGCATTGTCAGCAATAACTTCAGTGTAATTATTGTTGATTATCTAATCAATGATGTCATTTATTTAAGCATTATTGATTAATTAACTTGTTGAAAATGGATCAATAAGTTTGGGATAATGAGATTGTTTATATCAGTTGCTTTCAATTGACGAACTTAATGACCCAAGGAAATGTGATAAATCCACTAATTGATGTTTAATTAGGAGGTCTGATGTCAGGTGATTTTTAGTAAGATTAGGCTAATCAAGCAATTAATCATATACGAAACACACTTATTTGAACATGTATTCCTAATCCTTGTTAATTATTTTCAAGTTTGTGGAATATAGTTAAATATTTTTTTAAAACCAAGAGAAAAGGGCAATATTGAAAACATAATAATTGATCTTAATTAATAAGAATAAAGATCTCAATTATATACAAAAATTCATGTAGAAGTAGCCAACTAAAATTTAAGAAAATTAATAAGTGTAATGTGATGTTATGATAACAAGTAGATATCATGTTGTTTGAAGGAACATTTCGGTAGAACCAACCCATTTTTATGTGTGGCTATGAAATAATATTAATTTAAGGTATGCTTCCACGAATTGTCCTAATTAATTAATACGACCTAACCTTTCAAGCAATCATTCTCAAAGCAACTAATACATGGCTATTAATTATACATATCATGGTGTTTATTGCTTGAAGTAGGCAGAATTTGTGGGCAAATTTTGTACCTCCAATCAAAAAGAAAAGAAAAGAAAAAGAAAACATGACTTGACCAAACCATTAGCTTTCGATATTCAACTAATCAAATTGATTCATTGTCAATTCCCCTATTTTCTGGTCAGAGAAGGAAAACTAGAGGTTTTTATTCATTTGAATTTCGATTTCATCATTTCAATTTCATTGCAGGTATTTTAAATTTTTAATGTATTAATTTTTAGTAAATTCTAAGGAAAAATCCTTTGTTGTTTCCTCGATATGTAGGTCAATAATGTAATTGGCACCTTTGATTTTTAAAAGTCTTATCTCTCTTCTTTTCTTGATGATTCGACCTCTAAATATCTTATAACACTCAACAATTTTACCATTTAGCTCTTGTTTAATATGACTATTGATATAGTCATATAGATGGAAAAATCGACATTTTTCATTAATGTTGTTGACTTTCATGTTACATTTGGTTGGGCATGAATGCAATTGAAATATAAGGTTATTAAGTTGATCAAAGATAGAAAGAAAAATTTTCAAAATGAAGGGAGAAATGAATATTTTTATGGTCCACTAGTTACTTTATGTAACAGTCACGCATGGTAATAGAACAGTGGACAGGAAAAGCACCCATATTAAAACACCTTGCTGCAATTAGGCCCAGCTTTGACCCTCGTTCAATTTGGCAACCTTTATTTCAAAATCATTCAGTTTGACTAACTAATAAATCTTGTGTGAGATCGTCGCACGGTGACCTATATCATGAGATATTTTACATACTCATTAACTGTCTACCGAATTTGAAAAGAAAATATCTTGTGATATAGACGGTCTTACAATAAATCACTATGAGTTCATCTCATATAAAAATCTGTGCAATTCTAATAATTACATCGTAGATTCTCGACATCGAATGAGGTTCACTATAAGCAATATAAGGGAACGTATGTAGCTTGTGTATCACACAAACCATGATTAAGCCCTATTTATTGCTGTACATATGGCTACTTGCCATTCCCACAAATCGTAGATGAAGAACGACTGATGCTTACGTTTGTGCAATAGTGCAGCACAGCACTGTACATCAGCAAAAATCTTCCTAGATTATTCTGTTCTTGAGTACATATACTTTACATTGATAAGATGCCACCGTCAACATTAATGACTTTGATGTAATTATGATTAATCAGTAGATGTCATTTATTCAAGCAATGATTGATTATTTTTTGCGAATGGGTTGATGAATTTGAGATTAATTATGTTAGTAGCTTTCGAATTATGACACATAAAATGTGACAGGTTCGTTGATTGAAATTTAATTAATGTCTCGTACCATGTCTGTGTGTAGAATATTTATATTATGTTCTATGTATCTCATAAAATTTGTTCTATCTATGAAATGAAAATTTTTAAAGGTGCGTTATTTAATACATTATTTTCTATTAATTTTAGAAGAAAGAGAAGATTTTTAATACTAATAATAGTAAGGAGAGACTTTATTGTAGGACTTCCATAAAGGAAAAAAAGGAAACAAATTTTATGAAACAAAGGGAGTATGAAATAATCCAATAAGTAAGGGAGTACCTTGTCAATGTTTGGAAGACTTTTTCAAGAGTAGAAGTCTTATAATACAATGGCCGCTGTAGAAATTTTGACAAGATTATTGGCGGGCAAAGATACACGTACCATAAGTTTTCATCAGCTTCTCGATCGAAATAAAACTTGCCATAAGTTGAAAAGAACAGTGTTAGTGTAAGTTTTAAATAATCTTTCCGTTTATTGGTTAATCTCGTGGTTGCTTGCTAAACTATTATGTAAATCTTAATTAATGCTGGGATAATCTTATGCTGATGGCTGTCAGATTGTGATTGCGTCATTCTGCAGGATAAGGTATTTGGATTTCCACAAAACATGAAAAAAACGATTTCCTTAAAATAAATTATATCATGTCATATTCAATATTCATGGCTGCTTGTGGTGTGGAGGAGGAATTGAATGATGACAATGCTTTTGTTTTAAAAAAAAAGGAAAAAAGAAAATCCACCCCTCCTTTCGTAATTTTTTTAAATTTTCATGTAGTTTTCATCTTTTTTTAAAGAAAAATTACAAATAATACTTATCAATTCAACTCTATAAAACTTATCTTCACGATCCAATATCAGTAAAATTGACCGCTAATAAGAAAATGTCAAATGATGTGTTCATTTTCATTCTTAGCATTGGCATTTCTTTTTCGTTCTTTTATTAATAAGGATAAGTCGAATCATAATACTAGCATTTGAAATCTATTTTCAACATATTAATTGAAGGATTGATAAAAGAAATTGCTGCATAGATTTTCCATTGTATAACACTCTATCGAGTCATACTGTGCATATATATATATATATATATATATATATATATATATATATATATATATATAGCAATAAAAGGCGTTACTTCTAAAAGGTTTCCAATTGAAATTTATTATCTCTTTGTTTTTAATAGGTTTCGACAATTTTAAATGTCACTTAATAATTTTACTTGGTAACAGAACATTGCCAAACACTAAATATTAGCCTCTTGAAACTCCATATTTTTTTATTCATATGGCCATATACTTCCCAAATATAAAGAGAACGATGAGTTAAGTACCAGACAACTGCAAGAAATTTCTACACCAAAAAAAAAAAGTAAGAAATTAGGGCAATGGTACAAAAAATCAAATAGAAATAAAATAATTAAAATACGGACTATCTATTATCTCTTTACGATTTCCTGTTCTTATCTAGTTATCATAATTTGATTTTGGGGTCAACGTGGGCCAGTGAGAAAATCAGAGCCTCAAGGTTTTAAACTCTTATGAAGCACAAATTTGTGCAGTGAGAGTGATAGAATTGCAGAGAAACAGAGAGAGGGAGGAAGTGAGAGACAGAGAATGGGTAAGGGAGGATCCCATGGAGAAGGTGAAAAAGAGCAGAACATGGCTGCTTGGTTGATGGGGATTAACACTCTCAAGATCCAGCCATTTGAGCTGCCTCCTCTTGGTATGTACTTCCAATTTCAAGTAAAATTAATCAGAACCATGTTTATTTTGCAGGCTTTGATTCTGAACTCTTTTCTGATGATAATCTTTCTATGTGAAATATGTGAATTTTCTTACTTGATTTTGTTCAAGGGCCACATGATGTTAGAGTTAGAATGAAGGCCGTTGGAATTTGTGGGAGTGATGTTCACTATCTCAAGGTAAAACCCTCTTCATTCCCTCAGCTCTATCTTCAATTTTCCTTCCAAAATGACCCTTTGGGCGGGGGTGGAATTCACCATTGAGCTCAGTGTTGTGCTTAATTGCTTTTGATATGATGGGCATACATATATACAAGGTAGAAGATGATAAGAAGGCTAGGATTGATTATTAGAGTTCGCTTGCTTAATACTTTGTTCATTTCCATATTTAGACATTGATTGTTGTGCCTAATTGCTTTTGATATGATGGGCTTGCTTGTATTCAAGGATTAAGATGATAAGAATGCTAGGATTTATGATGAGAAGTTAGGCTGCTTGATACTTTGTTTATTTGCATGCTTAGACATTGAGGTGTGCGGATTTTGTGGTGAAAGAACCCATGGTAATTGGCCATGAATGTGCTGGGACTATTGAAGAAGTTGGGAGTCAAGTTAAGTCATTGGTGCCTGGTGATCGAGTGGCTTTGGAGCCCGGCATCAGTTGCTGGCGTTGTAACCTTTGCAAAGATGGTCGTTACAATTTGTGCCCCGAGATGAAGTTCTTTGCAACTCCTCCTGTTCATGGCTCTCTTGCTAATCAGGTCATTGATTCTTCTCTTGTGTGAGAATTGAATGAATATAACAATTGTGGTGTTATTGTTGAATCCATTACATGTATGGAAAATATGCTTGATCCATCAAAGCATTTTGATGATTTTGTTGGGTGTTTAATGTATCTTTACAGTGGATAATTGATGCATTAGGGATAGTAGTGATATAGCAAAACTAGCTCAAAGCGTTGTGTGTTTCCAGTCAACAATGCGCATATGTTCATTCAATGTCACCTGTTGTGCGTTTCACAGAGTAAGAGTCCCACCTTGTATGTTATTACTCTTCCATCTAAAGATAAAGGGGATGAAAGAGTTCTGGATGAATTGAAGTTTTTTCGATTGTGAAGATGTCAATGAACGATGGTTGTCTTCCTTGTCTGAACAATTCAAGCTAAAGTTGGTTTTTGTTTGACAGAATGAAAGCCACCATTTCCTAGCTATATTAATGAGAGAATCTAGGGGAGCTCGAGTATGGTCTGTTCCCAGTAACTATGAGCATAAGGTGCAGATTGCTTTATGGTGTTTCGGTTTTCTTCCTTCTCTCCACAGTCCTAAGCCATAGCTAGAGCTAAGGAGACCTGCCTTATCAGTTATCATAGAGGGCTAACCCCAAAAAGAAAGATGTTGATGATGATCTTGACAATCTTGTTAGATATGTGAACTGAATCAACATTGTTTACAGAAATTGCATTTCGTCTGTATTTTCCATAGGATAGATGTTTCCAAAGTACTTAATGATGTCACCGGGGCAGGTGGTTCATCCCGCAGACTTATGCTTCAAACTCCCTGACAATGTAAGCTTGGAGGAAGGGGCAATGTGTGAGCCACTAAGTGTTGGCCTTCATGCTTGTCGTCGAGCCAGCATTGGTCCTGAAACAACTGCATTGATCATGGGGGCTGGACCTATTGGGCTGGTCACAATGTTGGCAGCTCGTGCTTTTGGAGCCCCTAGAATTGTCATAGTAGATGTGGATGACTACCGTCTTTCCGTTGCTAAACAAGTTGGTGCCGATAGCATTGTCAAGGTTTCAACTAATATGCAGGTATGTGAGCCTCTTCTTGATGAACAATTTTGTTTTTAAACAGATGATAGTTTCAACTTGCAGCTCTTAAGTTTGTCAGATGTGTGCTTCCATTAAAATGAGACTGGCTTTGTTTTTACAGGATATACCCGAAGAAGTTGCCCAGATTCAGAAGGCCATGGGAAGAGATGTAGATGTGACGTTTGACTGTGCGGGGTTTAACAAAACCATGTCCACTGCTCTTCGTGCTACTCGTCCTGGTGGGAAAGTGTGCCTCATTGGAATGGGACATGGTGAAATGACTGTCCCCCTAACTCCGGCAGCCGCAAGGTATTGTGATTGGCGTTTACTCCATGTCCTTTGTTATTAGTATTTAGGTTGCTATGCATTCTTCCCTAAACAAGGTACCAGACAAAGGATCCATTCTTCTCAGCTTGGAGTTCCATGTCTCAAGTCCTTCCAACTACTTCCAGTTCTTTTAAAATATTTCCAATTCCTTCCAGTTGCTTACACAACTCCTTCCAGTTCCTTCTGACTCCTTCCAAGCAGTTTCTAGCAACATTCTTTATAATTGCTTCCAACTCTTTTTCGATCCTTCCAGTTCCAACTCCTTCGAATTCCTTCTTACTTCCAACTTCTCATGCCGACCACCAACCCCCCCCCCCCCCAAAAGGATAAGGGCAAGAGGGGAGGTTAAATATATGCATTGTAACTTACGGAGGTCACCTTGTGATATTGCTTCTCATCCTTTGATCATAACTAGATAGGAAAAGGGGCCAAAGTTCCCTTGTAAATGTTCTGTGCCACAGGAAATGTTCAATTCATGGTAATTTTCAATTGTAAATGGCAGGGAAGTGGATATTGTGGGTGTATTCCGCTACAAGAACACATGGCCTCTGTGCCTCGAGTTTCTGAGCAGTGGAAAGATTGATGTGAAGCCTCTAATAACGCACAGGTTTGGATTCTCACAGGAGGAGGTAGAAGAAGCTTTTGAGACCAGCGCTCGAGGTGGCAATGCCATTAAGGTCATGTTCAATTTGTAACAAGATCATGTTCCAAGTGCTATTCATGTAGCCTTGAATGACGGTAAAACAGGGGCAGGGGGGAAGAGCTTGCAAGAGCAGAAGGCTTGGGAAGCCACCATACAGCAGATAAGTAAAACATCGAAGTTGAAACCATTTCGTTGCTGTGCACTATAATTTATGCTTTAATGGAGGATACAAATCAAGCTGAAACCAATTTGTTGCTGTACACTATTTATGCTACTCTTTTGCCATGCGTTGGTTTTCATCAGCTTGCCATTGGGGATTTGTTTGCTACTGTGTGACCACTGCTTTGCCATCACTGGAATCACAACTGTTTCTACCGGCTTTACTCTTTGCAACGACAGCATTTCAGAATCTCTCTACATTTTGCAATAGCAAAATGATAAGGGCCCCATTCTCTTGAGTGTTTCTTGTATCATACTCCCGGGATTTACGACTGCCTTACTTGAACGTTTGTTTCTTGCATCATACTCTCATCAGGACTGCCTACTTACTTGAACACACCGTTTAGCCTTTAGACTGTTCATGTACATAACATGCAAACAATTATCTGACTGTATATGAGCAAATCTTGAAGACACGGTGACGGTAAATATTCTTGGAAGTACGATATAATTCACATTCTCTTTCATATGATATCCGATTTCCGGTTTGCTTCACTTTGTCTCCAGTTTTTGAAAATAATATCTGAAATATGGAAGGAGATGATTTGGGAAAGGTAAAGAGCAATTCAGCATGACTGATAGCAATGCGAAGGCACCAACTTCATCTCAACATCTGCTAATCACTGGAAAGTCGCATCTTTGCTTTGTTACACCAAAGCGACTGCTATAAATACATTCTGAATCCGGAATCGTAGCATGAACGTGCAGCTGCTAGTGAGAGTAAAAACGTACTCAACCAACAGGCCTTCTAACATTACAGAAGACAACACTCAACAAATGCACCGAATTTTCGTCCAACAGGAAAGGAAATTATGCTAAAATTCTCTCAGATTCCTCAATGAACGAAAAATATGGAGGAAAAAATAATTTTGAAGGAAACTAAAATAGGAAGGGGGAAGAGAGAGGGGACTGATACAATGACACAAGATTGATGTTACACAACAGGCTTGGACTCAGCAGACCATTGCCATACCCTCACTTGACCATTTCCGTCTCCAGTGAAGAACAGCCCACCAGGACCGGTTTGAATGGCTCGGATCTCTTGCTTCGAAAAGATTTTACCCCTCTCCATAAACCTAAATAACACATTACAACAAATGAATCATTTACAACAGCATGCCCATAACAGCCTTTGAGACAATTTCCCATGTCTCCCCTACTTTTGCAGTGGCCGAGAAAGCAACATCCAACAACCCCCCCCCCCCTTCCCACCTTTCTCAAAAAATTAAAAACAAAACTTAATTACCGTAAAAGAAAAAGGAGCAACATCAGACTACCATGCCAAATCCTACACAACCCCTTTATAATGAGATAAATAGACAGTCTTAGCTCATGTATGTGCCACTATGACATTTCAAACTTATAATGTTCGTGGTGCTGCAAATTGCTATGTTAGGGATTTCAGGATTTTTAGAACTAATAGTTAAAGGGAAAGCGCAGATTCTTCTTTTTCTTTTGGGGGGGGGGGGGGTGCAAGATGTGCATGGAAACTCACGATGGCAGATCAAAGAGGCGGACAGTGTTGTCATTACTGGAGCATAGCAAGATCGGTTTTCCTTCTGAATCACACATTCCAGATAAAGTGAGAAGGCCCTGCAGTTTAATCATCATTCATAAATCATAATAGAGATCAGTTAATGAGTTCTGCATGAGAAGTGCAGAAATAAAAAGGAATTCGCAGACAGCAGAAGGCTGCCATTTGTTGTCAATTTAGGTACATATATCATAAAGAGTAAGTCTTAGACCCTTCCCCCTTTTCTTTAAGAACATTTGACAAATCTGGGGACGAGAACTCTTGCAGTTAAAATTCACATCAACTTGTTCGCCGACCCACTCGATTCAAGCTACATTGAGTCGAAATTTCTATTCTTCCGTATCACACTTCAGCAGACTCATGCAAGCATGCCAATAACATCTCTAGTAAGATAACAAATGGCACATAAAAATATAATGCAGACTGGAGCAGAACAAGGAACTAACCGAAGGAGACAAGTGATGGTAATACACAACCAAAACAAAACAAAAGAAGAATAAGCATGGAACACGGCTCTAGAAGAGGGTGAAAATATACTCCACGCGTGAAAGAACTAAAATCTCTCAGTGTAAAACTATGGCTTCTACCACATTTAACGAACAGAAATACCAACTATGCAGAGGATATTTCATGGGTCAACCAAGCAACTGCATAACCATATCACTGCTCTATAAATCCACAATAGGCCTCCCAAATACGCTGTACTCCCTAATTTCCAATGACAGATAACCACACTAAAAAAATAATTAAAAAAAAAACAGGTGGAAGAGACAAAATTTAGACCACCTTTTTCCTGGACTCAGTATCTACCAGTATGCAATCCGCATGTTATCACTAGTCAAAACAATCTCTAAGGCAAATGCAAGCCCCAAACTTCCATGTTTGCAGACAACGAAAACAAAGACATTGTTACTAGGGTGACAACACAATAGTATGGGTCCCCGACTAACCTTAATCTCAATCCCATTGTCCCCATCTAATCTTGAGAGATTAGATTGGTTTTCTTTTCCCCTTCTACAAACAACCACATCTTCTCCATGCATGCTGATAATGATAATGAAGAAAAGACCTTGCTATATATGTTTCAGAGTGACAATCTAAGTCAATTTTTGGACCCCAGCTAACCAACCTCACAATACAATTTTTCTTATAAAATAAAATGAATGCAGCATGGAAGAAACTATCCTCTGAGAGAGAGCACAGTTGAGTAATGCATCCTCAAGAGTTACAGAAGCTCACTAGAAAAATCATACTCAAGTGAAGGCCGCCAACCACAACACTTGACCTCAAAGATCAATTCCAATGTCGCTTAATTTGACTGTGCAAAAACTTTAGTTTCCATATACTGAGCTAAGAATAAACATAATTCGGTGACAGAAACTCATCAACTTACATGTTCTTCAGTGTGAGTATAAGTCACTTCCAAGTTCCCACTCTGAGTGGCAGCCCATACCTGTACAAATAGCAATTCAATCATAGAAAAAGCCACTTAAGTGCATGACATACATGACCGTTGCCAAAGATTAAAGCAAAGAAGTACTACTAATTCACTGCAAACATTCATGTTTCTTTCGCCTAGCAGAAATGAAGTCAACTAACCTTCAATGTCTTGTCTAGAGAAGATGATAATAGAAACTGATCCCAACAGAGAACAGACATAACAACTGAAGTGTGATCTGATAATGTCTGCATGCACTGCAATGTTTCAAGATTCCACACCTGCAAAATCCAGATTAAGCCAAAAGGTAAAGGAAATAAGAAACAGCTTGTGTCAATAGATATAAAGCAAGCACAAAAACAATAGCAGAATAAATGCACTGAGACATCTTACCCTTATAGAATTGTCCATGGAACCAGAATAAAGTCTATTCGCTCCAACAACCATTGTAACAACAGGACGAGTATGTCCTGTAAGTGACGCAGCTGGTTCAAAGGTATTAGTCGCTGGATTGAATTTCCAAGCCAATATTGCCCCATCCTAAGAAAAAGCAATGAACAAAATAAGTGAACATTGCCAAAGTACATGAGTATTGAAGACGAATAAAAACTGATTTCACAGGTAACATCTAGAAAGATACCACAACTTCACAAACTTTTTAGCATGACAGATAAGCGGCCATTATGGGAGGCGAAAATAAAGCACCAATTAGCAGGCCTTTGAGCCTCCAAATCACACTTCAAACTCTTCAAGAAGGGTTTAACAAGTCTATACTACATGAGAATCATGTTCAAAAGAAAATGTATGCATTGGAAACTGGATCACAACAGAGGTCCTTTATGTTGACATATTGTAAATGAATACAATGCAGACATTATTGCAAAATTAAGAAAAAGGCACCTGTGGCACAAAATAATTACCTGCGTACCAGCAAACAGCATGTCATTCCCCACCACCAGAGCATAAACTTGTCCAACAGGTCCACTGAGACTCATATCAGTGACAGTCTCAATGTTCCATGCCTGCAAATAAGATTAATCAAGTAACTTCACGCACGCACTTATGCAAGTAAACGCGATTGCTAGTTCTTCCAGCAAATCAAGGATCCCACCTCACCTTAACCATATTTGGCAAGCCAATGAAGACCCATGGTCCTTCACTGATCAGGCAGCCAATTTCTCCACCCAAATGAATAGCATTGACGCACTGATGAAACAAGCAAACAACAAATGAGACCCACTGCCTTTTGTCAGATCATATGCAAAACTGATGCAAGGATAACAAGTACTCCACATATCATATCATAGAGTAGTTCATACAACGAAAACTGAATGGAAAAATCACAGCCAGAAGACCATGGAACTAACAGATCAATGACGAAGGTCAGAGGCACCAAGGTGCTCTGCTATCATAGTTATGCTCAATCAATTATCATGGACCTCTAACAAGTGCAAATTTCATCTCCCCTGCTCTCTACTACAACTAAGTGATTGGGAAAAACTTGGCTTTATGTGTGAGTGGACGTGGATGTTTAAGATGATTATAGAGTGGGCTGACCAAAGTTGGATCAAGCGAAGTTCAGTTGCAAGCAATTTTGCCCCTGATAAGGGGAGAGACCATTTTTCAAGAGGCTCCCAAAAATATGTTAAAGCTATAAATTATGAAAGGAAATTTTAGGAAATTTAGAACCAAATAGATGGTGATGTTTGAACACAAAAGACAAGGAAGACCAAGACACAGCAACAAGAAGAGTTAAAAAGAAAACTGGAAATTGATTAATAGATAATACTATCCGTATAAGGTAACAATGAGAATTCTAAATTACAATAGAGTCCTCTCTTGGGACATATCCTTTATCATCTCATCTGATCACCTTATTTACAGCATTCCAATCTCAAGCCCTTTTTCTGGTTCCTCCAAGACAATTATTCTTTCCAACTGCTGTGTCAATAGATATTCCCTAAACACGTTCAAAACACCTAAGCCATATTCAATGTATTTTACCCTTACCCAGATTCACTCACCCTTATTATAGAACTCACCGCGGGGGGGGGGGGGAATCCTCATCTTACGTACCAACTTCTTCCAGATTTATGCTTTGACTGGCAAACATTAGTTCATAAGATTGTGTAGCTTTTGCCACCCAGCCACCTGACAAAATTTTACCAGTAAATCTCTCTGGGAACCTCTTAGCATATTAGCATAGCTGAAACTTTCTTACCTTCCCTTGTCTCACTCACTAGGGAGGGCAGGGGGGGAGGTCACAATGCAGCATAGTATCCAATCCTGAAAGAACTTCATGAACTCATCAATGACCACAGCAAGGTGGCTCATGGTGAATCACCACAAAAACTTTCTATGTCCACCAAGTATATGCACACAACTACTACTTGCTTATGTATGTGTTTTGAGAATTTAAATGTAAGGCATCAGCAAATCATATTTCTCTGAACACCTCAAAAGTTACTCCCAAGGCATGCTGGAAAAAGCCTTTCCTTAATAATATGGATTCAAAATGCGGTTTCGGTTATGGTATGGCAAAATCACTCTAATGTGGGAATCACGTTGCATATTGCGGTTGTAGCAGGGCAAAAATGGAGTTCGCTCAAATCAAAAACATTTCTGATGCAACCATTTCATCTCGGAACGGGCACATTTTGAATCCATGCTCAATAAGTACCATAAGCAAGTCTCTCTGCCTTGGCAAAGTTGTGTTGTATGAAAAAGCAGCTGTATGGCATCAGTTTCAGCAGTGAAATCAACGCGGAATTGAACTGGGCTGGTCTCCAGTATGGCTTGTTCCCTTCTCACCACAGCCAGATCATTCATTCCAACACTTTGCTCCATGGCTGATAAGGTCAGTGCCGTAGTACTTCATAGAGATCATATGTCATCTTTGTTCTTATGAATCAGGACCAATATGCTCAACCTTCATTCATGTCGCATTTTATTAAATTCTCACACTAATGTCAAAATATCTGCATCTGATCAGTCCTACAACCATGCTTTCCCAGTCTTCAATAGCATAGGCTCTCTCATTCCTCATTGTTAGGGGCTCCCATTCTTCACTTTCCAGCTACCTCCTCAACCCCATCCCTGATGCTGCATCTTACAGCACAAGCCATAATAATAGTGATCCAGCTCCCCCAAACAGGGCACACCTCCATATTGCTCACTGAATAGTAAAACCATAGAAACACCCCCCCAACCCAAAAAAAATATCTTGTCCTCTTTCACAAGTGCTGATCTGTTTCATCCTTAATGCATCTACTTGCTCCAAGTCCCCGAAGCTCTTATTTCTAGCTCTACTTACCTTGAAAAAGTATCTTCCCCCCTTCTTTGATGTCCAGTCTTTGACAAAGCCCCTCAAGAGCTCAAGCCTTTCTATACTAACCCCTTTCTTCATCTCTTCTTAGCTTGTCCAAAACTAGATCTATTTTCCTCGCAATCTGACACACAAAAGATACACAACTCAATTGTTTGGTCTTTATTATTTCAAGAACCTCTTCATTTGACCACCCTCTCTTACATATGATATACCTTTCAACAATCCTACAATATCCTTAACTACCTTCTTGACATAATTATGCGTGCCATTTGACCTCTCCCCCCCCCTTCTCCTTTTCGGTATCCAAGTAAGATGACGATACTCTTCCCTCAGAAATTCCCCATTTGACCCAAAGGGCATTGTGGGATAACGCCCTTGGCTCCAACTTTGGATGCAGCCTCATTTGGTAAAGGATTCAGGCCAATGTTCATGAGAATACGAAGCTTCATTCTTCTCCCTCATGAAAAAATAATAATACTCTCCACATGTTTCTTTCTCTGCATATCTGGTTTAATTGACAAGGGAAAAGCTCATCTTACTTTTAAACAGGACAGCTGCACATATCTAAAATCTCAACAATCTACCCCTTCCCCTATGCGTAAAGATGACACATCCCTCTCTATGCCTGCATACCTTTTCCTCTTTATTTAACATAATGACAAGTCAATGGCTATAAAATGACAACCATAGCCATGATTGCACTTCATAGTCAAAGGCATGCAGGCTTACAAAGTAATTCATCCACAATTGCAACAGAATATTTTCAAAAAACTAAAAAAGGATGAATGATCATAGACAATTTACAAATAAAATCCAACTTTATACAATTGATACACAGCTTAAATGTGAATACCAAACCAACGAAGGTTAAGCAACAAGGAAGGGTCAATTTAAGAATAGAATCGAACTCATACAATTAGTGTCTAAACTGACTAAGATAAGCTTACACTCAAAGCAAACAACTATCAAAGGTCTAAATTATCACTATAGAAGTCAGTGGTGGACAACAAAAGACATCATGTGCCATGTGTCAACAGGTTGCAAAACAAATATTAGTAACTCATGTTCACCTGCAAGTTTCCTCCATGTTCACCTGCAAGTTTCCTCGTTGGATGCATATTGCAAGGTCTAACAAGGGTTCAGTTTGATGAAGTATAAAGAAACCAATTAATCAGCCGATATAAACCCAGTAGAGATTTAGAGAATTAAGTCAGACAGTCTTCTTTTCTAACACATAGAGCAAAGTACACAAAGGACCTAATCTGGTTATGCTAGGGGATGTTCAGCTGTTACTGGACTAGTTTGGACTATGCAAGAGCCATGTTAAATTGAGGATATCCAGGAATGTTCACATGTTTCGGAACTACTTACAACTGCCCAAAAGCCATGTTATGCAACAAATATCAGTGATCAAACATGAACTGGTGCACAATAGGAAGCCCAAGTAATAATAAAGGTCAGATGCATCAACGAATCGATCATTCCATAATCCATACCTCACAAAAACATTCCATAAACCCCCAATGAACAGTTATTATCATAACAATACAAATAAAGAAGGTACCTGCCCTGATTGGCAGTCCCAAATTCTAACATGCTCGTCTTTGCTCCCAGTGTAGAGCTTATCTTTCCCTGCTGGCAAAGCGATCCCATTTACAACCTGACCCGACAACATCCAGCTTTAACCCAATCAACCAAACAAACAACAAATTACTAGATAACAACGAAATCGCATCGAAATCAGAACTAACGGCCGGCATTACCTTCTGATGGCCCTCGAGCGTCGTCAACAGCGAGAAACAATCCCCAATTGACCAAGAATGCAAGAACTTACACTTCTCCCCAAAACTACAACTCCCTTGAGCCCAGTAATTACAAACTTTCTCCATCTTTTTGGGGGGAACACCACCACCAACCCTACCCCAAGTGTTATTAAAATTAGGGCTTTTACGCATAGAAAACCCCTCGTCTGAGCCAGCACCACCAAGACTATGGGGCCGCTTGGACGCGCCGCCGCCGCCATTGGAGGAGGTGGAAGCCATAGGAGGCGGCGGAAGTTCTCGATGAAGAAAAGGGCATGGATGCCTATTGCATCTACCTGCTTGCCAATGATAACACACTTTTTGCTGCTGATGAGTGCTTTGATGATGGGGACGATTACCACCGCCTGAGGATGGCCCTAGTCGGTGGAATACTCGCTTATTCCCGCCGGTCGATTCGAAGTCCATGGTTGAAGAAATTGAACTAATGGATAGTATTGATTAAGATGGCCAGATGATTAGGTTTTGTTATTGGAAATTAGAAAGAGAGAGAGCGAGAGAGAGATTAGGGTTTTGTGATTTGAATTGGGGAAGAGCTCTCTCTCTCTCTCTCCTGTGTGAGGTAGTGGTGGCCGGACGGAGGTTTAAGGCGGCGAAGAAAGGCGGGTTCGAATCCAGGAGTGGTGTAATGTAATATTTGAGGGAAGCTGAGTTGAGTTCGCAACTCGGACCAGCGCCACCCAGAAAGAACGTGCTCAATTGATCGAATAATTAATTATAAAACTATTTGTATTTTGTAGTGAAGTGCTCAGCTCAGCAACAATCCACAGTGCTTCGGAATATGGATTTGGAAAATTCGTAGATACAACTACAAGTATATCTATCTACAAGACTCGCATTTGATATATTATAATATATTTTTTTCTTTATAGTATTGTATCTTTTCTATTCTATAAATTACTATATTGCATATTTTTCTTCCTACAATGTACTCTTTTTTTACTGTAATGTATATTTTCTTATGTACAGTGTACCTTTTGTTCCACATAATGTATTTTTTTATAGTCGGTTGGATTGGAAGAACTAAGAAAATATTTTTTGGATTGGGGAAATAAAATAGCGACTTAACCCAATTATGTGATGCATCTTATATAAATATGTAACTAAGCATAGTACCTAGATATGCACCTTAAAATTACCGGATGGATTTTGTGCCAACAAAATAGTCCTTTATTTCATTTTCTATAAAAGGAAGTGTAAAAGTTAACATAATTAAAGTTTGATTTTGTTAGCAGTTAATAATAAAATATAAAGTACGTAATATTTTGATTTTGTTAGTTATACTGTAATATTAATAACGTCTTATATAAATTAAAAAAATAAAGATGATATTTTTTTATGATATGACAAGTTATTAAAGTTAGGCAAAGTTGATCCGATACTATTACCGACCCAAAATCAATATGAAGCTAAGTGAGTTTGGGTACAATTTTTCAACCCGTTTAATTAAATAGATTAGGTTTAAGTTGATATTCTTGACACGAAAAAATACATATTTAACATGTTTAGTTAAATGGATTAAACAAGTCAATCTATTTACTTGCTCACCCTTTTTTTATAATTAAGAACACAAAACTTTAAAAAATATGAAAATGTGAATTATGATGAATCGGGTGAACTTTAGACAGTAATTGCACAATGTGGTATATAAACTTGATTTTTAATGCTATGTAATTATGTATTAATTGAAACTCTTAATTTGACAAATTGATAATTAGGTGGCTAAACTCGACTTGTTTATCTTAAATTTGTCAACATGTTTAAAAATGAAATGTGAATTATGAAAATGTGGTATATAAACTTGATGAATCAGGTGAACTTTAGATAGTAATTGCACAATGTGGTATATAAACTTGATTTTTAATGCTATGTAATTATGTATTAATTGAAACTCTTAATTGGACAAATTGATAATTAGGTGGCTAAGCTCGATTTGTTTATCTTAAATTTGTAAACATGTTTAGTTAAATGGATTAAACAAGTCAATCTATTTACCTATTCGCCCTTTTTTTATAATTAAGAATACAAAACTTTAAAATATATGAAAATGTGAATTATGATGAATCGGGTGAACTTTAGACAGTAATTGCACAATGTGATATATAAATTTGATTTTTAATGCTATATAATTATGTATTAATTGAAACTCTTAATTGGACAAATGAATAATTAGGTAGCTAAACTCGACTTGTTTATCATAAATTTGTCAACTTGTTTAAAAATTAAATGGGTGTAGGTCAATGGTTTCCAATTCGTTTAATAAAAATGTTAGGTTCAGGTCGATGAATTTTCAATCCATTTAAATTTGATATGAACACGAACCCAATTCGATCTGACCTATTTCCCAACTCTACAAGTTATGACACAAGTTCTTCTCTTAATCATCACAAGGTAAAGGGTATAAGTTTTTGTCAAAAACAAGATGATGGGTGACATTTGGAACTTGTATGAATTGGCCGCTCAACTTAGGGTATGTTTGGATTGGGAATAGAGGAGAGTAAAAAAGAGTAAAGAAAAGTAGGTATTCCTCCTTACCCTTGTTTTGGAATAACAAGAGAAGAGTAAGAAGGGATAACAAGGAGTAACTCTTGCTCTCCCTCACTCCCCATTTCCCCCAATTTCGTTACTCTCCAATTTGGGGGGTAGGGAGGAGTACCTGAGGAGTAAGACAGATCATTTTACTTATTTGTTCTTATAAATATAATTATAATATGTTTTAATCTATTTTATAAGGACAAATGTGTCAATTTATTCATTTACTCATATTTACTCTCTTATTATTCCAAATAAAGGTAATTACTTACTACTCTTAAACTTATAAATAAGGAAAAACAACTTACTCTTATTTACTCTCTCTTACTCCTCCTCCTCCTCCTCCTTACTCTTATTTACTATTACTTCTCTAACTTCCCCTCCCAAACGTACCCTTACACTCCTATTGATTAACTAAAATTTTGGGAGTCTTTAACTCTTGTCTTAGTTGGCTTTTAAATATTAGTTACACATTTAAATCTCAAGTTCTACCATCTAATGAGCATTGCATTTTGCCTCCCAAAAATTACACAACCTTATTAATATGGTAAGACGGTATTTTCTTAATCTAACTATAAAAGCATGATAAATTCCCTTCTAAACAGCATGACAAATTTACATTCTTGCTTTGAAGCCTGGATCTCATTGCTGCATGCCTCTGAAAGCAATCTTGAGAATCCAAAGCGGAGTTGATGAGTGCAGCCCATCGAGCTCTATTCAAGGAGCTTCTGAAGCTTACCCAAGAACAAAACCTCCAAAGGGGAAAAGCCCTTCACGCCAAAATCATCAAAACTGATTCTTTTTCCAATGTGTACTTAGCCAATACCATAATCAATTTATATGCAAAATGCGGTCAATTAACCAAAGCCAAATTGGCTTTTGAACGAACTTACGACAAAGATGAAGTCTCATGGAGCTCCATTATCAATGCCTACTCTCAGCAAGGAGGACCCAAGTCCTCTTTTTGTGTTATGGGTTTGTTTAAGCGAATGCGGGCTGAGAATTCTCTTCCTAGTGCTCATTCTCTTACTGGGATTTTCACTGCTGCATCGAATCTGGCTGATGGTTGGGCTGGAAAACAGGCTCATTCTCTGGCAATCAAGACTGATAAATGTGGGGATGTGGTGGTTGGAAGCTCCATTTTGAATATGTACTGTAAGTCGGGTCTTGTTGCTGATGCGCGCCAACTGTTTGATAAAATGCCCGAGAGAAATTCGGTTTCTTGGGCAACCATGGTTTCTGGGTATGCAGCATTTGGGTTGGCAGATGAGGCTGTGGGACTCTTTAAGTTGATTCTGCTGGGTGAAGAGGACAGAGGGAACCAGTTTTTCCTCACTAGTGTGCTTAGTGCGTTGACTCTTCCTGGGTTGGTTGGTGCTGGAAGGGAGATTCATTGTTTTGCTATTAAAGCAGGTGTGATATGGATTGTGGAAGTCAGGAATGCTCTTGTTACTATGTATTTGAAATGTTTGAGTCCGAATGATGCCCTTCGGATGTTTGAAATGTCTACCGATAAGAATCCGATCATGTGGTCGGCAATGGTCACTGGCTTGGCACAGAGTGGCCACTCTGCCAAAGCTTTGGAGCTGTTTACTATAATGCACTATTCCCGGGTTAGGCATAGTGAATATACGTTTGTAGGTGTGATTAACGCCTGTAGTGACCTGAATGCCATTAAAGAAGGAATGCAAGTTCATTGTCATTCTATCAAAATGGGTTATGAGTATCATATGTATATAATGACTGCCCTGGTGGATATGTATGCCAAGTGTGGTAGCCTATCTGATGCAAACAAAGGATTTGATTATTTACAAGAACCGGATGTTGTTTTATGGACCTCAATGATAGGGGGATATGTTCAAAATGGAGATAATGAGGAAGCTTTGGCTTTGTATGCTCAAATGGAGGCAAAGGGAGTTCCGCCCAATGATCTCACTATTACTAATGTGTTAAAAGGCTGTTCAAGCCTTGCTGCTTTGGAGCTAGGAAAACAAATCCATGCTCATGCCATTAAATATGGACTTGGTCGAGAGGTTACAATTGGAAGTGCTCTTTCAACCATGTATGCCAAATGCGGATGCATTGATGAGGGCAATGCAGTCTTTCAAAGGATGCCTGAAAGGGATGTGGTTTCGTGGAATGCTATGATATCTGGCCTCGCTCAAAATGGATGCAGTGACAAAGCTCTGGAGCTTTTTGATGGCATGAGATCAGAGGGTATAAAGCCTGATAATGTCACTTTTGTGAATATTCTCTCTGCTTGTAGCCACATTGGGTTGGTAGAAAGAGCGTTGGGCTATTTCAAGACTATGTCTGCTGAATTCAGGATTGAACCAGGGTTAGAGCACTATGCATGTATGGTTGACGTGTATAGTCGTGCCGGGAGGCTGACGGAAGCAAAGGAATTCATCGAAGCAGCAATGATAGAGCATGGAATGTGTTTATGGAGAATCCTTTTAA
The DNA here is from genome assembly GCA_017589665.1 of Selenicereus undatus. Classification (NCBI taxonomy): domain Eukaryota; kingdom Viridiplantae; phylum Streptophyta; class Magnoliopsida; order Caryophyllales; family Cactaceae; genus Selenicereus; species Selenicereus undatus. The sequence continues at coordinate 2,298,730 of JACYFF010031958.1, read as the reverse complement.
GTGCTTGTCGAAATCATCGCCATTATGAACTTGGAGCCTATGCAGGAGAAAAATTGATGGAACTAGGCTCTCAAGAATCATCGGCTTACGTTTTGCTGTCAAGATTATACGCTGCACTTGGCAAACCAGATGATGCAGAGCGGATCTTGAGGTTGATGAGGCTTAGAGGGGTAGGCAAGGAACCTGGGTGTAGCTGGATTGAGCTCAAGAACCTGGTTCATGTCTTTGTTGTTGGTGATCAGAAGCATCCGGAGATAGGAGATATCTGTAGCTGGTTAAGAATTTTAACCAAGCAAATGATGGAGGAAGGTTATCGACCTGCTTATGATTCATTTTTGACGGCTACAACCTGGCAGTGAGTCCATCTGGATCTGTATTGAGCCTCTGGTATGTATGATATATCCCCCTTGACTAAAGTTTCTCTGGGTTATTATTTGATGTCTTTGTCCATTTGTGGCTTTCTATTTATGGTTCTGATGGTTGTCTTGCCTAATTGAGGTCTCCTTTTTTATGAACTGCATTCTTAATTGCTATATTTGCACTATTTTTTCTCTATCAGCTCGTCCTTCCAGTTCTGGTACTTAGAATCCTTTCATTGAAGTTCTCATTTGCCTGTTAATTTATTTTTTTTTGAGCTGTTTTTATGTACATGTATACATGTACATAGCTGTATTCCTGTATAATAGCTGTATTCCTGTATATAGTTTCATCCATTTCTCTTGTGTATTGTGGTGAGAGCATCAGAGAGATAACACAGATGCTAACTGCTGCATTTCCCCCCTTTTTTGGATGGGCAAATTAACACATGCACACAGCCTAGGGAGAATCAAACCTTGGTCTCTCTTGTAGAAACCAAGCTTCCCACTACTAGGCTACCCCTTAGGGGACTCCCATTTTCTTTCTTTGTATGGCATCGTTTTCTAATTCTATTCAGTTTGATATTTAATTCTTATCAATTCATATGCTTGCCGGTCATTTTTCATGAGGAGGTTGATATTCCAACTTTTAGCTGCTGTCGAGGTTCAATTCATAAGAAATTTAGCAATGGCCCGCTTGTAAAAGCTTCTTCGTTATGTAAGCCACTGTCAAAATATATTCTAGGAGGTTCAGAGGGTAGTAGGGGAAGGAAAAGATGTACAGCAAGTTTCTCCTGCTCTACAGGTTTGGTAATGTGTTTTCGTGTTGTGGTAGAGAAGTTTTAACTGACTCCCAGTCAAATGAACTCAGAAGATGATATAATATAATATTACAATACGGTACAGTGTAAGGTCTCTGGGTTGGATTGCCAACTTAAGAGACCTACGTACTTCTCCTGATTGGTTAAGACAAGGGGGGTTTTAGAATATATCCTGCTTAGACTTAGCTTTTACTTGTCTTACCAGCACATTTCCCATCCTATAAGTGGGTGGATTTGATAGCCAACTAGCATGTATCTTAATAAAGTCAAAGTTGAAGGATGTGGGCCATATGTAGTGTAGAGTTTGGTCATCTACTTGTTGACAGCACCATACATATTTTGGCAGAACTTTATATAACTATGTTCTATTGAACTCATAATGGAATATAGAAGACACGTTGTACTTCTTGGTTTTTAATTATGGCGAAGCCTAATTATTTGCTTCCATTTCTTGGTATGCTGATTTTCCTTACAGTTGCATGCAGTGCAACCCTGTACAATGTAGGAGACAGCGCGGGTTGGGCTATCAGTACTGATCTTGATTCATGGCCGACAGGCAAGAGATTTGTTGTCGGGGATGTCCTTAGTAAGTTAATTTTTCATTTTTCATCTGTCTTACTCTCCTCCTCCTCAACGTTCTAGTTTACTTTTTGTGAAACCTGCAAGTATTAAATTTTGTTTCCTCCATTTATTTTCAGTGTTTCAGTTTTCATCACCATTTAGCGCATGTGAGCTGACAAAGAAAGGATTTGATACATGCAACACGAGTGATGCCATAAAACAGCTGTCAACAGTGAACGCAAGCTTCCCTTTGACAAAGCCTGGGGACTATTACTTTGCTGATTGCAACCGCATGTACTGCTTGGGAGGGATGAAACTTCAGATACATGTCAGACCAAACTCAACAGCAGCTCCAGTACCGATTGGAGCACCTATAGCAGCACCAGGCCCAGCACCAGGCCCAGCAACCTTACTACCGAGAACTTCAAAGACCAACACCCCTGTTCTGAGTTCTTCTGCAGAGTTCATCAAATTCAGTCAAGCATTCTTGCTGTTCTTGCTCGGTTTCGTGAGCTACTCTATCCTTGGATGAATCATTTGGGAAACCCTGTCCATATGGGAAGGCGGCGATTGAATAGGGGTGCTTATTAAGATTCACATAAAGTTTTGTATGTGCAATTTGTTTATTCGACAATTTATACTTGGTCAAACATACAATATTGTATAAATACGCATTGTATACAATCTCTTATCCAAAATTTGTTGAATTTATGATGATTTCCCCAAGCATTTAAAGTAGTTCAATAGTTCTGCTACGATGAACAATGCGGTGAGAAAAAGCCATTATTAGTAGGAATATCACAAGGCATCTCAAATTAACCAATAGCTGCTGCGGAGACCTCTAAAAGTGTGAAACTGCCTGGGGAGTCCCATAGATCTACTACGCAAAAAGAATAATTGAAGGTGAAAGTATCTTCTAGATGAATCAAGCAGGAAATAATGCATGAATTATTCATATGATGACACATTGAAGTACAAATTCACATGTTGAAAGATGGGGAAAAAAAAAAAAGCTAATTAAGAGAACAGGTTTGAACTATTTGAATTGAAAACAACGAGGATTCTACAAAATATCAAGTACTTTGAATTGTTCATTTATCTGGGTGAATTAGTAGTGCTTAAGAAATTTCAAAACATATACAAAGTGGACACCCAAACAAGTTAAAAAGTGAATCAAAAAATTATTTTAAATTGAAATGGATTCTAATGGTCGAGAATTGTTAGCCTTTGCTTTCTTTATGTATTATTTTGGTATTGATTACCATTCAATTTAGAATTAGAAATGAAGTATTGTAATTTGTATGTTACTTAAGTTTATTTATTTATGTGGCATTATCTTGTATATCTAATACAGTAATTCAAATATGTTGAACTTAGATTTATGAAGTTAGATTAAATAAGAAACTATGAAAAATTGTAACATCAAATCATTGCCTGATCTTGACGGCTCATTCACACAAAAGTTAAAAATTATTCACTCATTATCCCGACGGGCAACCGCTTGCAACATTCTCAACCTCTCGGAATTCTCCTTCCAGGTTTCTATCGCTTTCTCCCTTTCTGCTTTTATTGTTGGGTCTCCCAAAATTTGAGCTTTTTTTAGTCTGTGCAGTGTGTTAATCGCTTTCATGCTTGGATTTTTGAGTTGGGTCACTTTCTTTTTGCTCTCTTTTTTGTGGGTTTCTGCTGAATTGTCATCTTCTACTTGAATGGACTGTTTTCTGCTCGTGGGTGTTAAGTATCTTCAGTAAATTGGTTACTTAGGGTATGTTGCTTACTTGTTTGTTTTGGATTAGTTGCTATCTTTAGACAAGAGTATCGATAGAGTACAGTTCCCTTCTTTAGACGATAGAAACATAATGGTGATAAGTTCTGAGATTTTAAGGCTGTGATACATATTTTGATTGTGGGTTGATTTTCATATACTCTGCAGGAAAACTGTTCTGATCCTTTTTTCCTATGGGGGATTTTAGGTTCTGGTAGCAATGATATTAGTCATTATGTGACTAACTACACAACTTGAAACATATTACTGCTTCTGTTTGGATGAGTTTGTTGCACGAGTTTTTGCAAGGGTTAGGTCACCTATGTTTAGATCTTCCCAGATCCCGCAAAACCAGGATCCACATTGGGGTTGTTTTTGGATCTGGAGCTTGGAACATTTACCAATCTAGCACCATATATTATAATGTGCATCATATTGTTTATGTCAAATTTTGATGTTAAAAGTTCAGCCACTCACTAAGAGATACTTCTTTCTTCACCTTGAATTTTGACATTGAGCTTGGTTCAAGAACTGGAGTTGTTAGGAAATTTCAAAAATCTCAGCTGGTATTTGGTTTGTTTCCAATTATCATTGTGGAATGCCGTGAAGTCCTTAATAAATTGACATAAGCTTGGCTCGTCGCAACATTGTCTTCTCCGGTTGTCATTGCAGTAATTCTGCTTTAGGGGTTGGGATGGTTCTTGTCGAAAGAACCAGGGGTGGTGGATCCTTGACTCATCCATGCCACCGTATCAAGGTTCTGAACTTGAAAGGGACAATCTTAGATGCTAACCAGACATCTGATTTAAAGATCGTTATATTTTGGGAGAGCAATTGATGGGGCAGTTCGGTGTTATCCGGGCATTTACTGCTAAGTTCATTGGAGAGATATTGGCTTGCATGTCAACAGCAAAAGATAGCTTGATAACGCAAGATAATTTGGAGTGTGAAGCTCGAAATCGAGATCATGACCCGGTTATCAGGTCACTCAAATGTGGTTGGTCTAAAAGCCGTTTATGAGGAGGAAGACTATGTTCATTTGGTGATGGAGCTCTGTTCTGGAAGGGGGTTGTTCCACCAATTACAGCAACATAGGAGGTATTCCGAGTCACGGGCCAAGGTCCTCTTTTGGCATCTGATGCAGGTGATTTTTTATTGCCATAATAAAGGCGTTGTCCACAGAGATTTGAAGCTGGAGAACATCCTTCTTGCGACAAGGCAACATCCTCCCCAATTACTTGCAACTTACGTCAAGGCTGGTAGAACTCTATTCTCTGTTCAGAGCTTTTTCTAATGTTTGTCTAATGTAAAGAGCATATCTGCAATTCAAGTGTAGAAATAAGGCTTTTGGCCCCCTCAAACCTGATCTGAGGAGGTTCTGGGTACTTGTTTGGTTTGGTAGTTTTAGTATTTGTTTGTTGTTCAAAATAGGACAGAATCTGCATGGAACTGTGGCCAATTCTTTCTATATAGTTCCTGAAGTTTTGTATGGAGTATATACCCAAGCTGCTGATGTCTGTTGTGCTGGTGTGATCCTCGACATTCTTTTGAGCGGTATGCTACCATTTTGGGGGAAAACAAAGTCCAGGATATTTGATGCAGTTCGAGCTGCTGATTTGCGCTCCCCACATGAACCATGCGGCAATATATCAGAATCAGAAAAGGAGCTGATCAGGAAGATGCTCTGTGTAGATTCTTTAAAATGCTTTACGGCTGAGCAAGCTTTAGGTATGATTTTTGTATCTTCTTTAGTTTAGATGACTAAGTATTTACTCCCACTATGAATTCTCATTGCCGACACCATAACGTGGAGCTGTTGATTTTGTTGTTGGAACAAGCTAACTATTACCTTGGGTTGTGATTAGGATCGAAAATGTGGCGTTTATCCTTTTCACTCCACCTAGTCATCCGATCTTCCCTTCCGTGAAATATTCTTCTCTTCGTGAAATATGGATGCCACAGAAATTTAAGGGAAAGCTGCGAATACAATAGAATTTTTCTTTAAATTGTATTGATGAATTTTGTCTGATTTGCTGTTCTTGTTGATAATGACCACCATGGTGACTAAAAGCAGTTGTACCAAAATGAAAATGTCCTAGTATTTCCTGTTGCTTGTTCACCTGAGTACTAATTAAAGAAGTGTGTTCCACTCTCTTACATCTCACCCATGGCTGATGGTAGAGGCTTCATCATCATCATGTTCTAAGGACTTGCCTCAGCAGGGGTGTCCTGCTCTGGGCATATGGAATACCGTGAGGACTCTTCTTCAGTCTCTTTTATGGCCAGGGATCCGTTCATAAGCTTTGGCCTTGGACCTCATGTGATCTGCGAACCCCAATCACATCCTTTCACCTGCAAGTAATCTTTTACAGCATTCCATGTAGAGCCATCTACACCTATGCTTTTGTCAGATGGATTTTCTTTCTCTAATAATGACAGATCATGTTCTGTGGAATTAGCTTCACGCATTCCTTCGATGCCTAGGTTCCCATATTGCAGCCCGAGCCTTGGGCCCAAGGAAGTAACTCGTGCAGCAAGTTTCTCAGGCAGCATGGCGAGCACCAGTGCAACCTATACGGGTAAGCGATGGACCTACTATGTGATTTGTATTGGTTAAGGCTTCTTGCTGTTGCTTCCCAATCCCGGCCTTTCCTCAAGTTCACAAAAGGGGTATTTGTTTAGTTGTCAAACTAGCCCATTCCGTATAAAATTTGCTTCCAATTGGCCTAGAGTGTAGTATCAAAATGGCCATACCTAGATCATACTGTCAAGCGTCTAATATGGGTAGTTTTGAATCGAAGAGGGTGTGTTAAATATAGGTCGCTGTGTCTCTGATGTCAATACATATGGAAGAATTAGTCCATAGCACTAGAAGACCCCTATGGCTAATGTACCACTGCTGAGAATCTAGGCTGCCAATTATGAGCTCTATCTTGGAAGTTATGTGTGTAATACTGCTAGGCTTCATGCCATTGGTCTTATCATGCAGGGCCTAAGGTCATGTTTGGCAAAGAGCTTTTTGGGTGTAAAAAGAGCTTTTTGAGGGGATTAGCTGTTTAACTATGGTCAAAAAGCTATTTGGGGTGTTTGGTTGATTAGCTTTTTAGATTAGCTTTTTATGCCCAAAAAGCTCTTTGAGATAACTTTTTCAAAGAGCTTTTTAATATTTACTATTATAATGACAATACTAACCTTATAAGTTGCACAAATTTACAGTACATGTCATTCACAAATGATATTTCCGAATGTTGGATGCTTATGCTTTAAATTTTTCAATTTATTTTTATTTCTCTTTTGGGACAATAGTTGTGGATGGTCATGATGTTCAAGATAATGCTTTTAATTTTGACGCTTTCTTAATTTAACAAATAATTTATGTTAGTCTTACATAATATATAAATATTTTTTATATCACATAATTTCAATTGTTATTAAAAAAGAAAACATTTAACATTAAAAAAATATTTTGATAATAAGTACTAAAATTAGGAAAAAGTATAAATGTAATTTTATATATCACATAGGTCTTAATTCATAATTCATATCAAAAAGAAAAATAAATATCCAATGAAAAATTATTTTGTTAGAAAAATAATGAAATTGAGTAATGGGCATAAGTGGAATTTTATCAAATAGTTTTATTAGAAACAGCTAACTTTACTAAACACTTTTTTCATAAACAGTTAGTGCAATCAGCTAAGTCAAATAGCTAATGCAATCAGCTAACAACTAATAGCTAATGCAATTAGCTGGTTAGCTAACAGCTAATAGCTAACAGCTCATTGCCAAACAGGGCCTAAGTTAGAAAAGCCATTTACCTCACCCGATTCTTTCCCATCTTCAAGAAATGATACTTGGAACTCGAAAGAGGAGTTGACCAACTGCCAGAGAACAACAAGAACCAGCTTGACGACCATGGCAATCCATAACAAGAGGAATCGAACAACTAGGCTAGGTGAGTTTGACCAGCTTGACACTGTGGCCACTGCATCAGTTATCCGATGGGCATCCTGCACCCATCTGCCTACCGCCTCATCATTTAGGACTTCTCTGGTATGCTGAAACTCTCGGACTACCAACTGGATGCATCATGTGGCAAAATACCACCAAAAGACAGTAGTCTCTCCATGAGTTTGACTGGACGAGTTACTTGAGCTGAAGATATAGAGCTTAGAGCTATAATGCCAATCTTAAGATGTGAACAGGGCTAGGTTCGAGCTTCATATAAATGCTTTCTGGCGCAGCTGCAGGTTTCATTGGTGATTGTATGACTGCCCTGAGCTAAAAGTGGTAGTGCATATTCCTTATCCACTACACAGAAAAAACACGGCAGGCACTAACAGATTAGCAACTAGTTTGGACAAATTTATGATAAGAACAAAAATAGTAATTGCTTCTAAGAGTGAAAAAGCAAAAGAAATCAAATCACATGTTCACGCGTTTTGACAAAAATGGATATAGAGAGGCCCCTAATACTCTGCATGCTTTCCAGCCATTAATTTCTGAAATTTGGGCCCCCAAATTAATCATAATGATTAAAACCTTTTTAGATTGTTAACAAGTTGCTTGAAAAAGTTAGTTTTTGTTTTTGTGCTTCAATTTTTGTGTCATGTCTGTCCCGCGAAATACGCACGGAAAGGAACACAGTTTGAGCAGAGTCACTGGTTAGTCAACGAATTGACTGTTCATAGCGCAATTCAATGGATTCGATTTGTAGGTTAACCACCTTTGGTCCCATAGTATTGCAACACTTAAAATTGTAATTAAGCATGGTAGAATTCGTGTGTTGCTCCCACTTGATGTTTGGTTGGATGTAATATAATGATGATGTAATGGAATCAACTTTGTAATGCGATTATGGTTACTTAGTTTCTGATAATTATATTACAAGATAGTTCTTATATAACATTACTCTTATCCAAGTAAATAAGGTAATGAAAACACAATTGCAAACTTGTTTGCATTACAAGATTGATTGTATTTACCGAACGTTACATTATAGTAATCTCACCCATGTACAGTTAATGGATATTCGATGCACATTTGATCCGATTCATATTAAGTGGATATGGATAAGATTAAATACATGACAAATGACTATAGATCGGATATGGATAAAATCGAAAATAGCTGAAATATATGTAAGCAATTACTACCCGACGCAAATGAATAGATCGCATTATTTCATATATAGAGTACCTCATAGTACTTTAATATTAGATCTTGAAATGTTTGAAATAACTATTTATGCTAATAAAACAAATCTGGCTTTTTAATTTTCTAAACCATTTTTAATAACTACAGCAGTGATAGTGCTTGACTTGGAACAATTCTATCACGGATCATCTTAGTAGATTTCTCATATATTTTCTATTTGCTCGAATTAATATAATGCATATTATAACAACTGTGCGAGAAGTTTGTATTGCATGTGAATGAAACCAAATAATATCACATCACCTTCTAGAATGTTTATGCCAATTATTACAATAAAACAATTCCAAACAACTATAAAAAAATCTACCTAAGGGGCCCACTTAATTAATGGTATATTGCTAAAACACTGCAAGAGTAATCGTGTCCAAATTACATACATCTGCTGTATAAGCATTGAAATTACAAGTTGCAAGTAGTTGCAAGTGGCCAAGTGCAACAGAAGACCATGAGATATTTTCCAATATCCATCGTGCATGTATGGACTGGCCCCACTTGCAAAGCCGTATAAAAAAACTCACCCAGCACACGTCACTATACGATCACTATTCACCAGCTTTAAGTTGCGTGTACGGACGTGTATTTTTATCCGACTAAAAAATCACACTTTCATTTGGCCCCACAACTACACCCACCCTTGACCTTGACGCATTCATCTTTCTGTCTCTCTCTATTTCTCTGAATCTTTATTCGACTGCTTGGTCACTGTTAAGTTCTTGAAATTATAGAGCTTTTCGTTATGACTTTTCTTCATAAAACTTGAACATGAAATACAAATTGATATCAAATAACTTGAGGGGTCTGTCTGTATTGATCATTCATCTTTCTCGTCAATGTTATGAGGTAGTCTCAGAAGTGCAGCTTCAAAATATATAATGGTGCCTTAGTTTTTGGACGTTTAAATCGGTAAAAATAGAAATATTTTAAAAACTTAATTAAAAGAAAAAAAAGCTATATATTTAGGACTATTTGTCTATGGTATAAAATAATTCTAAAAAAGCATGAAAGATATTGAAGAACGTAATTAATGGATAGAATATTAATGTTACAAGTTTAACCTATTTTTAGCAAGTCAAAAGATTTTTAACTTTAAAATATTTTTCAAAATTTTATGGGTCTCTTAAAATCGGTTTATTTATAAAAAGTAATGTTCACATAGATAAAATAACCTACATGTACGAACCCCGTACAAGGAGGAGATAGTGACTAGTAAGAGTTGTTGTATGCTACAAATTTGAAATGGTTTACAATATACATATATAGTTACTATTAATTTTTTTTGTTTATGAGAATTTATATTACTTGTTTAAATTAATTATTGTCAAATGATTTAAATTGTAAATATCATATTACTTTTTATTGACAAATCTCATTTTAAAAATTTAAAAATAAAATAATTCCACAACTATGTTGATATTATAAACAAAATAAAATAAAATAAAATAACCTCAAAACTATATTAATATTATAATTTGTACTCTGACCCTCATAAAGAAAACAATCGAGACCTACACTACAGTGAAACACAGGCCCACATTGATGGAGAAATATTTTAGTGACACAAAATCCACACACAATGACACAAACACAACTTGGTGGCGCCCCGGTATTCCAGCCCCTCAACTTGCCCAACCCAGCTGGGCCAAACTTTCTTTAATTCATTCCTTCATCACTTTCTCTCTCATCCACACGGAAGTGACGGAACCTCACTCGAACCCTCCCCCTCCACCCCTACAACGTACACCCAGCTGTCTAGTCCGTGTGCTCCTCTCATCCTAACCATGAAGTATTTATACATCCCACTTCCTCCCTTTCTCCAACCCCACACAATCCCCCAACACTCTACTACAAAAACTCGAACTCGAGCAATTTAACAATTTAGTGTTTAAACTATTTTCACTCGAATGGATACGTACGGGTGGAGTACTAACGACGAGGAAGCGCCTGTGATGCTGGCGTCTGCCCACCCGAAGAAGAAGGCGGGTCGGAAGAAGTTCCGGGAGACGAGGCACCCCGTATACCGGGGGGTCCGACAGCGGAACTCGGGCAAGTGGGTGTGCGAGCTCCGGGAGCCCAATAAGAAGACTCGAATTTGGCTCGGGACTTACGCGACCGCCGAGATGGCGGCCCGAGCCCACGACGTCGCAGCCTTGGCCCTACGAGGACGGAGCGGCGCGTGTCTAAACTTTGCTGACTCGGCTTGGCTTCTTCCTCAGTTGCCTGCCTCCTCTGATACTAAGGACATTCAACAGGCTGCATTTCGGGCAGCTCAAGCTTTCGGCCCGGATGGGCCTTCCGTAGACAAGCCCGAAGAGGAGGCGGGGCCCGGTGAGGGTGACGTGCAGACGGCGGGTGATGATGTGCCAGAGGGGATGTTTTTTATGGATGAAGATGTGATCTTTGGAATGCCTGAGTTGATGACTGACATGTATCAGGGGCTTATGTTGCCGCCGCCGCCACTCCCAAGTAGTTGGAGTAGTGGCAGTCACTTTGATGCTGACGTGGACTGCTTTGCTGACGTGCCATTGTGGAGTTACTCCACTTAGAAATTTAAATGTAAAAATAGTTAATTAAATTCACATTATGTAAATTATCAATTTGGTTGGCTGGTTGATTTTGTAAAACAGAGTGAGCAGTGTTGTGAAACAGAGTAGTGAAGTTTTGGGATTTTTGTTGTATCTGGTGCCAAGTTTTTGATTGGAACTGGATGTTAAAAAGAATGTGTGATAATAAGCAATAAAGTATCCTTTTTGACAAATTGAACTTAGCTGGTGCAGTATTGTCATGATTATACTTCATTACTTCATGGATCAATTATTTTTCATCCTATGGCATCAAATTATACTGCTATATAGTTTACAAATTGGCGCCAATAGGGTAATTTATGTGTGTTTTTTTAATATTGTACCAATTATTTGTCTTGATTTATCGGAATCACATGTGTATCTCTAAAAGATATTTTGTTGAAGCTACAATGTTACAAAATGGTGGCACCTTCACTTCGTTCATGCTATGTGATTTTTAGCATAGTTTATTTCTTATTTGTTTGCCTTTTCCCTTGCAAGGAAAACAAAATTTCCCTTTAAATAAAATTCCCAAGAATATTTATTATTTTTTCCATAGCCATATCCTTTGTGGAGGGTAAATTGGGTTACTTATTAGAACCTTAATATCAGAGATGACCGTCTTGCATAAAAATTATTACAGGACAGACTCATTTAAAGATGACTTTTTAAGCTTTTGCGACTATTAATAAATTATTTTAAAATAAAATTTAAATTTAGAGGTAATTATTTATTTACATTACTTGCTAAATAAATTATATTAGTCATCAAAATTATTACTATTCTTATTAAAAGTTATCATAAAAATATCCATCTCATAATAAAATTCCAAATGTGGCTTTGTCGTCTCCTTGTGTATCATTGTGATATATGGGGGAAAAAAACCAAAAGTGGGCCTCCCTTATGTGGAAGCCGAGTTTAGTAACCCAATCGTTTAGGGCCGATTAACATTTGGGCTGATCCATCGGGTGCTTCAACCCACCCCTTCCTTCCCCCTGGGCCCCTCACCAAAAAAAGAAAAAGGAGAAAAAAGTGAATGGGGGATAGGTTATTATCTTTGCGGCTGTGAAGATATTTTTTCGTCTAGAGATGACGTCAGCTCACCAATCAGCACCTTGTTCGTTGACCCGATCCGGCCAACCCGGCAAAGTGCCCACAATCATCAATTGACTCAACGGGGGTGGCTTTTTTCGTGATTAATGAAACTGGCAGGGGCAATGGTGTACAAAAGATAGATAATATCAGGGCGGCGACAGTTACGATCTCCTCAATATAAATGGTCTCTCTCTCTCTTGCCCCCCGCCCCCTCTCTTTTCTCTTTCAGTGGGCACTCAAGCCGATTTGGTTTCAGTTCGATTTTAGGGTTTTCAGTTTCGTTGATTTCGTCATCTCACTCACCGGTGATTGTCAATTTCAAGGTTCGATCGCTATCTCTATTTCTCGTACTTCGTCTGTGTTTCACTTGTTTGATTTGGATCCGCTTCTGTTTGTATTTGTAGATCTGCGATGATTTCTTCGTAAATTAATGAATTTATCCGTTGTTTCATGTAGTTTTATTTGGATAATTTTTGATTTCTAGGTTTGATAGGCTCTGATCTGGTCTTTGGTACCGGTTACGTGCATTTTTTAAAGAATTTTGGCGATTTCTCAAGAAATTGGGGAATTGACTGGAGAAATTGTGAACGTATGTGCTGTCAATTGTGGCGGTGGCAACTGAAAAAACTGAGACCGAATTTCTTTTGAACAAAACTAGAAATGCGATTCAATCTGTATGTTAGAGAAGAAAATCCCTCCTTTTCATGGTTAAACACTTAAAATCATTGGTGCCAGAATTTCGGATAGCTGGACATGTCACCACTCAGCTGAAGACATTTTTCGAGAAATCTTAATTTCATTATCTGGAATTTCTATGTGAATTATTCTTAAATTGTATTGAAAATTTAAAAGAGTAGATTTTGGTGACTCTTATTTACTTGATTATATAGCAAACTGGATGGTTGTGTTGCAACTTGTATTCATGCTAGTTTTACATTTGATGCTAAAAAGTCTTGGCAGAAGAGCGATTGGATGTGTTTAATGTTCCATTTGAAGGCATAATATTCCATGAATATGCGAATGACATGAAGTGGTAATAAATCACTGCAACAGAGTTGATGCTAATTGTGGTATTTCTAAAGTTTGGAGTTCATCAATTTTTCAGGGAAGGAGAAATGAGGCCGATCTTCTGTGGCAATTTTGAGTTCGATGCGCGTTCGTCTGATCTAGAGCGCCTTTTCAGACGATATGGCAAAGTTGATAGAGTGGATATGAAGTCCGGTAATTCGTGTGGACTAAAGCCTTTTATGTTTTCCATTGCTGTTATATATCTATTATTGTGGTTCACAAGCTTTTAAGCTACAATAAATTTCTCTTTACCATGTTATTTCCTTGATGTTATTACTGTTGATACTGATATGTGTTTTTAGGAGTGCTTTTGCCTGTTCTTTGATGTTAAATGTGTTTCTTCTTCTTTTGTCCTCTCTCTGCTGCCCCCCCTTTTGCAGAATGTTTGGGATTCGTGTTGTTATTAAACAACTGCAAATCCTTTTAGAAGGTTTTCCAGGCGTTTCCAAGGTTTTCTATTTGACACTGTTGCTGTGAGATAACCACAGTTTTGTTTTGAGCAATTTTGAAACCATTTTCAAAATTTTGAAGTTTTTGTAGTGACCATGGTCTTGTGTGCTGGTCATGATGTAGAGGAATTGCACCTCTAAGTAGTTTATTGATGGAAATACTAGGATTTTCTTTGTCCACTTTCATCCTGCTATTTGAGGCATGGGATCCAATTAAACAATCTATTTTAAGAAGCCGACAGTCTCAGAAGTTCGTATAAAAACTGGAGCTGAACTGTTGCTTCTTGAAATGTAATTAATTTAAAATTGTGGGGTGTTCTGAGCCAGCAAAATGTTACATTGGGTATTACATTCGGGGCGCTATATTGCTTGTATCTTCTACAATCAGTTCATTTTTGGGAAGTCGTTTAAAGAATACAGATTGTCAATAACAGCACTTCCTGCATCTCCAATTCAAGCTTTGTGATAAAACATTGTTTAAAGATTAAAGGTTCTGTGACCAATCCTGTGAATGGAGCTATTCTCACTCTGGATTGTAAAGTACCAGAGTCGACAATGTGTGACATTCTAGAGGAGATCAATTCTGCTTGCCTCTAAAATTGAAACTCCTTGTCATCAATAATATTCAGTGGTCACAGGCTCTGAAGTGGAGGCTGTAATTTTAAGGCAATATGATCATAGCGTGCTGAAAAATCATGGATCCAAGCCCAAGGATGCCTGTTGCTGCTGAGCCATTCTTGGCCGCTGAGTTCTCACGAGTCCCGGAATCTGTACAAGAGGAAAACCTCCATTGTTGAGTTATAATGGGGTTCAAGATTCATTTAACCAAAAAATAAAGGGGAAATAGAAGGGAAATGTTTTTGTTTTTAAAGTGTAAACCCCCGTACTCAACGATTTCTTTGGCGCAGGATTGTCTTGGCATATTCATTATCTCCTTGGTTGATGGATGGGCCATTCCCTATATTTCCGGCTAGTGACGCCTTTCCTCTTCTTGTTCAAAGAAGAGCCTGTCTGATCCATTCCGATGGCTCTACCATCTTTCATTAGCACCAGACACAATTGCCTTCCATTTCCTTGTGGACATTTATTTGTCCCGCATCTAGTCTCCGACATGTTTCATGGCATATACCATTCCGACCTTGCAGCAAAGGCAGCAGCATACATGGAGATGTCTCCTTATCTCTGACATACCATGACATTCACTTTTGGAATTTGTCCTTGACATCATTTAGTCGCTTACATAAGGTCTGTGCTAATATATATCTAGCTTTCTGGATTCAGTGGTGTCTAAGTTTCATATTTTTTAATTCTCTTTTTTCCTTCATTTCAATATTTTGGAAATTTGTGGCAGGGACATCCTCACTCCAATGTTGGGTAGTTTTAAGGTTTTTGTCAAAGTTATTTTGTGTTGTATTTGCAATGTTATATGCTGAATTTTTGTTTTTGTGTTATATGTTCTTTTTGGTAGGATTTGCATTTGTTTACATGGAGGATGAAAGGGATGCAGAATATGCAATTCGAGCACTTGACCGAACTGAATTTGGCAGGAAAGGTCGCAGACTTCGTGTTGAATGGACCAAGGTAACTAGCAAAACACCTCAGTCCGGTCACACATTGTGTTCTTTCTTGCTTTTCGCCTATCTCTTACAATGTCAAAATGTCCTTCAGCATGAACGAGGTGGCAGAAAGCCGGTCAGTTCTAGAAGATCTGCAAATCTGAAGCCTTCAAAGACCTTGTTTGTCATTAATTTTCCATATCATACCAAGACAAGGGACTTGGAAAGGCATTTTGATCCATACGGGAAAATTGTGAATGTGAGGATCAGAAGAAATTTTGCTTTTGTTCAATATGAATCCCAAGAGGATGCGACGAAGGCACTGGATGCAACAAACATGAGGTGTGTGCCACTCTTTGCTCCTTAAATAGGATGTTTCATACTGTCTTTAAATCGGCAGTTTAACAAATTTGAGGTTCAACTCGTAGTTCTAGCATCTCATCCCCCCCCCCCCCCAAAAAAAAAAGAGTTCTGGCATCTCTTTCTTAGAAGTTGACGCTGTGAGGCTGTTTACATTGAACTCCCTAGATCCTGCATAGATAGGATTCATGCTGATATTGTTGTAAATAGTGCGATCTATTCTTGTACTTTCCCTCTCCTGCACATGGATTTTGATGCATGGAAATCATTTGAACTTTTATAAATAATAATGATCACATTTTCACTGTCTTTCTCTGCATATGTATTACGAGGATTTGAGTACGTGTCCCTTGGCATGAAACCAGCTTTAATTGAATGTGCAGCAAGATGTTAGATCGAGTCATATCAGTGGAATATGCTGCCCGGGAGGATGCTGATAAAAGAGGCGATTATAGTCCTGATAGGAGAGGCCGTGATAGGTCGCCTGACAGAAGGCGGCGATCACCAAGCCCTTACAGAAGAGAGAGGGGAAGCCCCGACTATGGAACTGGCTCTAGCCCTGGTGCTTACAGAAGAGAAAGGGGCAGTCCTGAATATGGTCATGGTTCAAGTCGTAGTCCTCGTAGAGTAGAGAGGAGCAGCCCCGATTATGATCGTGCACGGACCCCTAGCCCCCGTCGTGAAGAGAAGGCCTTCCCCGATTATCATCGTGATCGAAGCCGGAGCAGGAGCCAGAGCAGAAGCCGAAGCCGAAGCCGGAGCCGGAGTCCTTGTGGAGGAGAGAGAAACGGCAATGGGTATAGTCAGCCCCTGAGCAGAAGCCCATACCAAAGAGAAGAGGCCAGCCCAGACCATGTGCACGGACCCAGGAGTCCAATCAACAATCCTGAACCAAAGGAAGATGGTGAATATGAAAGCCCTGTGGATGACAGATATAGAAGGTCTGTTTTTGGTTTCTGATATCATGCCGGTTGTTGTGCTCTGTTTCTTTGATTTGGTCGTCTGTTTATTCATTTCTGCTTTAACTATTTTTTTTTTGTTTTAAACGATGCAGCCGTACACCTCCAGCACGGGAAAGATCACAGTCTTGATCAGTACTCTCTAGTGCTTACAAATGTTGGCTCTGATGTTTCTGTGATGGCATCTCTGAAATCTGTAATGGGATAACTATTTGTGCCTTTGTAGTCGCTCTGTAGTTTGTAGTGAAGGTCTCTCTGTATTCAGATACAATGCAGTACAATCAGCTGTTTCAGACAGTAATCATCCTTTAAATTTGATTGTTGGAAGCCTTGAATAATCATTCCCTGATGGCCTACAATGTTTAATTTTCGGTTTGGTTTTAGTACTCTTCTTTCTCGAGTGCTTGTCTTTGGTTGTGACTTGTGAGTTGCCAGGTCTAGAACTGTATAGAAATTGTGAATCCAAAGAGCATAGTGGATACGGATCAACCTACCCCCTTCTCTCCTAAATTAATGGCAAGGAACCCCCTTCTCTCCTAAATTAATGGCAAGGAAGACTTCTTTCACCCAGATTCGAACTGGGGAAGTGGAGGTGGATGAACATGGTGGTACCAATCATGCACTGCCTCGTTAGTATCTATAGCTTGTATGCCTCTTATTGTTGCTTGTATTTCTGTTGGTGTAGTCTTAAAAGAATTTGCCATAGGCACTTGTTTAGACATAATTTGGGCTTCTAAATTTGGTTTTGTTTTGAAGCCTTTCGAAACCGTGTATGTAGCCATAGGATTCGTTATCTTAAAGAGAAGATTGAACTGGCCAAGGGGAGAAGCAAAAATGTTGGCATCATGGGATAGTGGCAGGACTTGCGTAACCGTAACATGTGAGCGATAACTAAACAGCCACTTAGAGAATGCAAACTATTACATGTAATTGGGTTCATGTGTGCTTTCGGATGTCACATGCATATTTTTATTAGACTTATATTAGTTGTGTGTTTATTATTCATAATATAAAGTTGCATGTATCATGTGTGATTCATGAAAACATGTGCTTTTAAGAGCACGATACCAACTTTATAAAATATAAAAGCCCTTAGGAGTATCATAATGAAGGTTCTACTAGATATTAATAATATCCGTTGATTTTATTATGGAAAAAATACAAGCGTTTAATTTATCAGTGACAATCTATTGTCTTAGTTTAACGGCAGATTTCAAATTTGTTCCACTACCATGAAAAGAAAAAAGGTTCATTACGACCACATTCCCAACGGGGTCTTAATTGTTTTGTAGCAATAAACAAAGATTGAGTGTTCTAAAGGTGGAGTTGAATTTTGTCAAAGGCTACTGATTCAGCTTAGTTCGGCCTTGTTTTATAGGACTGCATCGTTTCAATTGATAATTTTGTATGCCTCTGTTCAGAAGGTGGAGTTTTGCAATAGATTTTTTTTTTTCAGAAAATCAGTTCATCTTACTATTCTAACTTGTTGGTTTGAGCCCTTCTGCACATATGGCTAAGGTTAGAGGAATAAATGATCAAAGTAGAGAGAAGATAAAGAGAAAAACAGTGAGAAACTGTGAGAAATAAAGAGTTAACCTGCTGAACAAGTTACATGTTATCAATTTAACTGGCTCAGATTCACTTCTTTATCAATGATTTATATTGTCAATTATTATAATTGAAAAAAAAATTGATTATGGTAAAATTCTATGTATCATAAATATGCAACTCTATGACAACGTTGTTTGCGGTCTCTAGAAGATTAATGATGCACACGTGAATTAACGTTGTTTATCAATATGACTGTATAACGTGACACAAATGACACATAGTTTTAGCGAACCCTATTTATTTGTTGTTGTCCAATATCCTAGATAAAACTAGCTAATTCTACAAATCATCATCACAACTACTGTATAACAACGACAACAACTCACAGTATGAATCCCACTTATACAGGTCATCATCCCGACTGCTGTATTTGGACAAAATCATTTGATCAATTATCAAAGGCAACATGGTGAAATCTGTACTGGAAGAGGGATGCCCAAGATTGAAGGCATCTGCCATCCAATGAGGAAGCTTGCTGGCTAGCTTGACAAATTTGTTGACTTCACAAAAGGACCCCATTTTATCATTATTAATGTTACTAATCGAGCATGAAAACAACAAGACCATTGTGTTTTTTTCAAAGATAAGATTAGCATAGTTTGGTATCATTAAAACACCCAAAAATTAAGCGACAACTCAACTGTAGCTTCCATGATCACAGCTATAATTTGTGTTGCAACAGCGACTTGATCGATGCTCTCCACTTCCCAATTAATCTGTTGGATCACGACTATCTAACAATTTTGGACCATTCAACGTTAGTGTATTGCTTTATTCCAACAAGCTAGCGACGTGGAGGAGATATATATGTACTATTTAGATACACGTTTCATGTGTATGTCAAGTTGCCTGTAAACCTCATGCTAATGTGACATCCTTCATGTTGCAAGTCGCATGCAACGAATGAATTGATGGGGAGAGAAAGCATCTCTAGAACTCGTTTGCGCCAGTAGATTTGCCAACAGAAGGGTCTCCAACGTTCAAGCAAGTGAGAAATAGTAACACGAGATGGAGTTAATTTTATCTCAGGGTATACACGGGAAAGAGATGATAAAATCTACGTGGGTTTTTCCAAGCGTGATTGTCCTAGCTTAGCCACATAATGTACCAAATTGTAACCAGTTTGAAGTTTGAACACACATAGGACATATACACTCTTACACACCTAATTGTAATCAACTTTGAACCCTTTATCAATCATATATTCAGGGAGGCCAATATGATAGTAGATTGGCTATCTAAATCTGCACAATATATAATAGTTTTGTTTTCCTTTGATTATGCTTTCCACCTTATCTTTGGCAAATTCTTACAGATGTTGCAGTTGGCCTACTTGACTGCGCCGTGCTCTTATGATAAGAGGCGTCGAACATGTTTCAATTATCACTATTACCCTTGTACATAAAAAAGGGAAGTCTTCAATCCCTTTTGTTGAATGATATTTTCACCCATACACTAACTTTATTAAACGTGTACGATCTGCATACACACGACCTATGGTCGTCCTATGCAACTAGACGGCGAACTTGAGATAATGATTTGACGTATTTAACTCTAACTTTATTCTCAATTAGCTAGAATTTCATACATATTTATGAGTTTCAAGAAATGGGGTTCTAACTTATTTTTTATTTAGAAATCTTGTTTAGGGTGAAAATAAGAGTGCAAAGCTCAACTTCTAGTCATATAATGTGAGTCTTTCTCTGAGAAAATTTGTCAAATGACTTATTAAACCATAGAAGTGCACTTTAAAGGGTAAAATTCCATGGAAGATGAGGAGAAGTCTCCATAAAAGGATGGACTTTATTGAAGAGGATAAACTCCCTTGGCTTTTTTACTTTGGACATGGCCGAAAGAAATTCATAGTGATTACAGTTGAATTGAAGATGCTTTGCTTCAATTCTTCACAATCCTTTGAACAGAAGCTGATTGCACTGTCAAATGCGAAGATCATTGATTGGATTACTCCTTAGTTCGCGGGCTGACAAAGGAAGTTGGAAACGGAATAATGCAGTTCACACTAGCACTAGGTCAGCTGGTCAGGAAGGAATCGCAAATCAAAACTAGAAAGCATGTTTCAATACAATGATTGTATTACAAGTTAAATCATTGAAGAAAGGTATGTGGTCAAACTATTAGAAGAGTCAGAGTCCCTACAACTTCTCTTGTACATACTATCTGTTCTGATGAATCTAGGCAGTAGCTAGACAGTCCAATACATTGTGTGTTGTTTCATTTTCTTGTATCTGGGTAGTGGAAAGGCTTGTACATGATAAGCTAGGCCTCTTCCAGGCAAGGAGGACACAAGAAATACACTCACATTTAAACACAGATTTTTGTCATGGTATCAGAGCCTAAATCAGAGGCCTGATCAAATCTAATACAAGCCTGCACAAGCAATTCTCTTTGCTTCTTATGATGGCTGAAGAAGAAAAAAAGGCCACGACTCAGATTGTGGACATCAACAACCCTCAATCTCCATATTACTTGTGCAGTGCAGATATAATTTCACCCATAATTCTCAATGGAGAAAATTATACTAATTGCAGCATGATTGTTTCAAACACTTTGAAATCAAAAAACAAACTCTGCTTCGTCGATGGCACCTGGGCTAGACCAGAACTTGACTCACCAGAAGCACATCCCTGGGAGAAGTGTAACTCGATGGTCATAGCTTGGTTGTATAATGTGATTGACAAAAAATTAAATGGGTCAGTCGCATATGAAGAAAAAGCAAGTAAAATCTGGAGTGACTTAAAGGAGAGATACTCAGAGGGAAACGAAATCAGGATTCACCAATTGAGCAGAGAAATTACTCTTACTAGTCAGGAAAGTATGACAGTAACAGAGTATTTTACCAAACTCAAAGAACTCTGGGATGAATTGGGCGCATACCAGCATATTCCAACTTGAACATGCTTGAAAGACTTCAATTTCAGCAAATTTCAGGAAGCTGAGAAGTTGTAGGGACTCTGACTCTTCCGATACAAACTGTGTACAACCAAGTGTGAGGGATTATGCAAGGTTAATTCCAACATCATTATTAACTTGAACTTTTGGTTTAACTGGTTCCTGAATATGGTATCGGAGTCTTTCTTAGTGAAAAGTCTCAAGTTCGATTCTCAGCAATCTTTATATTGATTTATTGTGAGAGATTAGGGGAAGCCTAGCTTTAACGGTATCCATGTTTCAAGGTCAAAAGGGTATTTGAGTGAGGAAATGTGTGTCCCTATATAAACTTTTAATTGAATTGATTCTTTAAAGTACTATTTGTATAAAAGTGGGATTTTCCTACAATAATAATTTAAGAAGCCATACAGAGAATCGTATATGTATATATATATAAATATATATATATATATATATATATA
>JACYFF010031958.1:2188218-2276580 GCA_017589665.1 Selenicereus undatus | reverse complement strand
ATTTTTTTTTGCTTGGTTATATATATATATATAACCAAGTGTGTCATTCCATTCACCACCAATTATTAATTAGGTGAATCACTCCATTCACGACCAATTTGGTATCAGCATTTAGATTCAAACCCTTGAGTGCTGTTACAAATTCAAACGGTGGACAACCCACTTATCAAACAAAATGAATAAATGAATAAATAAATAAATAAAATTTGTGATCCTAAGTCAAGCAACCAACAAAGACTTACAGCTATACGTGCTCTACATGCATGCATGCATTAGCATATATAACATGACGACCAAAAATTCGTTCAGAATTCTGCTGTACTATTTGGACTGAAATCTTGGTTGCCAATTCTTACATGTTTATCACCAAATATTATTATTAATAAACCATATATGTAGGTGTATGGATATAATATATAACGGGATATGAAGTCATACTTTGAGCTTTCGAAAACATTATCCACAAAAATAGTGGAAATGAGAGATCGAAGCTTTATCCATATGAGCCTCCATTTGCTTTTTTTTTTCCTTCTTCCTGTAAGATGGCTATAACAGGAGTGCTAGTCCACATCTAGAGCAAGTTTGTGTAGTAGTGTTTTATTGTAGCCAACAAATTAGTAGAAATCAAATGTCTATCAAACTATATATCTAGATTAGTATTCGATCTGACACAATGTGAGTGCTAGTTATGACACAATTGTTAACGACCTACTCGTTTTTAGTATTTGGGAGGAGTGTTGAACTGCAGTAGGTTGCAGTAAGTAGAAACAGATTAGGAGCTGTTTTAAGAATGACTTGGAGTAGATTGATCGAGCAGGTTATAAGTAGAAGCATGTTGGAGCATGTAGTAGGTTTAGTGCATTGAAAACTAGCTGATCGTAAATTTCTTACTGTAAACTTGTGCTCCAAATTCGTCAATATTAGTCTTCACGTCTCTATTCCCACACAAAAAAGGAAACCTAATACAACAGTAGCGAGAAAAGTAACCAATATTAGAGTAATATGCTACCAGCAAAGAACCTTATATAAGACTCTTTATCATAAATATAATTATGTATTCTCAATAAGAGACAATCAAGTTCCACAAATCACAAAATAAATGAATTTCATATTTTATGTGACTAGCCACTAGCTAGGACTCCTAATTTTAATTTTCTCATTTTAATCCTCTCTTGC
The DNA here is from genome assembly GCA_017589665.1 of Selenicereus undatus. Classification (NCBI taxonomy): domain Eukaryota; kingdom Viridiplantae; phylum Streptophyta; class Magnoliopsida; order Caryophyllales; family Cactaceae; genus Selenicereus; species Selenicereus undatus. Next base: position 2,275,404 of record JACYFF010031958.1, on the reverse strand, counting down.
CGACTGCTTGTGTTTGGTTGAAGACGCACCAAACAACGAGACCAAGAAACTCCAAGCTATTGGTCAATAAAGAAGCATTTTGAACGCATGAACACATTCTACCATGCAAAATTCTGCTAAATTGTCATACCTATTAATTGTTTTTTTCAAAAAAAAAACAGAAGAAGAAGAAACTTTTACACGTTTGTAAGACCAAAATGGCCTGGTAGGGTATGTCCCCTTGAACACCTCTTACAAAGAGACACTTGTTTCTCTCTAGGACACCCACATAAGGCCCTCCTTTTAGTTGAAAATAAGGACTTTAATTTGGACAAATTAGTACTCCCTCTTTCTTTGTTTCTCACTGTGTTCTTTTTTGGCATCAGTACCTCTAATTCCTCAATAGGTTAGAAAACTAGTTATAGCATTTCCAGTCACCTGTTATGTTAACAAAAATTTTACAATTTTGAAATTTGTATTACATCACTTCTCCAACCTATGAAACTTAATTTTAATAATCCAATAAAAATATTTATCATGGACCCACCTCATAACACACAATCTATTTTTTAAATTATTTAAAAACTATATACTTCCTCAAAAAAAAAATTAAAATAATAAAAAAGGTGGCCCACAGGATGCCACAGACAGACGTTTTTCCACGTGTGGCACACCTCTCTCTCACCTCTCATTTGCTGACAAATGGGCATGTGGGGGCCGTGTTTCCTGATTTTGCGCTCGGCTAGGGATGCTCTTAGGAGCCTCATGTTGGAGATTGGAATCGACCCTCACCCCTTCGATTGCAGAGTTCTAGTACTCAAAGCTTTAATTTGTACAATGGACCTTACGTGTATAAGCTTATATTGTACACGTGATTTTATACATAGGTGGTACGTGCGGGTAGCAAGTGGAGAACGAGAAGGAGGCGTGGCAAATGTAGGGAGGGGCCGGGGAATGATTACTGTAACTTAGAACCTACAAATTCTTATTTATTACAGTACAATGTGAGTTTGAGGGTATATAACAACGTCTTCTGACATCATTTTGACTAGTCAGTGGGAGGTAGTTAGTTCATTATTTTTGATAATAACATATGCTAATTAGTTGAAGAGTAGTTACCTCGACAACATTATAATCATCATAATTCCAAGCTAGATTTTCTGGGAACCATTTAGAATATCTACAAAATTCCTACCCTAATTCCAACCTAGGTTCTTTAGGTTTGATGTTGGAGATCTATATATATATTCATCTCCCTCAAGAGGGAAAAAGGTTAAAGAAGCTAGGCTAGGTTTATTCACTTTTCATACTTCAAATTCTAACTCTTACAAATTCTAAGTTTAATAGCTCAATTTTAATGTTGAGTTACTCCTAAACTTAGAATAAGTAAGATGATATTTTGATGAAAGACAAAAAGGATTGAATTAAATCTGAACCAAATGAATCCAAATAATGATGTTTAAATGGTTGGCAAATTCAAAATAAGTATGAAAGAAGTAACCCTTTTATACTAGTGAAACATGTGTATGATTATATGAAGAAAATATGTGGGCAGCATACAAGATCAAAATGATTTTATTTGATTGATAAATTAGGAAGTTAACCGGGAAAATTATCTAACTCATTCAAAATTTGAATTTCAAATTTTGAAGAATCAAATCTCTTGATATATATTATCTTGTTCTGATTTTATCTTCACAAAATAAGCAGGCTTCTAATCCATTATACTTGCCGTATAATTTGATCTTGCAAATATAAAATATTTTGTTGACAATATTATCACTTTACTGATTTGCAAAGAAATATCATGATTGAAAGAATAATAACACTTTTATCAAGGGTCAAAATCTCTTGTTACTACATTGGATTCTAAGAATAATATCAGCAATATTTTTCAAGAGTAAGGAAAATATATTATACAGTTTCATATCAACACAAATTGTGGCAAAGATTGCAAAAAAATCAAATCATAATCTATTGATCAAATTTCAAGGGCCTAAAATGCAATTTCAAGATATTTTGGATAGAATGTCCTTTCTTGACAGAATTGGTGCACGACTACTAAAGCCTATAAATAGAGGTCAAATGAGGAAGAGCAAGCATCTAAACAAGTTGCAAGAACATCGAGCTATACATTTGTGAATTGACTCTGAGTATTACATTGTGATCAAAAATTATGAATGTATTGAAGAATTCTTTATTAAGAAGTGAATTTAGGAGTTGGTGTGAGGTCATAACTCCCCCATACTTAAATCAAGAGGTTAATTTAAGTACTTGGGATCTCTAGAGTGAGACAGCTCTGAGAGATTGTGAGAGTTCATCTTAATAAAAGAAGTAGAGAGTTGAATCCTAGAGTCGGATAACTCTAGGCGGGACCTAAGCCTGATTGAGGCCCAACCTCGTTAAAATATTGTTGCGTATTGTCTCATTTTAATTTCCGCATTCAAATCTGATTTTGATTTTAAGTTTTTGCAATCACTCTATTCACTGCCCCTCTAGGGTGATCTAAGTCTTCATTTAATAAATGGGTATGTAAGACCATACGTGATGTTGGAGTAATCTTGCGCCATTTACTTTGGTGGTTTTTGGACTGTCTTTTAGCTATTAGAGTGCCTAAAATCTTAATTAAGGGTGTTAAACTTCTTATACGAGCATGGTAGAGATAGTAACAAAGTGGGCCTAATTAAGAATATATACTCTTTTTTCACATTTTAACATTGCATATAACTAGACCTGGCAAAACTGACCCGATACGTAAAATCCGAACCGAACAACCCGCACCCATACCAGACCCGACACCCGAAATATGCTCACCCGAATTGACTTGACCCGACCCGAAATTTTCTATAAAGTTGCCTATTTTGGCATGACGAGCGTATTTGACCAAAAATTAGTTGACTCGAAATCGACCCAACCCGTACCATATCCGACCCAAACTGAAACGATCCGAAATGTCACTTAACTCGAACATGATCTGACCCGAACTTGAACTGACCCGTACCCGAACCGAATGACCCATTTGTTAGGTCTATATGTAACGCTATTGTTACTGATATATCCAAGATTCAGTAGAAATATAATATGTTTATATGAAATTGAATCTTTTGTTAGACTGTTTAATTGGGTGAGTTGATTTAAGACAAATTCTCTTGTACAAGAAATTCAAACTATTTACACTGTTTGATGTTCATACCTAACCAAATCACACATGATGCATGTCGGAGCTTTGCATGAGGGTAAAAGGGGACGCCTGCTTTGGACTCTCTCGTTGGTCCATCTTATTATTTGGGGGGGAAAAAAAGCAAAAAAATAAATGGTTGATGGCTTGATGTTAGAAAATTTGTACATCCATTTGCCTTTTTTTTTTTAAACGTCCAGTAATTGCTTTTAGGAAAAAAAGTTATTAGAGGGTCATATCATATGTAACATAATCCTAATCCTTGTATTTAATTCCTCTTAAGCACATGCTTAATATTTAGATTCTAAGAAGTACCTGTCATAACACCGCCCACCCGCCCTCCATCTATGTACTTATTATATAAGTAATACTATATACAACCTTAAATTTATAGATTAATTAAGATGTCTCAACCTTTTTTTACTTTTATTTTTAATTATTTGTTACATTGGAGTCAGATATATGTCGGTCGGATTTATTTGCCAAGTGCTAACATATAACTTGACTTGTACCAATTGTGCTATGTATATAGAAGAGGCGTGATCAAATTATGTTTTTCATACCTCTCCCATTTGTGGGACTTTTGTGGGGGAGCAATAGGCTTGTCAGGGCATTTCCAATCCACATTCTAAATTTCGGAACTTCATCCTATCACATCAGTAAAAAATTTATTTTTTTGAATTCGATTTCATTCACTTTTCTAACTCATGGAATTCCAACTTGAATTACTATATAAAATATTTATTATCAACACACTTTAGAACATATTTTTTTTAGTCCTAAAAAAAAATAAAAAAACCGATTTGAAGAAAAAGAAACAATAAAATATAGGAAGAATCGAAATGCATGGAGGAACTCTGTCATAGTCCTTCGTGAGTTTCATTCCATAAAACAAACTGTCTGCAACAAAAAGAGTAGTCGTGCGTGAAACTTGCAAGGGTCCCACTGAAACTCCTTTCAGTGGTCCCATCCCTCCTCACCCAGACAAGATCCATTGGACTGAATTGCAGAGGTGGTAGGAATTCGATAGCTCACCATTCGGAAAAAAAAAAGGCGAAATTGCTTATGTGAAGGTTTGTCATGGTAGCATCTCTATTATTGTAACAATTTTGGCCCTATTTCGCAAACAACTGTTAGCTGTTTGTATTAGCTGTTAACTGTTTGAGTTAGCTATTTGTATTAGCTGTTTGAATTAGCTGTTTGTTGAAAAACTGTTTGGTAAAATTAGCTATTTCTGACAAAGTTGTGAGACAAAAAGCTAATTCTTCCAAAAAGCTCATGAAATTAGCTTTTTCAAATTAGTTTTTTGGACTTGAAAAGCTATTTTAAAAAGCTCCTTTATCAAACACCCAAATTAGCTTTTTACTTGGTCAAAAAGCTAATTTTGATAAAAAAAAAAAAAAAGCTCTTTTTGGCCAAAAAGCTCTTTGCCAAACAAGGCCTTTGTGTTCTCTTCTTTTGTTTTAACTTCTTGGTGGAGTTTTATCTTTTAATTAATATTTACCTCTAATTATCGTTGGATTCATCAATTTACCTTGGGAAGGATTATTTTATGCCCCTTCAATTACTCTATTCCTTAATATTTATTAGTTGTAAGCATTGGTTAAAGATAATGTACATTGATACAAATTTAGGACAAAAAAAATAAATTAATAATCCTAAAAGTAATAATTTAAAATAATTTTTAATAGTTTAGAAATACTAATTTTGTACATTTATCATACAATACATTTTTTTTTTTAAAGTAGTCAAAGTACATTATCTTTGGCCACTTTTGACAATTATGGTGCAAATATTTGACTAACTAATTTGCTATTGTATGCATAATGTTTGAATTACTTTTGCATTAAATTAACTCTTTAATAAATTCAAAATTAATGATGAACTCAGAGAAGATACAAAAGATAATAGATTTAAATTATATTTAAAGAGGTCAATTTGAAAAAAAAATGTGACATAGAAAAAAAAAATACGATGGAGACAGCAATGTTAAAAATTGAATTTCGTTTTTTCATTAAAAATATGCTAGATTAAGAAAAAATAATAATTCACAATAGTTTAAAACTTTTTAGGTTAATACTATCCTTCACAAAGCCAAAAAAGCAAGAAAACTAGTGGATTTGGGCCTCTCACACATCATCCTCGGCCATAAGCTATGTAGTCTGATCGTATTAGCCCTATTATTGTAGAAGCATTATACGTATAAATTTATATTTATGTAAAATTATAGATAAAAAGATAATTGTATCTATTTTAATAAGTAGTAATTACACAATTCTACTATTCAATCATACTAATAATATAACATTTAAGGAAAGATGAGAAACTAAGAAGTGTTTAGCAGCAAACATTTATGATTACTTCATCACTTGTCCTTAAAGGTTGATAATTTCGCTTAAAAATTAAATTTTTGCTTAAATTTCTCTGGATGAGAGAAAATTGAAAAATAATTTTATCACAAAAAATTACAGTAAACTAAATGCACCCATAATGAAAATTAAAAAGGAAAACTGTTGGCCACCATCTCAAAGTTTCCTGTTCTGTTTGCTCTCACTACTCAGCATCACTGAGAAGGAATTGGAAAAAGGTAATTAGTCCTTTAGATTGAATCTATCATTATTTTAAAAAATTAAAATAAATATTATTTTAATAATTTTTCTAATAATGATAAGATTCGATAGATGATAGATATTCCACAAAAGATAAGAGTCTTCCTAAAAGATAAAATAATATATTCTTAATATTATCTGAAATATCCTTTAATAGTCATTATTATCTTTTTTGCTTATATATCTGAATTTAGAATATAATAGTCAGGTAATATTTTTTTTGATTTTAGATCCTCAATTTTACTGAAATCGCGTTACTATTGATTCAATAAGGAGTAAAATTTCTCAATCATAGATTTTTTTCATTTACAAGACACGAACTGAAAGCCTTAATTAAAAAAAATAAGTGACAAATTATTTGAACCAACCTATGGTAACAATATTCGGCTAATATATATGCACCGTTTTTGGTGTATCGGTCAATAGTTATTTGGATTTCCGCCAACTTTAATTGTTCAAAAAGGCTATAGAAGTTCTCCCAAGGGCTATATAAGCCCCCCTCCCCCCTCCCCACTCTTAAATCCCCCCAATACCCCATTCTCTCTCTCTCTCTCTCACACACACACAGATTTGTGGCAAACAATGTGCAAGCAAACAGGGCCTAATGCTGGGCAATTTACTTGCAGCAAGTGCAATCCAAATCAAATGAAAACTAACGAGCAAGTAAACCTTCTTACCCCATTCTTGGTGCCCAAATCCCCTACAAAATCACTGTCTCATCAACAGTCACAATCCCCCCTTGAAGATGAGCATAAACTTACCCAATATTGTACCTCCAACCAACCAACACAAAAGAATTATTGTCCTACAGAAACAGCTTGCTATGATCATAATGAACAAGACCATGATGATGATCTGCATTTTTTCTCCTTGTCGTCGTCAATCAAAGAGGCTAGGCAAATAGCCGGCATTGCTTTCCCCATGATCCTCATCGGCCTCCTCCTCTACTCGCGCTCCATGATCTCCATGCTCTTCTTAGGCCGCCTAGGGGAGCTCGCCCTGGCTGGCGGCTCCCTGGCCTTGGGGTTCGCCAACATCACTGGCTACTCGGTCCTATCCGGCCTGGCCATGGGGATGGAACCCATATGTGGCCAGGCATTCGGGGCCCAGAAGCACTCGCTTCTGGGCCTCACCTTGTGCAGGACCATCCTCCTACTCTTGCTCACCTCCATCCCTATATCCCTCCTGTGGCTCAGCATGGAGAGGATCCTACACCTTTGTGGCCAAGACCTAGCCATCGCGGCCCAAGCCCAAGCGTACCTTCTATACTCCCTCCCAGACCTCTTAGCACAATCTCTCCTCCACCCTCTTAGGATCTACCTCCGCACCCAAGCCATAACCCTACCCCTAACCTTCACGGCGGCCCTAGCCATGGTGCTCCACCTTCCACTCAACTGGCTCATGGTCAACAAACTCGGCCTAGGCATCCGAGGGGTGGCCCTCGCCGGTGTATGCACCAACTTCGTCATGGTGGCTCTTCTCTTTATGTATGTAGTCTTCCGGTGTCCCTTCAGTAAGGGAAACCAGGAAGACTCCTTATTGCGAACCGGTCAAGGTAGTGGGTTCAGTGGGCTACTTAAGCTGGCCATCCCCAGCTGCATTTCGGTCTGCCTCGAGTGGTGGTGGTACGAGATCATGACCCTCCTATGTGGCCTCCTGGTTAACCCCAAGGCCACCGTGGCCTCCATGGGGATCCTCATCCAAACCACCTCCTTAATCTACATCTTCCCCTCCTCCCTCAGCATCAGCCTCTCTACCCGCGTCGGCAACGAGCTAGGGGCGGCCCGGCCCAACCGGGCCAGACGGGCCGCCACTACGGGCCTGTTCTTTAGCTTCATAATGGGCCTCTCGGCCATGTTTTTCGCCTTCACGGTGAGGCACAAATGGGCTAGCATGTTCGCCAAGGAGCCCGAGATCATCGAGCTGACCACATTGGTCCTGCCCATCATCGGGCTCTGCGAGCTCGGAAACTGCCCACAGACCACGGGGTGTGGGGTCCTAAGAGGGACGGCCCGGCCCAAGGTTGGAGCCCACATCAACCTCGGGTGCTTCTACTTGGTGGGGATGCCGGTGGCGGTTTGGCTCGGGTTTTTCAGTGGCTTTGACTTCCAAGGGCTCTGGCTTGGGCTCCTAGCTGCTCAGGGCTCATGTATGGTGGTCATGATGCTGGTATTGAACCGGACCAAATGGGAGTTCGAAGCTCAAAGGGCTAAACAGCTTACTAATCATCATAGCTACACCGATCAATCATTATTAGCTTAATAGTAGCAATTGCTAATTTCTAATTATTTCTTTCTTCTTTGGAGGGTTGATTTTGTGTGTAGCTGTAATTTGTAGGATCCTCTAAAAGTTGGGGAAAGAGGGGAGAAGGGGGTGGTAAATTTTGAGGGGTATATTCTTTGAAGTGGAGAGAACATTTAATCAATTAAAATTACTGTTTCTTTTTTTTTTTTTAATCCTTATGCTTGTTTTTAATGTCCCCTGACAAAAAACAGAGGAAACAGAGCAAGCAAAGTGATCTACTGTTCAATAATCTCACTTTTCTGCTTTTGTGAGAAAGACAAAATTAGCCAGGTCTTAATCTGACAAAATGATAAATGTTTGACTATAAGACACTTAAAAAGTGTCTTATTTTTATTTAAAATATATATTATTATTTATTAAATTAAAAAAAAATAGTATGATTGAATTGTGGAAGGATTTTAAAGCTAATAAATCGTGTAAAATTATCCTTTTATATGTAATTTTTCCTATTTATAAAATTACGCATATAATATGTCTTCGCGAATGAAGTCAATCTGATTATGGTGTCAATTTTTATTTGTTGGTGAAGCTGACGAATGTTAAAGTTTTACTACTAATAATAAGAGCCTGTTTTTTTTGTGGGTAAAATGGTGAAGTAGATTGAGCTATGTTGAAGTTGTTATTTTTTTTTTTTAAGGTGGGTTGAAATAGGTTGAAGTGGATTGATGTAAGTTGAAGTTGATATATTTTTTAACTGGTGGTTGAAATGGGTTAAATTAATCACAATGTAATGAATGTGTGATAATTTATGAAGTTATCAAAATTTTGTGAAATTTTTGCTTATTCTTTTTTATTTCTTATTTTCTAAATTTTTTATATATTTTTTATTTTTTTATATTTTTTATTTTTTATATATATATTTTATTTTTTTATTCTATATTTTATATTTTATATTTTTTAATTTTTAATTTTGTATTCTTATTTCTTTTTTTTTATTTTTTTACTTAGTATTTTTGATTTTTTTTATTTTAAATTTTAAATTTTAAATTTTTTAATTTTTTATTTTTTATTTTTAATTTTTAATTTTTTGATTTTTAATTTTTGTTTTTTAATTTTTGATTTCTTATTTCTTATTTCTTATTTTTTATTTTTTTATTTTTCTATTTAGTACTTTTATTTTTTTATTTAGTATTTAGTATTTTTTATTTTTTATTTTTTTTTATTTTTTTATTTTTTTTGTTTTTTATTTGTTATTTGTTATTTCTTATTTTATTTTTTTATTTAGTATTTTTATTTTTTTATTTTTTATTTTTTATTTTTTATTTTTTTGAAATTTTCTGTAGTTTTTGTTTGGAATAAAACTAAAAACATAAAAAATAAAAAATAAATACAAAAAATACAAAAATATAAAATATAAAATATAAAATATGAAAATTTAAAATATGAAAATTTAAAAATAAAAAAATAAAATAAAATTAAATACAAAAAATAAAAAATAAAATTAAAAAATTAAAAAATTAAAAAATTAAAAAATTAAAAAATTAAAAAAATTAAAATTTAAATACAAACAATTAAATATTAAAAATTTAAAAATAAAAAACTAAAAAAATACAAAAATAAAACAATTTCAAAGTACAATAATTTACAAAGAAGTAGTATAGTGAACTTTTTTGTGCAAGAATAATTAAATCTCACATGGTACTTTACAAATCATTTAAATTATGAAAGGGGTGAGTTGATGTGGGTTGAAGTAGGTTGAGGTAGGTTGAAGGTGGTTGAAGTTGGTATTTTTTTTCAAGTGGGTTGAAATAGGTTGGAGTGGGTTGAAATAGGTTGGAGTGGGTTGCAATTGACCTACAAAAAGAATAGGAAGTTGTAATTATTAAAAATTTGTTGATTTTAAATCATAAAACACATTAATTTTAGTTAAGACAAGACATTTAAGAGTGTTTTGCGGCAAGATACGTATCATCATCGCTTAATCTATTAACTGACATTGATATTAGTATAATATTATTAGCTTTTGAGTTTTATGTTTGATTTCTCCCTGCATTCTTTATCTCACCAAATATATGCACTAATGGTAGTAATTTGCAGCATATTAGACATTGTAGGCTAATCTATTACGGTAATGAATTTGTTGGACCATGAGTACTTTCAATTTTGCAGTTAGCTCACGGGCCATGTGTGCCACTTCTTGTGACCACTTAAACATTCGATCTAAATTTCGAGTGACACGATTTATATGGGACCTCATAAGATTTAGTTAAATTTAGACTTTTTTCATAGTACCGAAGTGATGTGACTATAGTGGCAATTAAAGGTCTGTTCTTTTCGTGGATAAATTAGGGGGGTAAAAGATTGAAGTGGATCGAAGTAGGTTGAATTACGTTGAGGTGGGTTGAAGTAGGTTGCAGTGGGTTGAATTTCTTTTATGCGATAAGTTTTCTTTCCTTTCAAAAAAAAAAATTGTCTTAACGTATTTTGGTGTGATACACCCTCCGATTATTTAAGTTGTATATTACTCTTGGTCAGATTAATATTATGTCGCTGCTTGTTACTTAAGGTACGTACAACTCTTGTCCCTCCTCTGTTGTTCATTATGACTAACATTATTTAAAATAATTATGTCTTGTGTTTGTTACTTTTGTCTGTCAAATAATTTTAAAATTTTTTCTTAAAACTGTTTATGTTGAGCTATTAAAATTAGGTCCCTCTATGCACAATCATGTCCATATAGGTAATGTTACCTACATTTAGATCTATCACGATTCTGCAAACACAGAACCCACTCTAAAAATTGTTGAAACGTAATGTACACATAGAACCCCTAACCCTTATATGTGTAAAACACGTTGAAACGTAATGTAAACCAACAATACGATCCAAGTGCTTTAACAAGAATTACTTGATGGAGACTGGATGGCATACTGTCTAGCATCATTCATGCATGATCAAATGGCATTAGAAAATATAAAGTGGGAAACTTACAAAAATGAGGGAATCAAGAGAGTGGAACACAGACTGGACACAGAAATTCAACGAAAATAGGAACAGGATCGTTGGAACCCAGACCAGACACAGAGAATTCAACGAAAATGTATAGGAATACGATTGCGTGCGGAATTTGGGCATGTAATCTTACGCCGTAACCGTGATCAACTTTAATTTTCAATGCATACTCCACCCCAAGCTGTAGTCTCCAATTCTTTCTTTGCATGCTAGCACGCATCCGGGTGAATATGTGCGTATATAGAGCATAGTGGCATAGTGCTATAAGTAAAAGTCTATGCATTGGGTATAAGGCTATCCTCGTTACTGGTTTCAGCGGTAGGATTCCACATTTAAAAAAATGAAACTTAATACTTGCAACTATATCTGGACACGTAAGGAGACACACGAGGCATCATTTCTTCCCACATTTCATTTTTTTGTCTTTTTGTGTTTTTTTGGTTAAAGATTTTATTTAAATGATTGAAAAAAGATTATGTGCATGAAGTGGTCTTCATGATAAATATTTAATTTAATTATCTAGGGATAAGTTTCATTGGTTAAAAAAATAATGGACTGTAAGTTTTAGAAAAGTGAAACTTTTGTTGATGTGATAAGCCTGAGTTTCAATATGAAACTCAGGCTGAAAATGCTTGTAGACTGAATAAATTTGATTTATATTGAAGCCTTCATTAGTTTGTGATCTATTTCAATTAGTTCTATAAGCATATCACAAAGTGACACGAATATTAATTAGTAAAAATTCGGTTCAATTCAATTAGGTTAGCTCATATATATTTTTCAAAGTTGTTCAGACAATACTATTCCAGTAGATTGATATAACGAAACATTTTGTTTTGTCATATCTCCCTATGTCACATGGAATAAACTGTTTTAAATTTGATGAATCAAAATTATACCCTACTAACTTGATATGACCTTACAAACTGCCATTTTCAAATGTTATTATCGCATCAGATAGATTGATCGAATGATTCGAATCCAATTCGATATCATTGTTAGATAAGGTAATTGGATGAATGTATTCGTACTAAAGTCTAATCAAATAGGCAATGTAATAATGTGAAGTAGGGAACTTTTTAGCATAAGCATGTGGTTGTGGGTCGTGATCGTAAAAAAGAAAAAAAAGAAAAAAAGTGGACTTGCCGTCACGGGTTTGAAGCTACGTTTGAACGTCAAAAATGGACGGTAAGATGCGTGAGGTTTCCCAGCAAAAAATGTTCCAAATGCCATGAATCTTTAATTATTCATTGATTAGGCTTTGCATAATGAATGGGAACAAATGCACTTTTGCCAACAAAGTCACAGCATAATTGGCATTTTTTCTTCACTACCAGGGAATTCTTCTGTTCATGTAGCTAGCTTCGTGGATCTCTCCTAGCCAGCTATTTACTCAATGATTTTACAGCTTACCTATGTGAAAAAGGTGAATCATGACTTCTAAAATATGTTATACAGATTTGACAGACTAGCTGTAAAATTCTGTCACAATAGTAAAAATTCTATTGATATTATATTATCTTAGATTGTCCTTATATTGTTTTGATTTTCAATCATTATATATGTACGACAAATGAAACTACTTATTAATTATACTTAGAGTTAGGTAATTGGTCAGTTTGAGTTGATTCATTTAATAATTGGATTAATTTTATATCAATTTTGTAAATAGTTTAGATATAATTAAAATTGAAAAATAATATGTTTTCAACCTAAACGCTCAAATCATGCGGACTTCGGGTCAAAATCAACTTGTGTTATGTCGGGTTCAGGGTTTCTCTCGATAACTGCAGATCAAATTTGGGTCGGATTATTATATTTTTTCAGACTTTTCTAACTCTAATTATAGCACTAACAGTATGTGGCAATAAACTGTAAAGTGTCACCCTACAAGTAGCTAGCGAAGATTTTTCAAAAAATTAAAGTACATTAATTAAAATATACATATGTTAGTGGACTTTTGATATAATGTTTGTCGGTAAAAATAAATATGTTTTTCTTCAACTTTATTCGAACTAATAATATATATGATAATAAAATATTAAGGTCTCTCCCTAACTAAAAATAGCGGTCATTTTAAGAATAAAAATAAAAGTGAATCAATCAAGATATATAAGTTGGTCTTAGTGGACTACTGGGGTAATTTTTATTGATACAAGTATAATTTATTTTTTTCCTTGTTTGAACTATGCTTATGAACGATACTTTGTGGAAAAACCTCCCGATGTATTGCCAATTAGTTTTAAAATAAAATATTATTGGACGTTCTATATGACGTACTTCTTATTTACATGTTAGAGTAGATAGATGAAAACCACGTTGTTTTCTAACGACGATGACAAGATGTTACAAGCCTTTTTAAAAAAAATTAAATACAAGAGTTCAAGTCTAATTTCTTAATACTATTTTCTAGTACACATCCTTGCTTGCATAAGTACAATTTTGCCGAGATAATTAATGCTTGATCATGGAAGTACTTATCAAATTAATGATGTGGGAACAAAGTGGGAAAATGTGAAGTTCTCTGATCATAATCGTAGGAAATCTTCTAAAACAGTAATTTAATCAACGTAAATCAAGCATAATTATGTTGAGAAATTAACAAACTATAAGGTCCTTACGTCTTAATGGAGAGGCGACGAGAACCCCAAAATGCATGCTAATTGCCATGCAAGGGGTAGGAGGGTAACTAGTTATTAGACCAAATTGTCAATCTTTTCATTGACCTTTGTGATTATTGGATTTGATTTATTTCTTTTTTATGAACAACGGAAGGGGTTATATTAATTAATTGATTGTCAATAAAAGTACACGTGCTCTTACCAGTCAGATCGTTGATTATTTCCACAATCCCATGCATGTATTCATATCCTTTTCTGAAAATCGATACGTTGGAGATGGAAGATTTGAAAACAACCGAATATAAGTCCTTTTGACAAAACTACAAGAAACAAAATCAAAAGCAGAACAAAAATTAAGGATGTCCCAAATGAAAAAAAACCCACTGAATTATTGGACTTGCTTCTCATTTCTTCTAAGCTTACTGATGACAGAAAGAGCATCATATTCAACTTTAATTCTTCAACTATAGTCCTTCTTGTTAACAAACACAACACTTCTTATTGAAATTGAGATTCTTGGATTTTATTTCTCTAATTTTTTTGGAGCATCTTGTTTAACCGTGTAAAAAAAAGGGGCCAATTGATAAAAAGTGTGCTTAAGTCGCCTTGCAGAGAGTTTGTGGGAACTAGAGACAGTAATAGAAAAGTTGATTGAAGTAGGTATTTTTAATTTGTTGAAGTTGGTGAAGGCGTTAAAGGGAGTTAAAATGAATTAAAGTTGATCGAAATTGATAAATTAGAATTTACCAGCGAACAGAACAGGACCGTAGAGGTGAAAGCACAAAATAACCCAGTAAATGAGCATCTACCTGAGCCAACCATGCATGACTAGATCACAAAGATGTCAGAAAAGAGAATATGGCTCTGTGTTCTCCTTGAAAAGCAAAAATAATATAAATTACATACACAAATGATAATCATTTTGTTAATTAAGGGGCAGTGACCATTGCTTACTTGCAAAGAACATTAATTATTATTGCTCAATAATAAAAATTTAAAAAAAAAACATTGATTATCAATCATCCATGTTGATATATGTTTGATTTCAGGTGAACCAATGAAAACTCATCAGCATGCAGAATCGCAGATCAAACTTCAAAGTATGTGATGTGTCATGCATGTACATTCCAGATTCATTCCGTAAATGATCCTCCTGAAAATGATATGATTGGAACATTAATTTAATTAATTTTCAGAAAATCATCTCACATGATAGGTAATCTATTAGCTAATTACATGACAACTAATTATGAAATTATTGTTAGATAATCCCGAGGCTAATTAAATAGCTAATTAGTGGTGGCCGCCAAGAGGCATGGGGTGTTATCCACCACTACCTCTTCGTCATTTCTGCAAGTCATCAAGTCCAAGGTAATTAAGTCAAATAGCATACATAATGTATTAAACAAATTAAACAAATCATGCATTATAAAATTAGGTGTACGATCCCGACCTCTTTACCAATAGGTTTTCACTTATTAGACGTAGAGGCCTCTATAGTCATTGGTCAGGCTAACATATTCCCAAATCAAACAGTTGATGATCATATCATTAACTACGTACCAACAGGCGGGCAGTCCATGGCACATTTAACACTTAAAAGTAATTATGCCAAATTCGGGGGGGGGGGGATATTTTGATGCAAGACTCTTACTATGTATTATTTGTTAGCAACTAGCTAGGTAGAAAATAATCTTTGACGATCGATATGCGTTGATGAGAAATCCAATCGGTAATGGGAAATACGAGGTGATCTAGTAAATTAGTTTAGATTTTGGAGTCTACATTATCGTCACTTATTACTGTTGGGTTAAATTTATTGTTAATAAACAATTTTTGACAAGATTCAATTTAGTACGAGCGTTTAAAACCCTCAATAAGCAATGAATATAGTCAACTCAATCCACCCTTAATTTTCTTATTTAAGATCTTAGAGAGAACTTAATTAAGTTATTCTAACATGTAACAAAATATAACTAGGTCGTTTTACCCCTTAAAGTACAGTTCAGTGAGTAATTAATGGAGTGATCGATTTCAAAAAAAAAAAAAAGGATTTGAGACTTCCTAAACTATATATGTGCATGCATAAACTTTATCTATCTCAAACAAAAATGTGGCTGGGTCGCCCATACTCGCAACACTTGCTTGAATAACAATGTGTATAGACCCAAGCACATATTATATATACAATGCGTCTCAAAACTCGTACCTAATCCACAAGCTCGTCTATGCCTAGAAAATGGATGGAATATATTTTAATCGCAAGTAGATATAGGAAAACAGCCTACAACTAGCCTTTGAATTTTTTTTAAAAAATAAATCCTTCGAAGGGTCTTGACAAATTGACTTAAAGGATGACTATAACATGCTTAGTGATTGAATAGGTACGTCATGCATCACGTATGAAGTTGATAAGAAATTCGTGAAAATTTTTTATTCGATTAATTTCAAGTTATATGTACTTGTCCAATTTTATATTTATGTCCTGAAGTAATATAGATTTCTTTTGTTTCTAGTTTATTTAAATTGTGTACTTATCATACTAGTTACTACTATCTGTGTTGAAATTTTTCTCATTAAAAACAAATTAAAAAATTTCTTTAAATGATGTTTTTTAAATTAAAATTTTCATTAATGATGAGCAAGATAACTATTTTAAAGAAAGCTCTCATATCATAAACCAGACAGATAATTTCACCCTGCTCCCCCCGCCAAACAAAAGAAAAAATAGAGAAAAGAAAGATTGCATTTTTCATGAGACAAACACGGCTGCAAAGTTTCGCAATATGATCAATTATGTGAAATTAAGTATTTTTTTTTTAAAAAAAAACACAGCTATAAAATTCACCTATACATGGGAAAATCAACTAGGGGAAAAAAATTTACAATTTCCATTTATATAAACGGTGAGTGAAATTTTCTAATGCAATATGATAGTTTATTTTGTTAATATGCTATATACAATAATATCAACATGGTTGGTCTTTTGCAGGAGAAAGGGATTCATTCCCCGTTGCCCCCTTTGACCCAATGAACAACTCAGTCCTTAAATTAATTTTATCCTCGTAACAGTTTAACGAGTATTTTAATCAATTACCCACATTCTAAGTTTCTAACAATGACTGTCTTGGGGGGGGGGGGGGGGGGGCTTTTCTTCCAATGAAGGAATGCGCTTCGTACAAAATTCAGCTCGGGCTTGTCGGATTTCGTTGAAAGTACTTCGATCTTGTAGGGTAGAGCCCTAAGATAGGACAATAGAGTCTTGAAGTAGGGCAATGTTCAGGGGCCAGAACCAATGGTCCTCAGTTTTGGGCTTAGTAGGTGTCCTGAAAAGGCTAAAATCTCGTAGTTTGTCCAATTTGTGGGCCTTTAAAACCCCAAAGGACAAATTCGAACATGACAAACTCCCCAATTTAAGGTCATTGCTGTCTGATGTCCCTTGCATTGCAACTTGCAAGGCTCTATCATTGTTTCCTCCTCCTGTCCACAAGAGTGTCTAAAGGGCCTGTTTTCTTTTTTTTAGAAAAGGTTTTTTCACTCATTTATATTGCATTTGACTCTTTTCCATGTCCTACCATAAATTTCGCATCCAAAACAGGGCCCTTGGTTGTCATTTATAAAAATTTTTTAAAAAAACTATTCATAAAAATCTAAAATGTGTTCATCATATCAATTGGTATTGATTTTCAGAAGTACAAAATTTCTATCGACTGATAAATAGCTGTTCCTTGTAGGGGGTAGTTCTGCTTTCCTTTTTGTCGTCATAGTTAACATCATATTAAATATACAAATATATTATTCTATATGAGGCAATTTCACTACATACTTATGCAATTTTTTGTCTTTTGAATATAGGAGATGATTCCTTTTAAATGCAACACTAAAATAGTTGTCTCTGATTCCCTAAGTGAATCTAATTAGGTCATGTGAACCTTAGAAGAGAGACAGGAAAAAATGTTGATTAAAGTTTTTTCATTATTATTATTACTACTTTTAGTCCTAGCTCGGAGGGGTTTTTTTTGCGTGAGTTTAGAGCAAAGTTATAAATATCGTACTGGTCATTGTCTCGTTTTTTCATTGGAACTAGACATATCGGATTTATGTACTGTTGTACTGGACTTGTACTATGTTAAAATGGCAGTCCGGTGTACAAGCATTTCGCATTCACGCAGGGTCCGGGGAAGGGCCGCACCCCAAGGGGTGAATTGTAGGCAGCCTAACCTGACTTTTTCAGTGGCTAATTTGAATTTTAAAAAAATTTAAAAATTAAAGTACAAAAAATTTAAAATTTTAATGTACCAAGCGGTATTTGACCAAAAATACTGACATCGTTCGATATTTGACGGTATAGAATGATATTGACTGGTATTTAACATGTACAATACTGAACAATATCTTATACGGTTTCTTAATCAGTATAATACATTATTTATAACATTGGCTCAAAGTTTCTTTTTTCCATTATCGATTCATTGGTCCATCATTTGCTAGTTTTCATACAGTAGGAAAACTAGGAATGAAAGTACACCCTAGATTGTAGGATCTAATTAATCACCCTAATTAAGCCCCTATAATTATTCGTAGGAAGCTTTTAAGCGCGAAGCGCAATCAAATCGCAAAATTTTTTTCATTTTTCAAAGCCTTGACTAACAATAGTGGTGCCTTGTGACTTGCATTGTTTCTATGTGCGCAACCACGCGTAGTAAGAAGGCAAATATACTCGATTTACTGCATATTATTGTTGTCATTTCTAGGCCTAACTGCATTTACTAAGGTAATTAAAACTGGTATTAAGGATCCTCAAATGATGATAATCACGCACAGCTTATGTAAGCAGGCATGTATTTACTTTAGTGAGAAATGACATCATACTTTTCAGTCTTGATTCGAGAACTTAAAGCCTAAAGCAGAGTAGCAATTCAAAAAGTTGATGTGTATGCATGCACCCTTTGAATTAATCAAATTAATGAAGATGATCCACCCGAGGAGGCCTGGACCAATGCCGAGTAATTCGTTAGATTCGCAAATGATAACTACGATTAAATTAGCCTATTAATGCATGTTAGGTGCATGCAGAAAGTAGTATGAGAACTTGGACTTTATGTCGTAAAGATTGAAATTATTACTGAGAGTCTTAATTTTTTAAATTGAGCAGTTCAAGATGTCCATGGCGGACATGATATTGATATTAATGGTTGTAACTAATTGAAATTGGCGCAGTTGGTAAGGAACAAATATAATTTTAAAGCGACTGAATGAAAATATATTTGATTGTATCTCCATTGCTACTGGCGGAAGTGTCTACCCTATTTATGAACAATCTATAAGAACCCTTACGAAAGCTCTTTGAATCTTAATTTGGACAATGTCTAGTAAATAAATTTTAGATGTTTAAACTAATTGTGAAATGCTTAGTTGCATGATCAGTTTGATCACATCTACTTAGAAATTGTTCTATCATCAACGTGATCATTACTAACTCATACACATAAAAGATTGACCTTATCAACAACAACAACAACAACAACAACAACAACAACAACACCTCCTAATATGGATCCCGCTTTCGCGAGGTCTGGAGAGATCCAGATGTAGGCAACCTTACCTCAACCGGCATAACTGTCCGTTGAGAGGCTGATTCCTAGAGACCGACAAAACAAGATTTTGTGAAAACATTTCATAGAAGAACAATTTTGTGGAAACATTTTATAGAAAAACGATTTTGTGAAAACATTTTATGGAGCAAAACTAAGAATAAGGATAAGCATCACGGAATTGAACTAAGGAGTACTAAATCAGGGGCAATAACTATGTAAACATTAGTACAACAAAGCAAAGGAATGTACTATATCTTAGCCAACATACGTAGGCAAATAATGTTTCTTCCCAGATGCAAGTACTACTTGCATACAAACACAATATCCGAAAAACAATAACCAAACCTACCCTAACGCAATCAAAAGATAATTATGAAGCCACCTCTCCGCGATCTAAAATCAAGATCAAAAGATTGACCTTATCAAAGTTAGATAATTCAATTTACTAGTTTATAATTGAGGGATGATCATCACGAGGGGACTTTCCTCGCCTTTAATCTGCCCCATCCAACCAATCGTTTTATTTCTGATATTATTTGTTGTATAAAAATTTCTCACATCAAATGAAATTGAAATTTAGCCTACAGTGTTAAGCAGTTAAGTTAGTGAAACATACGTGTGATATATTATGTGCTCCAAGAGCATATATGCTCCTCCATCTTCTCATACATATTTATCATTTCTTTTAAATATGTCTATTTATTTTATAACTAACACTATGTGCCCTAGAAATTTTATAACACCCCGAGTGTGGCTTAAAAGGATCGAAATGATTACTTATATCATAAAATGTGTACCTTTCTTTTCGGAAAGTCCCTCGTAAGAACTCCATAACACGCTAGAAAGGCTTGTGGTAATTTATGGGACTAGCCGACGATTCTTAAAACCGTTCTTGGTAATTGTTCGCGACCCGGTAGGGGTCGGGACGTTACAGATGGTATCAGAGCCGACCCACGATCATGAGTTGCGCTAGTGGATGGAGAGCCCACTGGCAGTCACCTAGCGGGGCAAATATATTGGGTGTGGACCGCCGGTCAAGAAGACTCGTAAATCGGTCTGTTAGTGAAACTCAACAAGGATGTTGTACTGTTCAAGTGGGGGTAATTGTAACACCCCGAGTGTGGTTTAAAATGATCGAAGTGACTACTCATATCACCAAAGGTGCACCTTTCTTTTCGGCAAGCCCCTCTTAAGAACTCCACAATTAAGCATGTTTGTTGGGGAGTAATCTTGGGATGGGTGGCCTTCTGGGAAATTTATCAAACAATGTGTGAGTGAGGACGAAACATGCCGAAAAAACTTGTGGTGATTTGTGAGGCCAGTCGACGAGCCTTACAATCATTCTTAATAACTGTTTTGCGACTAGGAAGGTGTCGTGGCGTTATAAATTTAATACAAGCTTTCAAATTTGCGGAAGCCTCTTGCACCGTCAAAAATTTTGTTTTTACCAGCCTTAAACTTTATAAAAAGATTACATTATCTAATTGATGATATTATCCCATTATTGTTAATGATAAAAAGTGTACTGGGGAGGACTGTTACAATTATAGGGACAAAGACGGTGACGGCCTCTTTAAGGGAGACAAGCACAGTTGGGACACGGATGCGACGGCGATTGCTCAGCGTGGGTGCTGACGTCATCTTTAGGTTGGCAAAGTGGGCTGGGCTGCGCCGTAGGGCTTGGGTATCCATCAACGTTCCGTGTCAATTTTGGGATCTTTTTTCTTTTTTTTCGCGGTTATTTTTGGCCACCTTGTTAGGTTGAGAATTCAAGTCCTGTTTGTCACCTGCCGACATATTTGATATTTAGCGGTTCCAATTACCAAAAAAAAATAAAAAAATAGAGGCATAATATTATGAATTTCCCTCAGTCACTTTCCCCTTTTCCCCCCCACCGTTTCTTTGTAGGTTTCTTGGGATTAAAGAATTTGAACTCAGTTTTGTTTTTCATACACTGGCATGTTTCACTTGTAACGTACCAATAATGCACAAAACAAATACATATTTGATTTCAATTAGTTTGATACCTGCTTTTTAAAATAAGGTTTCGAGTTCAAATTTTATGAAGAAAATTAAAAATCATGTACACCACTTGGACAACCCCATCAAATGATATAGTTAGCTTTTTGCGAAGAAAACTAGAAAACAGAATCCAAAAATGTCAAGTAATGATAAAGAATTATCTACTAATGCTCAAGAAAAGTTGCAGAACTAGGCAATGTTAGATTCTTCTATAGCAATAGTACTAATTGCTCGAGTTGTTCTAGTGTCGGCAAAAAACTCAATATTTCTATAATTCAAAACATAACTCCAGTCATTAGAAGAATTACAAGAAGTTTGAAAAAAAAACTTGAAAGTGAGGGTCAACATTGATTCAAATATGGTTGTTTCAGTTTCAAATTGGCAGTTCTAACTTGTATACCCTCATGTGGCTTAGAGTAAAATACGGTACTTTAGTTTGTTGAAAATTAAGAAACGTTTATTACTTGTTAAAATTAATAAAAATTATTCGTTTTGTACTATCAGATGATTTAGGTATCTGATTAGTAACTATTTGTACTCCCCCTATGGTATCTTAATTATTTCTCAAGTTATACCCAAAGTTAATGAAAAAAAATGAAAGCTCTATATTTTATAGCAAATAGTAGCTAGCTCGATCAACTCACGACTCTATATATTCAATACTCCCTCTGCTCCCCGGTCCTCTTATTAAAGCATTCCAGTCTTTGTTAAACATAAAGGACTCGTGATTTCTGCATGTGGCAACTAAAATAACCTCATTTAAGCAAACTTTTGAATTATTGTCAACTAAAGAATTTTGTACTTATAAAGACTTTCTGCATCCTAAATTAAAGTATCGAAATTACATATTGATGCTCAACTTTGAAGCCATGAACAAATATTATAAACATCTAGCTAATTGCACCTTGACATAATTGAAGATATTGTCTCATAATTCTTAGTACAAACTTGCAAAAATATGTAAACATATTTAAACATTATAAAAGCTATTAATTAAATCAATCACACACTTTCATGAAACATGTTTCGGTATAGATAATATATCATTAAAAAAAATACATATGCTCTGTGAAGGGTTAGACTTTCAAATCTACGTATTCAAATTTGAGCAATTCATCATTCAAAATTACAAGTTATTTGCATAATCACCTAACTATAAACCGTATGCTTTTATTCCCCTTCTCTAATCAAGTAATATTTCCCTAGGGGAGGAGTTAGGATTCAAAGCAGGGAGGAGAATTTGTTGGAGTTATCTCAAATTGAGATTTGGGACTTAAGAGTTAGGAGAAGGGCTGATGAGGAGTGGAGGCGACTATCGGTACAAGTGGCGAACCTGGCGGCCGGCGGCATCGACCGGTTGGCGACTACGTTGGGCAGACTGCAGAAAGTGGGAAGCAAGACTAGAGAGTCGAGAGACAGAAATTAGGAAAAATGAATAAGCAAACCTAAAAAAAAACCATACAAGACACCGCAGAAGGAGAGTGATGAGAGTCGAACCTGTGACCCCTTGAAACAAGTAAAAAAATAACAAACCATCCTGCTAAACACGCATTTACAAAATACATGTAAACTAATTAATATATATTTATTTTGTTTATCCAAAAAAAATCTCATTTTTTTTTTCCCAAAAAAGCTGGGGGTCAATTGACCCCCCCTTACCCCAATGTGGCTCCATCTATGCATTTCCCCCTCACTTTGCAATATAAATTTATTGACTAATTCAAAACCAAAACGAACGCTTTGTGGTATAATTATTCTTTTTGTTTTTAGGTCCATTAGCACAGACGGAAAAGGCATATGTCGTGATAAATGAAGTAATCCAGATTCAACGGGTGAGGGACATGGAATTAGATGCCAACTCCTTTGAGAGTTACGGTGGTTTTTAGTGGCATTCCATTATTGACCATTTCCCCCAAAAATGAAATCCACGAATGCCCACTTTTGAAAAGAATATAAGTCTTGGATCTCTTTAGAGATGTCCGATAAAAAATGGAACGATACAGAAGAATATCAGTCTATGAAGGAATGTATTTGTATAATTGCTAAAGACTGACCGATTGTATTAGTCAATAGTCAAAAGAGCAAATCAAGTTGGTAATAAGTGGCAGTGTATATTCTGTTTTAAAAGTGTCACGATTAAAATGCAAATAACTACGAGATAATAATTACACTAAATTAAGTTTTTTTTTTGAATTTTGATTTTTGGTAGTTATGTAATTCGGTTGTGTTCGGCAACAGCATTTTGGGTAATGTTTAGTGTTTTGACAATGTCAATACACTAATTAGTTAATTTTTAGTGTTCGGTAAACTAGTATTTTAACTAGCATTTCAAGTAGCTTTTAGCGTTTTAATTAGCGTTTTTGAAAAGCTAATAGTATTAACGTTGACATTTAAAAGTAGCGTTTCATTTTTTTTAGCCAAAAATATTCTTTAAAAATTTTAGCTTTGGAAATTATCTATATCTTTTTATGTCAATTTACATTAATCAGCTAGCATGACAGCTAAATTTATCGAACACATTAGTTTCAACCGCTAATCAAAACAGCTATCCGCTAACAATTAAATTAGAAATGCTATCCACTATCTGAACTATTATCCGCTACCTGAACTATTATTCGCTACCTGAACTGCTAATTTTGATGAACAGGGCCTTGGACTAACAATGCCATTTCTCTTGGACATATCTTCATAGTTAAATGTTGGTCGGAGCCCACTATATTACACCATTTTATAGATTAAGTTGACGTCCTATTAGTTTTTCCAAAGTCAAGCCAACGCTTTGATTCCTAACGTTTAACACTCCACTTCTTTGGGTGACTCATGTTTAGAATGCATTATAAAATGCTTTTGACAAAATAAATAGCGTCTAATTTAGGTTAAAATGAAGTGGAACGTTGCACATTACTTATTATCGACAGTTGATGTGAAAATTGTTGAGAAAAAAGAGCACATTAAGAACGAAAAAAAAAAAGAAGCACGAATTGTTGTCAAACTTGTCTACATACCTCTGTTTGAATTGAGTTTTATTTCGCACGCCCTTTGATGCTGATGTACACTCATTGTCCATCCCGATGTGTGTCCAAGGTCCATCGTCCCTTAATGTCATAGACTACACATCCTATCTATAATAAAAAGATGAAAATTGTTGTATTTGATGCTTTAATATTGGACATACATATATATACAAAGATGGATATACGCGAAAATTCGATACTCAAAGATAATAGGCGAAAATTGAATGTTGGTGAGGTGTACATGTTGCTCATAGAAATTCAAGAATTAAACTATATATCTCTCATATCAAATATAAATTCTTGATAAAAACTGTCCCAAATGTGATTGTGTGGCGTGATGCTACGAGACAAAGGACTAAATATATGAATGTTCTCACTTCCCAGTCCCAACCAAAGATGAGAGACTAGCCTCACAAAATACGTTCTCGAGATTATCGTGTTTAAGAATTTGTATCTCTACTTGAGCTTGGGATTACTGAAACCAACACAAACAAATCAAAATGCAAAATTTCGAATTTAGTTTCTTTCCATTGAAATTCGCTCTATTCCAAATATGTATCGTTACACGGTTCCTCTTCTCTTGATATGTCCTACACCTCCTCCACCAAAATGGTTTTCTCACTAAATCTCGCAAGAGATTGTATCATAGTGTTTGTATATCATGACGGATTGCACATCTATTGACCGCTGCCTCAAATATGTATCGTTACGCGGTTCCCCTTCTCTTGATATCGTCTCATATAAGAATTAGCGCGGTTTTTACATTGTTATGTGGCTAGCATCCGTACACAGGCTGCGATCCATATTTAGTCTAAAGTTACTTGACCGGCCCATAGATAAGTGATTACGATTTAAGCATAGGCCCATTTACAAACATTCTTAACGTGGGTTTTGGGCTTATATAAATAAGGCTTTAGTTGTGACTGTATAAGCACATTGGGCCACACTTTTTCGTACCGAGGACCGTAATCCTAATTTCAAAACTTCTCCCCCCGCCCCCCCCCCCCCGCGCGGTCTGCTCTCCTCGCTTCCATTCGCCATTGCCGATCACAAGGAAATTGATTTCATTGCGATCGAGTGCCAAATCCGAAAATGCAAGCCGGTTTCTCTCTCCTTGCTAAGCTAGGGTTTCATTTGAAGGGCAGATTGCTGCTTGTCGAACAATGAGGTGCGAGAAAGTAAGTATTTCCATAACGAACTTCAATTTTTTCTTCAATTCAAGCTCAAAGCTCCTCATATCCGCTATCAATGCATTTTCTGCAAAGCTAGGGTTTCATCGGCAGGATAGATTGTTGCTTCTTGAACGATGAGGTGCGAGAAAGTATGTATTTCGGTAACAAACTTCAATTTTTCTTCAATTCGAGCTCACAATTCCTGAATGCGTGGTGTTTCATACGCCATCGACTGTCTTTCATCGTTGCTTCATCTTGTAATATCTTTGCGTTTAGCATCTTTGATTGCTGCTTCATCTTGTAATATCTGTGCGTTTGATTTCCATGTTTGATAGTTTCATATAGCTTTCTCTGTCGCTGGTAGAATTTGTGTTCTTCGCTAAGCATATGTGATCTTTACTGGCTTATTTGACGAGCACTGGATTTGTCATACTATTGCAATAGGCTCGGTCAACTGCACATTTTAGAGTGAAACGATGTTTGCGCTTCAATTCCATCCTAGGAAGGTCATTAATTGCTAGGTTCAGAGCTTCTCGTTAGTAACATAGAGTGTGTTTTTGGTTAGTTACATAGAGTGTGTTTAATTTGCAGAAAACAAACCAGATTTGCAAAAAAGTCACAAGACAAAACAGAAATAAGGAGTTTCTGTTCAATTTTTAACGTTTTGTGCAGAAAACGTTTTTGGGCCCGGGGGGGGGGGGGCGCCGTACAAGTTCCTATCTGTTTTGAAAAATATACAATCAGGAGCTGTATTTGTAGCTGGGGATATGTCTCACATTGTTAATTTGTTTCAAATATAAAAAGAGAACCCAATATGCACTTTTGGCTAACAACAGAAATGCTCGAATGAAAGCGCTTATGATACGTAATATCTAACGAGAACTGCATGTTTAAACAGACATTTAAAACTGAGCTCGGGAGGAAAAGCGTGTATTGGGGCGGGGTAAATGGAGTGCAGCCAATTGCTGACGACACTTGAATTTTTGTCCTACGTAACTGACTGTCATCTTAACAACAACAGGATGTTGGATTTGGATATTATTGATGGAGAACGTTTTCTTGTTCTTTATAGGCTGTCCATGTGCTGATATTAAGTTTGCCCTCTCTGCATGTCTGAAACTTCTGTAGTCTTCATGAATTTACAGGGTTTAATTGCTCATAGTTGATGTACCGATTTGTTTATGGTCGCATGGATCATCAATGGAATTGCCTCAATATCATGGTAGATATGCTTAATAGCTTATGTGTAAGATTAGTTATCTAGAATTGTCCATCTTTCTATGCTGTGTTTGGGATATAGGTCAAAAAAATTATTCAGTGGATTAAAACCTGAACTTGGTGGCCTTCAGCCTTTGCAGTATTCCTTGCTCCTTTTATTTGAAATTTGCCTATCAATTCCTTGAAGTTATGGAAGTTGATTCTTTTGTGCAATCAAGCTTTATGTACTCCTATGTTCTTAAGACCTCAGTCCACGGGCCAGATGAAATACATGGCACTGTTCATATGGAAAATTTATTTACCACAACATTAAAATATCCCTAGCTTGTGCTTTTTCATTCTCACATGCATATGCCTTTTGCTCTTGCTTTCATCTTGGCAGATCCTTCTGTGTTCTGAGATACATTGTACAATGCTTTTCGGCTTATTTTATACTTGACTGTTTTAAATGTGATATTTTTGTGTCTTCACCATGCTATATTCTATTATGAAGCTGCAGCTGGACTGAAAGCATCTCCTCGATGAATAATTTATGAACATACCAGTTTTGCTGTCCAAATTTTTGTTTTTCTGGTTTTTTTTTTTTTTTGCTTTTGGGCTCCCCTGCCAGGCACTTAGTGTGTCGTGGTCAACATCACCCTATAATATATTGGGAAGGTAGGATTTCGGACTGCTTTTTGATTTGGAATCTTTTTGTGGTGAAATTTTCTGTCGCCAATCATGACACCATACCTATTAACTTATTTAACATCATCTCAAAACAACACATGCTCTGTGTCTGACAGCTAAAAGCAATGATCTAGTATGTATGAAAGGACATGAATAAATAGTCAAGAGATCATCTAAATGACAAGATGAATTGCTACCCTTGGAGACCAGGAGAATTGCAATGTCATTTCATATTAGCACAGAAGAGACAGC
The DNA here is from genome assembly GCA_017589665.1 of Selenicereus undatus. Taxonomy (NCBI): domain Eukaryota; kingdom Viridiplantae; phylum Streptophyta; class Magnoliopsida; order Caryophyllales; family Cactaceae; genus Selenicereus; species Selenicereus undatus. The sequence goes on along the minus strand of JACYFF010031958.1, from coordinate 2,247,817 downwards.
TGGATGCCTGTGTTGCCAATTCAATTATGCTTCGTGCTTATGTAGTCAACTTGTTACATGAAATCTATGTTCAAGTTTCATAAGCCAAAGTAATGAGTTGCATGACTGACATCAGAATGTTCTGGTATCCAAGTTTTTGACCATGCCAATGGCTCGTTAGCACTACTGGCATTTTCTTTTTGGGGGTTCTAGCGGAGTCACGAAGGCATACAGCAATGAAACCTCTAATCTGTCAATTAGAACAATGGTTCTAACTACTGAAGAATCTCTTGGCCTTTAGAGGCATGTTATCTGCTAAGTGCTAATCTATCTCCTGCTTGCATGCCCTTGTAACTCATGGTGGATTTAATCCGCAATTTTCTATTGATGACTGCAGTATATTGTGGATGGATGTTAAGTGTTATGCTTCTTTCCTTTCCTGGTTGTTTCTTTTTGAACAGCCCACTCATTTTAGATTGACTTTCCACTTCAAACCAATCTAAATGACCCTATTTGTACTTCTCCGCCATGTGCGCTTTGGAATCAAAGGAATAGGGACAGCGTCCTCCCCAAGTGATCAACAAAAACAAGTATTCCAAGATGGCTTCGTTCTGGCTTTCTTCCCATGCATGTCTTGTGCTCCAGGCAAACCTCAGAGATTATGATTCGTGACAGGTAAGACGCAATCATCAAAAGCCGAAAATTATTTTTACTAAAATATCACTTTGGAGTGAATATTGCTATGTCCTCTCTTTATGGCTTTGGCCATGTGTCTACATATTTCTAACAACTGCCTCGAACAATTTACTTAGATAGACTAATTAAAGCTAAATTAAGGCCTCCGGAATTAGAAATCCCAGCAAGACTCCGAAACATTAATAATTCTTAAGATAAAACTAATCACAGCTCATTCCGCAGCGCCTTCCTAATGGACCCCCCCCCCCCCAAAAAGAAGAGAGTCATAGATTTGATGAGATAGGTTAGTTATATGTGATTTCTTAGACCCCCCCAACTCATTTTTATTCACATCTCCTTTGTCGGATTGTAAAGATAAAGAATCAAGCAATGAATGTGTCATAACTCAAACATAATAATAATACTTGCAACCACCACCCTTTGATACTAAACAGGAACCTGCCAATGTTAGGGACTAGGAATTGACTTTTTTCTGGGGTTGGGGGGGGGGGGGGGGAGGTTGAAACTTTGTGTAGCCTGGTCTTCTGAAAGACACGATTTCATTCTCATATGACTATATCTGACGAGAAAACTAAAGCTTTCATGATCCCCCTCTTTAACCAACAAGCAGCCGTATCAAAAGAATCTGGAGTCTACTAGTGAACTTTACGGACCATTGTGGTAGTATTAATCAATATTCATAGTTACACCCCAGCTTTATTTTAACAAATGTGGAAGGCATTAAAGGGGTGCAAACAAAATGTAGATACAGAAAAAGAATCAAGATACAGACACCAACCCCAATTGACACAGATTTGGGGAGAGAAAAAAAAAAATACCATCCACACACACATATATAGGGGGTTTTGTATATGCTTATGCTTACTGAAAGATATCCCAGGGGGATTTGACTTGATTGGTAGTGGCTGATCTAGGCGGGGATGCGGAGGAGACAGGAATAAGCGGAGGTGCAGACTCAAATGTCTCCCATTGAGTGGTTACGACAGTCCCTGTGGTCGAATTCCTCGATGGCTGCTGTGATTGTGATTCTGGCTTCAGCGGCGAGTGGCCAATTGAATGCCTTTGTTGCTGTTTGGGAGCTAGGGGTGGCTTTGCCCATTTTGATGCCCTCTCTTGGCTCTGGGGTGGAATTTGACCATTACCTATGTGCTCCTTTGAGATTTTCTGTTCATTTTGGTTAGGCATATGCCCTCCATTGGCCGATGGCATTGAGTTTTTTACCTTTAGCGAATCCAAAGTTTCAACTAACTTCTGAACCCGTTTCACCTGCATAGACAATATCGAGAATACTTGAGCTTGGCTGGATAAAGAATCATAGCCAGGCTCAAAGTTGCCACAATTTTCCATACAAAATTACCTGCATCTTTCTTTGCAATTTGACATCACCATCAGCCAGAATACCATCTAATTTGACCAGTTCATTCATCAATAGTTCAATCACATCTGCAATCTGCTTCTCAGCCACTCTGCCGCCTTTCAATATCACTGATTCAAGAGCGGTCACCTGCCCAATTCCAGTCCCTCATTACTCATCAAAGTTATGAAACCACACATTCATTTGCCAGTTCTAAATGCATATCAACAATACAATAGCATTCAATTACAAATCAAAGCTTAGTTCAGATTTGTTTGGACCTCGAATTCTTTCGCAAGCATGGCACTTTCATGAAAATCATAAGCTTAATTTTATAAAGCCCTAGAATTTTACGGTCCAATTGCTCAGTTGATTGAAGATAGGGTAAATTCAGTACCTGCCCTGCAAGCCTATCAACCTCGAAACTAATCTCTGAGATTAACTTGGCAGCTTTCTCCATCCTGGCATTCTTCCTCAGTTCAAGGTACCTCTTCTCCTGGCTAATTGGATCCTCCATCAATACCAGCTTTGATTTATCCTTCACTCCTACAATGTCCAAGAACTGCTTAGAGTCTCTCTCCTTCCCCTTGAAAAACAACTTCTGATCTTCATGATGCAATCCTGTTGGCCCTGTCAACATTTTCTTCAACTCCCCTGCATTTATCGAAATATGTTCACCCCACTTAGCCCAAGTCAACTCATCATCAAATCGTGCTAATCATATCATAATGTATGCAAAACACAAGAAATATGAAACAATACAATACAATTCGAAAGAGGCGGGGTTCGCAGGATTTACCAAATGAAGCCTGGGAGTTAATGTTGATTTCATGGTAGATTGACCCGAATTTGACTCGAACTCGAACTGTCGGTGGCGGCTTAGCAATCTGATCCGCATCTAATCTCTTCTGTACCAGCATCCCACAAGGCCGCACCTCCCAATTTTCCGGCCCGCCTTCTGGCTCGCCGGCACCGGCACCGCCACCGCCCCCATTGCCATTGGCTGTGCTGCCGTTCACTGGTGACGGGCCTGGCAACTTAGTCCTCATACGTAGCATCTTTGTGGCCAAATGAGTAGAGTTTCCCACCCCTGAAATTTTGTATCTTTGTGTACCGTACAAAATTAATGCGGTGAACTTCGTGAACTTCTAACTGTCACTCGTGACGACTGAAGAGTCGAGATTAAAGATAGAGACTTAGATCAAGGAGACCTCCACAACACCAACAGATAGCAAAGCATTCCAATCCCAGTTTAAATCCAGTTCTGACCTCAACACTCCCTTGGGTCACCCTTACCTACCCAAGGAAAGAATGTCCTTGAGGATACAGAAAACAGAACAAAACAAACAAAGTCAGTGTGAGTTTCAACTTTTTCCAGGAGAATCTATGGCTTTCTCACACCAAACGCAACACCACTTGAAGAGGGGAGGCTATTCAAATCAAAGCCTCCGGTGTTTTCAACTTCTTCTGCTTCTTCTTCTTCTCTCAGATCGATGTTGAATTATTTGAATACCCCGCAATATTTTGGTCAAACCAATGGCAAGGGGAATGAATGGACAAATATAAAAGGAAAAATTATTCCAATATATATTTAAAAAACTTAAAAAGAATAGTCTCTATTTCCCTCTCTTTCGTACCTCTTTGTCCTTCTGGAGAAAACTGGAAGAGAGAGATGGGAAGAGAAAGAGGGACGTGCAACCCAAAAATATTAATGGGAGGCCAGCTAAAATGAAGCTCTTATTATGAGCACCCAAGGCCCAGCTACAGGATCCCCCCCCCCCCCTCTCTTATTCCAATGACAATTTGCTTTTATATAATATATAATATAAGTCAATATAATAATATATATTCTGAACGAAATGTACAATGGCTATGTAAAGCGTGTTGGTTGGGGAGAGGGAGATGAGAAGCCGCCAAAGCTTAGGTTTGAAGATTAAAAAATACAACTATACATGTAAATTAAAATAGACCTTTTTATTTATTTTCCTTTGTCAATGGGCAAAAATACACAAGTTGGGTTGGGGCTCTTGATCTTATGTTTTTCACCAAACTTGACAGTGAGGTAAGGTGTGATAGCGTGATTTACCCCTTTTTGTTTTAGGTGCTACGTGGCACATGCTTGGGACAGGGATGTTTGGGGAACAACCTATACCATATATTTAGAGTATACACTCTTAAAAAATACATAAATAAATAAATATTAAAAAATAAAATATATAATAAATTATATAAAAAAAATATATATAAATAAAATGTTAGAGCAGTAATTTACCTAATAATTTACTTTTACCTTTACCTTTGGGAATTTGATGCCGTCCGATGATTGTGATGTTACTGATGGGGAGCGATGCCAGCTATCCTGATCTGGATGCACACGTGGCGCGTGGAGAGAGGCGGATGCACGTGATGGTCGGTGGGATTAGCCTCTGGTGATTACGCCCCCGCCCCCCCCCCCCCCGCCCCCCAAGGCTTTTTTTTTTATGTTTGGAAACTGGGAAATCTTTTTTATTTTTGGAAATAAATACGAAAAGCTGGTGCCTGGTGGTGGTGGATCTCTATCCCAAGTTATCTCAGGAGCCACCCCTCCCTCCCTCACGCGGCGCTTTTACTCCGCTAAGATTTTGGATTCCTGTCCATCTCATCTAGCATTGACAAAAAATTGAATTCAGATCTAATGTGAGTCGAATAAATTGAATAATGTTAAAATTTTAATAAGAAATTAAGCTTGAATAGTGAATTTTTTATGTCAGACAATTCATATAAAGTTAAATTCAAGTCAAAATTGAATTCGAACAATAAAAATATAAGTGTTGTATTCAGATCCAAAATTTGGATGAAAAATTCATAACTATATTCCATTTTTTTCGAGTTGACAAATTTAGGTATTCGGATCAAATAATTTTTTGTCAGCTCTACGCTTATCCACGGAGTTGACTATGGTAAAAATTCAGGCTAGGCAAAAGGCTGAAATGTGCCATTGATGCTTGCTGAAACATTGATTGACCTTTGGGTCTCATTTTGCTTCATTTTGCTTGCTTTTTTTACAAATTTACAATTCTCTGGCAGTCGGGATGTCAGTGAAATCGTAGGAAATTCGCAAGGGCTATGCAACTTTTCCTTTTCTGTTTTTTGTGGACAATTATTGATCCGTATCATATTGGATAATTATAAATGCAGTCAAGTGTGTTATTTAGCTGGCCTTCAAAATTAAATTATGCGCTTCAAGATTGAAGTATTTGTGTAATCATATATGCGTATTTGTGTATGGTAGAAAGTTATTTGTCTGTTTTTTTTTTTAAATAACAAATTACATTGAAATTTCATATGTATGGACAATTTAAAACTAGAATATTTCTTTCCTACACATTTTCTTTCCTTCACTTTTTTTTAAACTATTTAAACTACACCTTAAAACTCTCCTTTGTCTATTTAGATTTATAGGTCAGAATCCACAGTAATTATCATCATTTTATTCGAAACTAGAGGTTATAATGCCTTCTCGTATTCCTTTACTTATTTGAAGTTTTGAACGATGGCTTTAACGTCGTTGCTTTCAAATGTTAATTAAGTATTCATTTCCATAATCATGGAAGTTTGATCCCTTAAACGCTAGCTGGAATATAATGGCATGTTCTAGGGATTAATAAATCTCCACATGAAAAACGAAACAGGATATTCGCAAACAATGATTGCAATGTACCGCCCCTAAAGAAAATTCTTTTAATTGCTAAAATAATTCCTTCAAACAAAGATGTGTTACCTTTTTCTTTAACGATTCTAGTTTACCCATTCATCCCTTTTTTTTTTTATTGTTTTGGATGGATGGGATAGTGAGATGTTTCTATCAATGATTAGTGTAATGACAATCATGTTGATAATGATTTTAAAATAATTAGTGTAGTGGTATTCGTATATTAATATTTGCTTATAATTATCTCACATGTGGATTAGGTTTTTGTTATAGATCCAAAGGTGTCATAATTGTATTCAATTGATAATGCATTAATACTGATTGGAAATTTAACGAGTGCATGTTGGTGAGGTGGTGTTCCATCTTGTTCTCATTCTTATTTGCATGCAACCATACATGTAGGTTAGGCTTGTCCCATTTTGCAGTCACACATGTCAATTATGTCATATGAATTATTGGGCCTAATGTATGCACTATCATTAAGTGTGGGTCCCATTTCAGTGAGTTATATTAAAGTATAGATGTATGCAGTCTTACCAATACAAATATTCCTACTAGCACATATGCCTACTAAAAAACATTTCAATCATAATATTTGATATATGACAAACTCTCACAATTTCAGTATTAATTTCCAATCTGAATATAAGCCTACTAAAAAATAACAAATGATTTCTCATTTTCAATAATATCGTTTTTTCCTTTTCACTTTTTTTTAAAAAAATATACATATTAAAATATTATGACTTCAATATTATGTTTTCGCCCTTTCAAAAAAATTACATAGTAAAAAATTATGACAAAATATTTACTTGTTCATCTCACTTCATTATTACGTCGATGATAATAATACAAAATAATAACAAATAGAGATTGATATTTTTATTTATTATATTTTTCAAAACATAAATATAAATATAAAATAGTGAATGTTAGATGCAATATGCTAATAGTTATTATGAATCCTATGTATAGAAGATAATATTACATGTACAAATTAGTACTAAAAAATACAAAATTGCTTTCAATTTTGAGAGAAGAAGAGTCCAAGAGGTCGTTGTCCTATTCTTTTAGCAATATTTATTGACATTCATATTGCATAGGTATGAGTATTCTCCATATGTCTATGCATTATATCATATTTTTATTTTTTAAAAATAAATACATAATAATCTGTTTATTTTATTTAAATTAAAAAAATTGCTTAATTAAACTTTAAAAAATCAATGAATTTTTAAATTTTAAAAAAAACCTTCAAAACTTTACATAAATTGCTAAATTATTTATTGAAATTCGTATATACAGTCATTATAATTGTAAAAATTTAAACAAAATTCGTGCATTGCACATGATTTGAAATATCAATTTTAAATTAAAAAATTAAATTAAAGTTTGCTAATTAGTAAATCTCTAGACTTAGGGCATGTTCTTTTCATAGGTAAATTAAGGTGGATAAAAGAGTGAAGTAGATTAAAGTGGGTTGAAGTAGGTTGAATTTTTTATATGATAAATTGAACTTGATTAAAATAATAAAAGTGAGTTGAAGTAGGTTGAAATAGGTTGAAATAAATTAAAATAGATTGAAGTACATTAAAGTTGATATTTTAAAATTGGCTTCGAAAAGAACAGGGCCTTAATTAATAAGAAATCTACACTTTCTATTTTTTATATGATTGATCTCATACGCAATGCAACCGCCTAGAGAGGGTTACCGGTAGTAGCAGTAGCCCTAATGATTAACGATGAAGCATGCAGCAAGTTGAAACAAGGAAACTTCTTCAATTGGGCGAACCTATATATGTTTTTAACCAAATCGAGTTTGTTTTTGTCCTAAACTTGGGGAAAAGGTGTGCCTTTGGCTTTTAAGCTTTGCACCTCCTATTTGGGGGGTAGTTCTCCTTTAAAGCTCTCGCCCTGTTCATTTGATGTTTAACATAATTGAAGAAGGCCACATCTAAAAAAGCCAAATTATATTGTAGATTTTGTCCTACCTTATATAATAGACTTGTATCCTAATTTATCAATTCTGTTCATATGTCATCCTCACCCAACTTTTGACCTTTTGAGGCTCAGTCTGAATTGATTATCCCTCTTCTTTCTCACGTATCAGGCACGATCATAACATGGATCACCCCCATTATCGTCAAACTTCTCGCCGGAATCAAATTTTCTCTACAACTTAGTCATTCTATTCATGGGCGAAGCTACATTAGGACAAGAAGGTCAATTGACCCCCAATATTTAAAAAAAAAAAATAAATATGAGATATTTTTATGGATAAACAAAATAGATTCAACTCATCCCTTTCCTTCAACGATGCCTTGTATTTTTATTTTTTTTTTAGTTTTGCCCATTCATTTTTTCAAATTTCTATCTCTCGACTCTGTAGTTTTGCTTTGCTTTCCTCCTCAAACGCGCTCTCTCTCTTTGCCCAACCCACCGCCCACGCACTCTCTCTCTTACTCTCTGCAGTCTGCCCAGCCCAGTCGCCGACCAGCCGAAACAGCTTGCCGCCATGCCTGCCACTAGTGCCACCACTTGTGCCGGCAGCCGTCTCCACTCCTCCTCAGCTCTCCTCCTAACTCTTAAGTCCCAAATCCCAATTTGAAGTAACTTCCAAAAATTCTAAATTTTTGTTTTTAATTTTGTTATTTTCTAAATAATTATGTTTATTTTATTGATTTTAGTTAGATTTATATTAAATAATTGATTAATTTAGTGAACTACTCATCATTCATGAATTGAAAAATGAGTAGTATAACCTAATTGTCTTCTTGGTTGTTCTTGGTTGAAGATTTAAAGTTAGACTAATTTTATTTGTAATTGCTTCCTTGTTTATGTTTAGTTTACTAATTTTTATTGAATTTGTGTTAAATAAGTGGCTAATTTAGAAATTCACTCATCAATTAAAAAAAATAGATTTTGCCTTTCTTGATTGAGAATTTAGAAATTAGAATTGGGGTAATTTGTTGGTTGTTTATTTGTTTGTTTATTTGTGTTAAATATATTGATTTTTGACAAATTTGTGTATTATTAATCTTGCACCTCTTACTTTAAATACTAGCTTCACCCTCGATTCTATTTAGCATATACATAAACACAAGAAGAATAAAACGTTGGTTTTTTTTAAAAATTAAAACCAAGCATTTTACCGCTTCTTTGTCCCCAAGGAACCTCAAAAATTAGCCAATTAGGTTAATTCCTTATTTTATCACGTTATCCCTTTTTTATGCATGTAAAAATAGGATTTTGTGTAGCTAATCGCCTAATCCCCCAACCGTATTAAGAGAGGTTTACATCATGCTAGGAACGTCTTATTCTAATTTGGGGTAGAATTTGATTGCTAGTGTATAAAATAGTACGAGTATTTTCCCTAGTAAGGGTACACTAAAATATTGACGGACGACCTATCACCTAGCTCTTGGCTGGTCACAATCACAGTAACAGTAACCCCCGGCCGACACTCTGCTGATTTGGACCATCCATGTCCATGCCATCCATCTCATTATCGTTGCGAGCCCACATAATTTAGCTGAGTGGAATGAACTATACCAATGAAATCTAGAAAGAATTCTGACCCTACTTGGCGGATGCTGATTAACTATTAGTTATTAATTATTTATATTATTTATTAATTATTAGTTATTTAAATTAATTTCAACCTCTTTATGAGTAGGAATACCGGTAGAGGTAAGGTTACCTACAACTGGATCTCCACAGACCCCGCGAAAGCGGGACCCACATTGGGAGTTTGTTGTTGTTGTTGTTGTTGTTATTTAAATTAATTATTTATATTAGTTATTTCAATTAATTGTTTATAGAAAAGCTATTTGATAAAATTAACTATTTCTAATAAAATTATAAGATAAAAAATGAATTTTTCAAAAAGTTAAATCAAATTAGCTTTTTCAAAGTAACTTTTTGGACCCAAAAAACTCTTCCAAATAGTTATTCTACCAAACATCTAAATTAACTTTTTAACTATGTCAAACAACTAATTTTGCACTTTTTAATAAAAAAAACTCTTCAAAAAGTTGTTACCAAACACCCTCTCTAATTTATTGTAATTTGAGAGGACTTAGATATTTATAATCTTATTTTCAATGAAAACTGTGCTAAATTGAGCATAAATTAGTAGATTTAAGGCTTGTTTTATGAGATCGTTTTAGATTTGGTGAAAGGTACGATGAAAAATTGTTACATGATATGATTTTAAACTGATTATCTTTTTGTCTTATGTATGTTTTGTTTTTCAATCGTTCTAGTACATTGACAAAATGGACACTGAATCTATATGAATATATTAGTGCGATTAAACTGAAACTATTACCATAAAAATCAGAATTAATCGTAAAAATTAAAATGAATCAATCAACAAATGAGTAGGCACTTTTTGTTAACATACATATGGTTTTTCTATTGGTTTGGTTGTGCACTGCGAATTCTAACTTACTTTCTCTTTGTTCGCTAAAATCCAAACTATAATTTAAAAAATATGGAAAAAAAAATTTCTTCCTCTTTTTTTTTTCTTTTATTCCTCCATGTTGACAATACTATGCAAGAATATTATGAACTGTAGCATGATTTACAATGGAACAAAGAGGTGGCCCCACCAAGATTTCCGCAATGCAATAATGCGGAGAGCGGCGATTACAATACAATGCGACTATGCGAGGCCCCATTGATGCCATGGACAACTTCCAAAATAGATAATAACATAACAAAACAGTATTAATTGAGAATAAAATTTTGAATATAAATAGTTTTTGCTCAATTTTATTGGAATATAATAAAATTGAAAATAAAATCAGAAGGTAATGAAATAGTTTTGATTGTTTGTTCCACTTATTTATTTAGTTCAATTCAAGACTGACTTTAATATAAGTAAAAATAATACCTAAATGTACGGATTTATGTAAGTTTAAGTGAGACAAAAGGTCTGTTATAACTCATATTTTGTAAATTAATCATTCCATCCGAAATGTGATTGTAGATTTAAAAATAAAAGACCTTCAACCAAATATAAAATATGAAAATATATAATACTACTCTCTTACTTCAATTCAAAAAACTTGGAATCAAATAGGAATTTAGATTACAGAATTCATGTTATGTTTATATTTTAGTTTAAACTTTTAAAATAACACTAGTGAATTTAATTAAGTAAAATTGCTTAATTTACACTAAAAAGGGGATATATTCCCTAAAGATTAGTCATTGAAGGCCTCTAAACAACTAATTAATTTGCTGCCCATTTATCCCGAGTTGGTCAAAAGTCCACATTTGAGTACACTCAGAAACAGTACTCTACAGTGCTCATGAGCTAATTGCATTGAATACAACAAACGAAAAGTTTGGTGATCATCAGGGGGTGTCGGTGTGGGATTTTTGTGGCATGTCTAATGTGCACTTTACTTCAACTTTTCTCTTCCCCCCCCTCCCCCCCCCCCCCCCCCCTCCTACCACCTATCTTTCTTTTTCTTTTTTTTGAATGTGAGAACAAATTAAATGAACATTAAGCAATACGATTATAGGAGGAATAAACATTTGATAAATTAGAGATGTGGTAGAAAGTCCCTGTATTTGTTAGCTTTGGCACCTATCTAATCTTGAGAATGATCATCTAACTTCCATGTACATTGCTAGGAAAATGAAACTTCAACATCCTTAACTAATTCATACGTCTCTCTTCGTAATAACTATGATGTTTATAAACTCATTTTCTTCTAAAATATTACTTATTATATTCTAAATTATTACGTACATATTATGTAAGAGAATTATAATGAATAACACTAACTAAAGTGCCTTCGTTGAAACATGTTTTCAAGCAAGTAGTTGTTAGAAGGGCAATTTTTAACAACTGGATGTTGGTCTCTCCTTTTCAACTTCTCTATCTTCTCTTTGAAAAACTTTTAGTCGTGTTATAATCAGAAGGAGCTACCGGTGATATTTTTGCTAATGATAAAATCTATGATAACAGTTAAATCTTTTCAAGACGAGAGTCATACTAGATCCAAGAATCTTGTTTCCAAATGTTATCATGAAAGACCAAGTAAGCGAAGACCAGCGTTCAATGTGCACTGCAAGGAATTAGCTCTCTTTAGCACACACGTATTTTGTTATTTTAAATATGTATTTGGTTGAATGTGGTTTTTTATGTCCTCGACGAATTCAATCTTAAAAAATCATAAAAGAGAAATAGAGATTAAATACATTTCATGTAATACTCACAATTGGATTAGGAAATGAGCTTGTTTCCCCTATGTAAGCAAGGAGTATTAACACTTGTAGGGGGTCTTGACAATCTTTAACATGTTGGATTAATATTTCAATTGAATAGATCGATTAACTCACTAACTTCTAATGATTAAAGTCGTGGCACGAACTAAGCATAGCATTAGGCTTTCCTAAATCTACTACGTAGGGTTTAATGATGCTTCTCTTGGTATATTCCTTCCTCAGTGATGATTGTTGAGTACTCAAATTTCTGTACTTGCAATCCTCCCTTTCAGTGATCACAACTTTTCAACTACATCTCCTTTGTGTTTACTTGGTGTTTAAGATTTCATCTGTAATTGGTTCCCCCATCATCACCATAAGGGCAAGAGAGAGAACGTACATTTTTGTCAACCAATGAGAACAAAAAATTTAAAAAATTGGAAATAATATTTGGATGAAGAGCTTTTGTTAAGAGTAGCATAACTTGGATGAGATTTAAACCTAATGGTCCAATGGATTTTGGCTTGTTATGCCTCATATATTTTTCTTACAAGAAAGAATACTTCTATTGAAATTTGAATCCTCTAATTAGCGGTGTCATTTGAGGGAAGGAACTTACCTCACTTAAGCTAAAAACTCATTGGGATTGGTCACTTTTGATATTATATTAGTGACAAACTCAAGAGAAGTGCATAATTTTAGGTGCCAACACAAAAAAAAAAGGTGACAATTTATGTATCTTTAAAATCAATGTGAAATTCAAACCTAATCCTAGAGTTTTGTCTACAGCTGGCAAAAAAATCCGTGTCCGTCTAGAATTCCCAAAATCTGCCCCAATAGGTATAGGTATGAGTGGTGAAAATAGAAAAAAAAAAATGGGTATAGGACGGATATTGCTAAAATGGATATAAGTATGGCTACAGGTCCTACCCGTCCCATACCCATCTCATACCCGTTTTATCAATATCTGCCCCATATCTACCCCATTATAAAAAACTCATACCCGCTTATTTAAAGTTATAATTTGTTGCTTATACTTAAATATTTTGCTAGTTGCTTTGGATTGTATAGTATTTAAGATTTTGGTGGGACATTTTGTTAGAAATTGTAACCGTCAAGTGCTAATTTATTGCTTTGATTTGAAACTTTTAATTGTATTCGACGTGATATGATATGTTGTTAGAACTTAGAAGCATCGTGTTAATGTGACATATTGCCCATTTGATGTCGAATATGAGTACAAAATGGGTTTAATTCTTTTTTGTCTTTATGCACCAGAATAGAGTCCGCATACCTGCCATATCCAGTGGGTATGACGTATGAGTATGAGTATAACTTTACAACACCTGATGAGTATGGATATGTGTATGGATATTAATTTTAAAAATAGATATGTGTGAGGATACGGCTAAATCCACCCATACATGCTCCATTGCCGCCCCTAGTTTTGCCTTAAGTACTAAATTGTACAATAAGATTCCATAATAGCTTTGATGTTAGAGACTTATAAATTTGAAAGGGATTGATTATTTGTACTTTACTAAAGAATTCGAAGCATGTACCAAAATGTTTCATATTAATTTTTTTTAAAAAAATTGAGAAGGAATTGATCCACAATAATATAAGTACTAAAAGAGGTTCCCTTTCTAGGCAAACAAAAATGTAGACATTATTAAAGCAAACTTAGAAGATTGCAAGGCTTAAAAGGAAGTAAGAGAACATTGAGGGGAATGTTGAACAAAAAATTCAGCATCATTTGCAGACAAGATGGAAAAGACTTCTCATTGGGACCATACTGATCACCTCAGAGCTCAACTACCATAATAATATGGCCTTTACGGTGATGACCCCTGCATGCCTATCACCATAATAATTAGCCTTAGCCCTTGGGACACCTCCTAGTAATTCAATGACCACACACATAGAGAGCCACACTATGAGATTCTATTCAAGTTTGGTTGCGGATTGTGTTATTTTTTATTCGGGTTGATTTGGAGTTGGTTGATTGTTGGTCAAATAAGTTTGTCTTACAAAGAAAAATAACATTGATAAAAAATATTCCGGTCAGGTTTAGTTTAGTTTGGATGCAGTTATTTTCATTTTGTGTCCATTTCAGATTAACTATCTTGGATGTAGGTTTGGACATGAATTAGGATTATTCAATTTGGGCCAATTTTACTATATCTAGATAATGCGGGGGAGGGTCCATAATATGATGATGGTGGGGGTTGTGGTTGTGGATTTTGGTCATGTTGCTTCACTAAGTCTTGCGATTGGGTCCCCATTTTTTCTTTTTTTCTTTTTTTCCTCAGCATCCGAAAAAGTTTTTGAGATATCCTCATTCTCCATGAAGCTTAAAACATAGTTTTTTTTTTCCCCCTGCCCCCTTTGTTATTATTGGGAAAGCCAAGATTGTTTTTGAGAGATCCTCAAGAAAAAGATTTTACTGAAAAGCATTAGCATAAATGCAATGAAAAGAGATGAACTAGATCAATGGAAGTTTCCACTTCTCATTCTTTTGATTTTAAATACATACTCGTAGTGTCAAATGAGTTAGGCTTGTTAAGGTTGGACGGTTCAAGGCACTTTAACCTCGAGTTTGAAACTATTTCAATTTAGTAGATTAATGATATGCTTGTCCTGTTCAAATGGTATTGGATTGAACGTAATTCATGAGTCATACTAATTAAGTAGTTTGTATAAGTTTGCATAGTCAATCCTATCTGACTTAAATTACCATTTTAATCGGTCTAAATGAAGTAGGTCCAAATGTACTGCCTAGACCATCTCTAATGTTATATTAGCCTAATTTGGATTGGAGTTCTAAACTGTTCCAAGGCTTGCAAAACAAACATACCACAAGGCAAGTTAGCCCAAACATTTTAGATGCCCATTAGAACCTATTTATTTTAGCATTTATGAACATCGACCTGCTATTTATAGCTCACATCTTGCCGCCTATTATCATCACGATTCCATACTACTACGCACCACTAACGACTAAATCTTACTACTGTGTAACACCTCTGTATATCTTGATTTGACTAGCAACAAGAAGTTAAACAAACAAGCACCTCACTTTCTACAACTTGAATCAATGTGTATTGTCTCTTAGCAAAGAGTCTACTTGAAATGAAGAAACCTAGACATGGACTAGTTCTTATCAGCAGTGGTAGGTCACCCTCTTATTGTCATTTGGCCTCTTCCCCTTGTATCTCTGTCAAACAATATAATTGACAGGGGAAAATGGAAAACAACTGGAGCAACTAGACACCAGCATGAGAGCTACAGAGTCAAATTTCAATAAATGGGTTTTTTGTTTCTTATAAACAACACTACGAAAACTATATCCAGTCCCCCATGATAATGTTCTCAACTTTAACCCTTTCTTTTGCTTTCTGGGCCAGCATGCTTTCTCTCTCTCTCTCTCTCTTTTAAATTATTAGTTAAGCATGTGTTCTCTTGTAGTTGGTCATAAATCTCTATAGCTGATGGGTGTGATACTTGACTGTCTTGGAATCGGTCTTTCTAGTTGAACGGATAAAACTAACTACACGTCACGTGAATCTCTTGAAATCTCGCAAACGTGAGGACCTACAATGGGAGATCCCCCCCCCCCCCCTCTGTAATCCCTCATATGGAACCTTGGTTATGATCTAGATCAAGCTTCTGAAAGGCTCAAATTTGTTTTCCCACAACATTGAATTATGTAAGAAGATGATAATTTGGACAGAGTCTGTGAATGTTCAGTGGGTAAGCAGTGTCACACACTACCATCGTTATCAAGCAGCCACCAGGTGAGCAGGGAGTGATTCAGAACTGAACAAGTCAGGACCAGAAACTACAAGTGACACCGGTGCCTGGGACATCGATAATCTCGAGTGAATTTGTCACAGTTACTATTGTGGAGTTTTCAGTCACATATCGAGCCACGATTCGCGATCCAGAAATATACAATCTTTACCTTCATTGGTAGAGAGATTGTTTCCAAAAGATCTACAAGAACTTTTGCGTTGTAAATATCTACGGAGTTGTGAGATAATAACCTGAAGGTGACTGTTCATTTTTGATAATTGCATGCATCTAAACACTCTTATCTTCCACCCTCACGAAGCTTAATTTGTTTAAGCTGCAAGTCATAGGTCCTAGAAAGTTGCACCAAGAGAAGTGCACCATAAAACAACAGTTTCACTTGGGGTTATTTAGATCCTACAGCAGGGAAGATCTTAATAGTAGTTGCATAGGACAAGCAGAAGTTTGTTAAATCCACCAGCAAACAAACGGCTGCATTGAAGGAATAATAACTGCTCGACTAATTAATGCAGAAATTCATAAACAGCCACCAGCAGCAGCCACTATGGATGGTGGACTATCGTCTGAACATTCATATAAATTTACCTTGG
Organism: Selenicereus undatus; assembly: GCA_017589665.1. Classification (NCBI taxonomy): domain Eukaryota; kingdom Viridiplantae; phylum Streptophyta; class Magnoliopsida; order Caryophyllales; family Cactaceae; genus Selenicereus; species Selenicereus undatus. The sequence continues at coordinate 2,231,472 of JACYFF010031958.1, read as the reverse complement.
ACAAATGCACCAGTCGAAATGCCTATAAGAGCGGTAGAGTAGAAGAAGCTGTCACACTGACCATGAACTCCTGATCTCTCAACTACCAAATGAACAAATAGAGTAAGCTATTCTATAGTCTCTAACTTCCAAAGAAAGGAAGATTTGTAAGATCTTGAAGATGATTAATCTGTCATGCTATTCAAGAAATAGATGTCAGTTGTAAACATCAAAAGTGCAGTGTAATGGTTCAAAATCACATTACTGTTTAAGGGTTGTGACTTTTAAGTTTGAATTCTACTAGTTAGGGGAAAGACTAAACAGCTCTGAGTTCTCGATAACCAACCCTTAACCATAACATTTTGCGATTCTGAAACCAAAATAGTTCAAGCAGCTTCAGACATTGGTTACAGTCCTCAAATTTCAATGATACCAAGACACGGCCAAAATCAAAATTGAGGATTGTTTCCATAAGCTAGTATGCCTGCACAAATGCTTGCCGAGGTAAGACTGCCTACATCTGGATCTTCCTATACACCGCGAAAGCAGCACCGACATTGAGGGTGGTTGTTGCTTCCATAAGCTGACATTTGCAGAGGAGGGTGTGGCCACCTTTTCCTTACATGGACCATCTCAATACTGCTATTGCATCAGTTCTTCCAGGCTTTTCATTAAGAGCTTACCCAAATATTAATTGGCTATCTGATCTGCACCCTTTTTACATTTTCAGCTAGGCAATGTGCAAAATACCAAACCATGAACAACTGGAAAAATATACGGACCCTTTCTTTACTGATGAATTCTAATGCAAACTACGGAACTCGAACTGTAACGATTGTATCAGAACAGGTATTCAAAGAATTTAACCAAAAAAATCGACAAATTGACAGATTCAAAGAAAAGAATATTCCCTTTGAGTTGCTCCATCAAAAGCCTATACTTGAGCCATTCGGCATTGCCATGAACACACAATCTCAAGGCTCTTTAAAAAAGGATAAAAACCTGGTCAAGTGTCTTCTATCACTGCTCCTTCTTCTGGGCAGCTGGCCTTGGTGCCCTTGCAGGTTTAATTACGGAACCCAAAAATATGACCACAATGGGAAGAATAGTTCCAACATAATGCACACTTCTATATGCTGTCAAAGTTTCATGTAAGCTCAGTACCTGGAAATGCAGGCATTAAGAAAGTGAGAAAATTTTTTCATATCATATTGGCTTCATTCATTTCGTATGAGTGAAAAATTTTCAGTCTGAAATTCTACGTGCCTTCTGCAGTTTGGGGCAAAGGAAGAACACAGGACTCAGAATTTTTTTCTTCTTTTGCTTTTTGTACTTTTTATAAAAGAGTCTGAAATTTTCTGGTCGTACGAAATGAACCAAGCCATTAAATGCAACAAGAATCATATTCATTCCAAAAGATCCATTACTAATTACAAAGGAGATTTTTCTCCCCTCTTTAGTTATTCAATTAATCAAGTGATCCAAAGGAATTAGCAAATGAGACAAGGGAATTTACCATGAAACCAACTGCTGAATAATTCAGAACCAATAGCGTATACGCAAAGTTCATGAAAGTCAGTATCTTCTTAAAAGCATTCGATGATAAACTTTGCTGCCATCTGTAGATAACTGTTCAAACAAAAAGAGCCCAGGCAAATTATAAGACACTTGAAACAAAGCCTGGGTCAATAGCACCATGTATCAATAAGTACCTCTTGAGCCAGCAATCATCAAGGCTGACTGGACAAAGAAGATGATGTAGCCTGGGTATACACCCTGTGATTTCAAGAAACCATAAAAATAATATAGTCTGCATTATTCTCATCTCTAAATCCTTATGCAACATGACAAATGCTGACCCGAGAAATCCACATAATGCAGTCTTACCCTTGGCACACAGAGATGATGCTTTTCTCACAGGCGGTTTAAAGTAGTATGTAAACAGTTTGAAAGCTAAAACATGGAAAAAATACGAAGTCATGACACAATAATATTAGAAAATCATACAAGCTCAGGGTCCTCAAGTTTAACCATAGAATCTACAATATCAGCTGAATGGAAGGCCAGGGAATTTATCAAAGAATATATGAACTCACATGCCAGACAGCGCTGACAGTCTGTGTGGCAAGCAGCTGAAAGAAACCAGGTTTCTTGCCCTTCTTCACAAGTCTCTCATAAACATCTGGAACAATACAAAAGTATGCTTCAAACACATGAAATTGGAGTACCATATGTTGCTATTAAAGGTCATGCCAAATCATCAGAGGGAAAGCTGAAAAACTCACAGTAGCGAAGCCAGGTGCTCACTTGTATGTTCCAAACAAGGGGGATCTGAACAGCACTCTTTGCGAACTCAACTCCAAGAATATCAACATTTATGGCACGATCCCACTTGGGCTTTGGTGGGGAAGTACTAGTCCACCCACTAAATCCAAAGCCAGAAATTATGATCGAAGCTTCTGAAATAGACCAGATGAAGTAATACTTCCACCGTGCTGTGAATCCACACATGTACTGGTATCCCAACTTGTTCCAGAATCCCCACTTCAGGTAAGAGGGGTCACTAAAAGTAGACAATGGGAAATGTGACACCAGATTCAAATACAAGGCCATGCATATCCCACATTGAAGAAGAGCTCGTGCCACCGCACCAAAAGGTGATGGTTGTTTCTCGGCTTGGCTCCAAAGCTGAGACGCCCATAAAGGGAAATTTATCAGTTATTAAGTTCATAAATTAATGAAACTTATGAGCCTAGTAACATGAGATATGATGATGAACAAGAATGCCTCATAAACCGACCCCTTTTCCTTCTGTCCAGTCAAGATAATCCTTCATTTCATACACTGGTCCAGCAAAGTGACTTCCACAGCACAGGCAATAACCAGTGTATTCAATCAAGGAGGGCATCTTCGTCAATCTGTACTTCTTTTGTGATTCGCGTAGGTCTTCATCTTTCAAGAGTCCATCTTGGTAATTCATTGCACATGAGATGACTTTGAGCGTCAAGACCATCATTGCACCTATGGAGACAAAGCTAGTATTCAAATCTCAAAACTGAAATAAAGCCATTGAAAATTCTGAACACTACACGCTCCCCCCCCCCCCCCCCCCCCCCCAACCCCCCAAAAAAGAAAAAGTTATACATATATAACCAATACTGACACCGAATATGGATCCCGCTATAGAAGGGTATTGGGAAGTCCAGATGCACATGAACTTACATATGGAATGAGATGCAGGGGATTCTACTTCCAAAACCAAGAAAAGAAATTTGGACACAGCATGCCTTTGAAAATGTGGCATCTATTGGTTTAAGATTTCGTTTCATTTCATTTCATTGAAGACAGAGTGTTCTTAGCTATTCCCTATCCCCAGTGTTTCCCCTAACACCATCGGTATATAATGGCACAGTAGCATTGGCTGGCTGTCAATGTCATAGAACCTTGGGTTTTGTTCACTTCAATTAGCAAACATTTGACAGAAATCATAAAGTGTCAACCATTAAACTGACCATGAAATGAGTCACAAGCAGATGGACTCTACTGATTGTACAACAGCTTGTCAAACAACAATTATATAGCTACAAATGTACTCTCTATTTTGCTTTTTCATGCATACTATATCCCGAATTCTACCCCAGGCCCTTCGGGTCTCAGCTTAATGACGATAGTTGCCAGCTGTGATACCCAAAGACAAAGAAAAATCTTACTATCTAAAATCACATTACTTCCCCATTGAATGAGGACAAAATACATATCCAGAGCAAGGAACTAGCAGTGTGGGGAAGTGCAACATGCAGTAAGAGATTACCACTTGCATCAATTCCTCCCTCCTTCCATGCATCCCCACTCATGTAATAAACATGGCTGCAAAATACAAACAACTTCCAATCATCACAAATTCTAAAGAAACAAAAATAAATGGGATATCCTTCTAATGGTAGAGCCGTAGAGAAGAAGAGTTTACAATGTCACATTTGCACATAAAAGCAAATACCATTACTTTGTCAACTAAATATCCTTTGGTCAAGCTTCTGGAGAACGGAACAAATGTCGGACATTTAACTCATTCTATCAAGACGCCTTTTTTCCCTCCCCTAAATATGTCAATAATGGGTGGAGACCACCGACAAGCTGGGATCAGTAACCCAAAAATTAGCAGATTGATTAGGTAGTTAGATGTGGGCAAAGAAGTTTGCTCAAGGACTTTGTCTATTGTGTGCAGTATAATTGCCAGGGGCATCCAATCTTAACAAAAGTGATAGCTGAAAAGGGAAACTCTACTTCGTGAATCCTAAACATGTGAATTAAAGAATGCCATGATCAAATCTTGTACACTTGATGACCCAATTTCCAAGTATGTCATGTCACAAAATGGCCTTGACTAACAACTATGAAAGCAATCAATAGAAGCACCTACTTGCTTAGAGTTCAATGTAATTTTCACCTGACCCCCCCCCCCAACAAATTAAAAAAAAATCCTCACAGAAAGATTGCAAAAGAAGAAGAGAGGCTTGGTATAATGCGCTCAGTCTGGAGCCGTAAAAAATCAGGACCTGCACTTTGTTCCGGAACATTGGTGAGCAGTTCAGAATTCACATATGGAGAAACCAATTAAACAATTAATTTGGTCTGAAACAACCATGCTGAGGATTATCTACCAACATCTCATGGCAAAGTATCATATGATATAATTTATCTATGAGCTCTCTCATTGATGATCACAACTATCACAATGAAATAAGCTTTGCCTCTATCACAGTCTGAATTAGCATTAGATTGGTGCTTTCTGAATTTGAATTTCGCCAGACTCTTACCCCTAGCATCAGCACATACACATGCATAAAAACACATGTACCCGCCCCTATATGCTCTCATTAACCCGAAAGGGAGAAGATTCAAACTTTTCTAATACCAGAAGTTATGCTATGCCTTACAAGACAATTGACGGGCCTCCATGAACAAATTGCGTTGCCCCGGCCATACCTAGTATCAATACTAGTGCTGGCTTTTTAATAACATAGCACTGCAATCAAAAGCAACGAAGAAGAACTTTCCACATTGCAGTTGAAAACACACTTCAGAATGTACAGTTAATACCCCAACAGTTGGTTGACTTTCACATGCCCAACTTCAACAAGTAAATATATGGCTCCATTTATTACAACAAAGAAAATCATAACAAATTTTCAATCTTTATCAATCACTAGCAACGCAATTATTAAGCACCATGCCAACGGTAAAAAGAATGAAACTTGAGGGCCCGATTAAAACGCAGATGTCAAATCACCCCAAAACCAGCCAATATCTCGACGTAACAAAACCCAATTCAGATATCTAATGTGTCGAACAAGACAAACACAATGACCAGCAGTTTAGGAAGAAATTAAGCATGCCCACTTCCAAAATCATAACTTGAAGAGAGAAATCACAAGTACCCATCAAGGAAAATCCCACTTACCAACCAATCAAATACGCCATGGCGGCAAAAAAAACGACGATCCCACATTTAGGGCGATAAACGAGCATCGGAATATACCCAATAAGCATAGAAACAAGAAGATGGATGTTCCAAGTAGCTCCAAATGAGAGATAACAAAGAACGATCCCAGAAAATGCAGAATAGATGTGTTTATGAAGAGGATTAGGGACTATCCGGCATAAAAGGCTGATGGGTGTGGTGGCGAAGAAGCAGAGGAGGAATCTCAGCACCGGTACGGACACCCCTAGGGTTGCCGCCATTGATGCCATATCAAGCTCCATGGCTGATGGGTCTACAGTCGGTGACTCAGTGAGTCGGAGAATCGAGGTAATGGGGAAAGACAGAGAGAGAAGAGGGTAATGTCAACTGCAATGGCAATGTTCATGATCCCAAAATCAGGGAATTTTGATAGATTTGAGTTGTGTATGGTGACTCATGGAGGCCAAGTTCTATGATTCTATCAAGTTGACGTTAAAACAGTTTCTGGGACTCACATTTTGCTTGGCTACACGTGGAATTTTTTCTTTCTTTGTGTGAAGGAACAAATTTTTTTATGGGAAATCTTTTTCCGAACAACGTTTGCCAAAGACTTGAATATTTTTCATTTGAAAATTTCTTTTTTTTTTTATACTATTAAATGTAAGATCATCATCGAGCTACCAACATTAACTCATGGGCCTCATCGTAATCAATAGTTATTACTTTAAAAAATTCTCACACAAATCTTGATATTATAATTGGTACATTAGAAAACAACGATTTACTCCAAAAAGAAACATCATTCTAGAATTTAGAAAACAGCAAATAAATTCGAGGAAATCCATCCAAATATTAATAGAATCTATCATGCTTTTCTTACCATACTCCATAGCAGATAAATTCGAGAGAATCCATCCAAATATTAATAGAATCTATCATACATTACTCCATAGCAGATTAACAGTATATCACAACACCTTGATTAAAAAAAGATCCTTCACAAGAATTGAAAAGACTAGGCTGATATGCTTCAAATCTTATCAAAAGTACACTATCACAGCAATTCCCCTTGGCCCCCATCTCTTACAAGATCCATCAATTGCCATAGTAGCCTTTCTTGAGATTTGAGGGGGCGCCCCCGCCCGAGCCCCCCAAAAAACAAAAAAAGGGAACATATGTTGCCTAATTTTGTCTTGTAAAGAACACAAGCTAAGGTACAAAACCCTGCCAACCTTCATCAAATGTTCCTTTCTTAAGCTTAAACCATCTAAATTCTCAATTGGTGTTGAATAATTCAAGGAATCTTACTTTATCCTAATCTCCTAACATAAAATAAAACATTGATTTTTTTTTTTCAAACACTAGATGATCTATAGTAAAAACACAAATTATTTCAAGAATTTTCTTATTTTATTCATGTAACCCTATTAAGTAAATGTACTAATAATCTCACAACCAATCCTTAACGTCCCTTGATGGCTGACCTCCACCTTATGCCTGGGATAAATGGAAACCAAATTATGATTGCCTTACTAGTCTGTTCAGTAAAAAAGCCACAAATATGGACAATTGGGTTTAGAAAACACTCAATAAGTGTTACCCTACTTTCCAAAAAGGTATTTGTTGAAAAGAAGGTGATGGACACCAAATCAAATTTTGGACTGATAGTTGGTGTCATGATCAAAACTTAGCCACTCTATGGGAAATTGACCATTCTCAAATTGACCAGCAAGCTGGGATATTCCTAAACTGCAGTCCATTCTTCTATCCTAGCCTGTCACACTAGTCACTAGCATTCCGCTGCCCATTCATCATGTTCAGGATCTTCCATGTTATGGTATCATAGGAAATGGTAAATTTTCGACAAAATCATCCATTGGGTTATGCTATGGCATTTGAAATAAAGAACCTTGGGATGGTAATTATATTTGGAAGGCATATGTGCCACCAAAATTGAGAATTTTCCTTTGGCAAATATATCATAATGGTTTACTTCTGAAGGGTGCGCTTGTTAGAAAAGGGAAGCATGTTGACCCTCTTTGTTCGATGTGTAAAGGGGACATTAAAACATAGGACCATACATTTCCTAATTGTCATTTTGTTAAGAAAGTATGATTTGAAGCAGAAAAGCAAAATATCACCACTATTAATAGGAATTATCCAACTGATGGTGATGGCAAAGGGATTCTTCATTTCTTCAAAGACAACCTATCCGGTAGCCAATTCCAACAAATATGATTCATCTTATGGAGTATCTAGCAGTAAAGGAACAAAACCACATTCGACAATCGTATCTTCAACACCATTCATACTCCTTTTCAAGCAAAGAGGGATAATGTTGAGTGGAGAGCGCGATCAAGGCAATCCGTTTTTGACTCCTACAGTGCTTATTAGAGCCAGGGACATGAGTATTTTGTACGATGGAATACACTCAAAGGGAGTTTTGTCAAGCTTAGTTTTGATGTCCAACAAAATGGGCAGATGCTTTGTTATTCGAGACTGGAACTGACAACTTACGCAAGCAGGGGCTATAAATTTAGGGAATACCTCCATAGTAGTAGTAGAAGCTTTGACATTACATTTTGGTCTCCATGAAGCAATTAAAAAATGTTTGAATCATTTGCACATTAAAGGACATAGTCACTTCGTCACTGATGGATTACAATGGAAATTCCATGCTCCTTGGCATATAGACTTCATCATTAGAGACATCAAAACAGTATTGGAGAAAGTATCATTTTTCAAGATCAACCACATATTTAGGAAAGTCAACATGACAGTGGATTAGATGACAGGGTTTGGTCAATCCATATCCAACTCTATCGTATGGTCCCGATGTTAGTCAAATGTTTTATCTTCTATTTTGAATGATAATAACTTAGGCTGAATCTTTGTGAGAAGGGTTATTTGAGTTCCATTTGTATTTTTACCCTTCTTCCGAAAAAAAAAGGGAAACCAAAGTCTCTGTTGTTAGGTGATAAGGGATGGTTTATACAACATCTCCCTTGTCTAATAGAGAACTTGAGGAAAGAAAAAAATGGATGGATAAATGAGTGAATTCCACACAAGTGCATGTGAAAGGATCTACACTTATTTGTTTAATATAAAGGGTTTATGTAGAATTTGAAAGACAATTAATCGGCTTGATGCCTCACGTCGCCACAGGAACTACGGGTTGAGATGGAAGTGTGCTACCCCCTCATACTTTTCGAGGCATCCTTTTTCTAAGGTTGAGACTTTATTATTGGAATTTTCCAAAATTGTTGGTAAGTTGTATCATGTAAGAATTTAATAGTCATCACGACATTCAAATGGAGAAGATTTTAGTAATTAAAAAAAATACAGAAAAACGAATAAGGTGAAGATGTAGAAGAGCATGGAAAGAATGGAAATGGAAACGTAAAAAATTTTCAAAAATGTTGGCAAGTTGAATGCGAGTTTTGGTTGTATGATTGGGGACAAGAATGGAAAGGGAAACATAAAAGTTATGGCATCAATAAGGGTAAAGAGGAGATAGGATGCTCATACAGTGGCAGTCGTGACAATGCTTTATGGGATTTAAGTGGTGAAGAGTATGGAATGCCATAAAATTGTATTGGAGTCTAATACCTTTTGTGCGATCACAAAACTGTAGAAGGGCCAAATGGCAACTGTGATTGTGATGTGTTTTTGGAGGAAGTTAATTTTTTTATTTTGAATATTGAATCTTTACTATAAATACATTGTCATGTCAAGATAGCAGGAGATAAGGGATCACTTACACACTTTTTTTTCCCCTATTGGGAAGTCAGGTTATGAAAAATGGAAAGATTTGGAAACAATGAGAAAAACAACGAGATTTTTTAGTTGGTTTGAGAATAATTGGTAGAGAATAGGAAAAGTTGGGATTTTTTCCCCAAGGTGCAAGAAAAAATATGAAAGATTAGGGAGGACACATTGTGAAAGAGTGAGATCTTTAGAAAGTAGAGAGAAGAAATAAGAAGAATTAAGATATTTTTATTTACTAAAGAAATGAACAGACTTTTAACTACTAGATTAGACCAATCGGATGGTATTGAAAATCTATAGACAGATAATTTTTCGCAAGAGATTGTAAATTTAATGAGACTTGATTTGTCTAATAAATGATTTTAGGTTCAAGAAAAGGAAATCAAAATTGAAATTTAAAACTATCGATCGAGTGGTATTATATTATTAATGACTTAATTATTAAAAAAAATATGAGATCAACTATTTTTGATGCCCAGTGACGTCAGTTGATACTGTCAACTATGTCCGATTTGAGTACTTACATACACAGGCAAAAGATGACCACACTGTACACACAATCGGATTACATAAAAAGGTTGCCCTAGTAAGTATCTCACACCACACGAGGACTAATTTTATCCATACCCAATTTCCTGTTCTCACCTCCATTTCCCCGCTCTACACCCCCTCAGGATATCAATCGCCTAGCCAATAATGTTGCGCCGCGTGTTCGTTTACTTGCACTAATACTGGTCACAGTTCAATCTTGGAGAATCACGTGGCAAGATCTTACGTGATGCCAATCCTGCACAGCGTCGCAGGGAATCGAAAAATTCCGATGGCAATCATGGTATGAAAATCAAACCAATGAAAATACTACATGTCATCAGAGGCCTTCGGAAACTGTGGGACCCGCCCACCGACTACGTACACCTTCACGCAGCGGCTACGTGTCTGGTTCAACCGGATACAGCCGGTTTGGGGCTTGAATTCACCGATGCAGCCGGTCACTGCCTACCTATTGTACCCCGCTAGCTATATATAAGCTGTATGTCTTTAACCTTTGCTTTTCTCTCTCTTCCCAAAATTTCCAGCTTCGTCGTTTTGCATTCCGTAGCCTGCCGTTTCAAGGTCCGTCATCTTCTCCCCCCTTCTCTCTCTCTCCTCTTTCTACAATTCATCTGTACTTGTTTCTTCATCACTGATGATCAATCAATGTAATTGCTTGAACTACCCTTTCTCTCAGTCATGTATTCACTTTCCTGCTCTAAATGTTCTTGAAAACTGGCAATTTTGTCTTTCTTGTTCTGGATTTTCTTTCTATTTTCTGTGTGTAAAGCTGGACTTTTTTTGTCGATTTGGCGTTCAATAGGAGTTGATTGGAGTTCTTAATGGCTTTCTAGTGTTGCTTCCACTTCGATTTTGTGCTTAGTCTGTGCTGATTTGAGTTCGATCGCTGTTGTGCTGGGGTTTGTATGTAAGTTATAAAAAAGCTAGGTTTTTGTTGTATTTTAAAGAGTGACAACTTTTGTCACGTTTTGTAAGCGATAGCGTGATTTTGTGCTTATTGGCTGGGTTAGGGAAGGAAATTTGTGGTATCTTTCTTTTATGTGGCTAACTTTTTCTGCACTCAGATAAAAAAGATTAGGGTTTTTTAGCAGTTGATTAGCAATATCAGTTATTGAAATTGATTGGGAATGGCATGTCTTTTTGTTTATTTAGTGTTTTGGAGGGAAAGGTATGTGGGTTTTGCTTCGTGTTTGCTTTGCATCTTTATAGGCTTGAATTAAATGATCTGAATTTGGGGTTTTGTATGTATATGCCCCCTTCATTTTAGCTCTTGATTATTTGCTCCATGTTTAGGATAAGATAGTTTGTAGCTTACTTGCCTTGGCATGCTCGCTGATTAGGTTGTTCCAGTGCTAATTTAGCTTTGATTTGTTTTTTCACTAGAATATAAGGTTGTCAAGACAAAGAAAGAAATAACTGCACATCCAAGCGACTTGGGTAAACTAGAGCTTGTGGATTGGGTAGTTTCTTCATCTAAGTTGTGGGTGTTGTTTGCGTTATTTGTTCCAAAACTATGGTGCAAGGTTTTCTGTGAGAATTCTGTTATGCGTTTCGTAGGTAGCTCTACTTGAGCAGATTGGAATATTTTTGGTGTAAGGAGGGGAAAACAGGCCTGGCTTTGGAGAGCTATTTGGATTCCAACCACCAGGGGACGGTGCCAGTGATGGGACCTTCCCGGGTGGCTGGAGGTCTGTCTCAATCTTCAGCAAGTTCTGGTATTTTTTTCCAGGGAGATGCACAGTCTCAGAATGTAATCAACTCTCACTTGGGTTCGCCTTTTGGGAACTCTGCCAATTCGATTTCTGGAACAGGGCGCTCGAATCTGGGCCCAGTTTCTGGTGACGTGAATCAGACGGTTCTGAACAGCGTGGCGAACTCTGGACCAAGTGTTGGCGCTAGTTCATTGGTCACTGATGCAAACTCAGCCTTCTCAGGGGGTCCTCAATTGCAAAGAAGTGCAAGCACCAACACAGAGTCCTACTTACGTTTGCCAGCATCGCCAATGTCATTTTCATCCAATAATATTAGTGCTTCTGGCTCCTCCGTAATAGATGGGCCGCCGACAGTGCAGCAGGTTTCTCACCATGATGCCAGTGTTCAACAAACTATCCAGAGTCAACAGCATCTTCAGCAAGGGGGTTCAAGTATAAACTCATTGCCAGCATCACAAACCAGCCAACTCCCGCTTGCCATGGGTGCGAGGATCACCAACTCATTTGTTCAAGACCCGGCTAATTTATCCCAGCTACAGAAGAAACCACGGGTTGATATTAAGCAAGAAGATATTTTGCAACAGCAAGTTCTACAGCAACTACTTCAGAGACAGGATGGGCTGCAGTTGCAAGGCCATAGCCCCCAGTTACAGGCTATCATTCAGCAGCAGAGGATGCGGCAACAGCAACAAATTCTGCAGGCTATGCCACAAATGCAGCGAGTGCATTTACAGCAGCAGCAGCAGCAACAGCAGTTGCGACAGCATTTGCAACAGCAGAGCTTGCAGCAAATGGCTGCCATGAAGAACCCTTATGAAACAGGAGGTGTGTGCGCCCGTCGGCTAATGCAATACCTGTATCATCAGCGGCAACGACCATCTGTAAGTGACTGTTCATATCTTAATGCTCCTAAATTCTTACATTTCTTCTTTCTCGCATTCACTTAATTGTGTTGGCAGGAAAATACCATTGCCTATTGGAGGAAATTTGTGGCAGAATACTATGCTCCCCGTGCCAAGAAAAGGTGGTGCTTGTCCTTGTATGACAACGTCGGGCATCATGCATTGGGGGTTTTCCCTCAGGCATCTATGGTTAGTGTTTGTACAACCATTTTCTCTCTTCAATTAAGCTGCAAAGCTTCGGGAATAGGGTTCTCTACAAGTATTATCTAATTCCATTTCGGGAATATGGAAGGCTTATCATCAATCTCTATTTCTCTTTCTATAGTCTACATTACCTTTTGCCTCTTTGCTTGTTTTTCCTTACATGTACTTCGTGTGTTTTCCAGGATGCGTGGCATTGTGACATATGTGGCTCCAAGTCTGGGAGGGGATTTGGTAAGTTGAACTGAATTCTGCATTTGTATATTGACTAGATTGTTATTGAAGATCATCAGCATCCCTGGGGACTGTCCAATTGTTGTTTACTTTACGGTAGTTTTTAAATTGCTGGGTGAGATATGCAGCAGATGTTATCAACTAAATTCAGTTTGAGGTAATTATTGTACAGTTACTATAATCTATTTCAAATGACAAATTTCACTGCTTTAGCATTTAGAATTTCACTAAAGTTATATTTGTAGCAACTTACAAAATAAATCTTCTCAAATTGCTTTGCAATGGCTTCTAGTAATGTCCTGATTTGCAATCTTGTAAGTTCAAATGCCAAATAAGTATGTTAAATTTGAAATACTTATAGACGTTTTTTCCTTGCATAGTAGTATAATTTGTGACATCGTTTCCAAGTATGGAAAGCATATTTTATAAGATGGGGTAGGTTCTTGATCCCTTCTGCAACATTGTGCATAAATCTGAAGCATAATTGGACTTTAGTAGTACTATTGTACTTTGTTGAACGTCACGGCTCAAGTTGCTCAATGTTTGCAGTCTGATTGCGTCATTTTATCGTGGGTCCCTAATGTTGTGTGCCTGCGCATTTTCTTTCTTTTTCTTTCTTGTTGTTTTCGTTGTTTTTGGGGGAAGGGGTTGATTCTGCCTGGAAGATACAGTGGTAACTAGATTCTGAGTGTTGATCCATGTTTGGTTACTGCATTTCATATTTTGCTTTGCAACTCCTGCGAAGATTCTATATTTATTGGAGAACTTGATTCTTGTTGGGATCTTACGGCTGAATCAATATTTGTATGGCTTTGGATTTTCCTAGATGGAGGCATCATCGACATAGTGATTGCGCATACCCTTTTCTTCTTGTCGTATTTCTTTCTATTTTTTGATTTCCGTCATGATGCCTTTCTGATTGTGATGTTGTTTATGTTTAGAAACTTGTTTGTGTTTTTTTTTTGGGGGGGGGGGGGAAACTTGTGGCTTGGGAATTCCAATTGAGGAGCAAGTCTCCAAGGATTGTCATGAGTCTTTTTTTGTTTTTTTAAATTTTGGGTTGGTATGTGTGGATTAAGCATGCTAGGTTGAATATATTTGATGCTGTAAAATGAATTTTAGTTGCTGATTGAATATTTTTTGTGGCTGGTCAGTTAAGGCGTTGCTTCTAATACTTTTGTGATTGCTGTCCTTGTGTCCTGTATGCTGTCAACAGAAGCAACATATGAAGTGCTTCCCCGGCTCAATGAAATTAAATTTGGGAGTGGTGTTATAGATGAACTTTTGTTTGTCGACTGGCCTCGTGAACGTAGATTTCCCAGTGGAATAATGATTTTGGAATATGCGAAAGCAATTCAGGAGAGTGTCTATGAGCAGCTTCGTGTTGTACGTGAGGGTCAACTCAGAATTATTTTCACCCAAGAACTAAAGGTAACTACTGCTGTCTCACATGCGATATGCTTAGTTGTGGGCTTTTTGCCCTTGTGTTTCACCTGTCGTTCTGCTTTGATCACAGATCTTGTCATGGGAATTCTGTGCACGGCGCCATGAAGAGCTGCTTCCTAGGAGATTGGTTGCACCTCAGGTACTTCCCCCAACCCCCTTCCCCTCCCCTTCCCCCGCCCCCCCAAAAAAGAAAAAAAGGCTCTCTTATTGAGCCTACTTAAAGGTGATTTAGCCAGAAATACGCTTGCTGCTATTATTATTCTGTTCCCTTCCATTCCACGTTTCCCATGCAATGGGCTTCTTGTCTGATTTTGCTCTTTTTTTGTGGGTGGGGGGGGGGGGGGAGGGGGAATTTGTTTACCTTTTACCTTGGACAATGAACCAGTTGATTCTCTTCTAAGGGAATCGGGTCATGGTGTTGACCAGGATACATGTTTTGTACCATCGCAAGTCTGTACAGCCTATGTATGATGTGGCATGGTGAACATAGATCTTTGTATTTGGTTTCTTAACGATTGCAGAGAGAAGATTCTGCTGGTGTTGGTGGTTGCAGGTCAATTTGGTTCAGTTATAGTTTTACCATTTTGGATCTCCTTAAAGATTATATTTATCTACCATATGTTTATTTGGTAGTTGTAGTTCTTCTTGGTTTGATTGTCTGCTTTGACGAAGATTTAACTTAGCACTGCCTTGTTGCTTTCTGACGTAAAGAATCACTGCAATACTGGATCTGTAGTGTCATTGATATTAATGAAGAGTATTCTCATCGGCAGGTGAACCAGCTGCTTCAGGTGGCACAAAAATGTCAAAGCACACACGCTGATGGTGGATCTGATGGTGTATCTGCTCAAGATTTACAAACAAACAGCAACATGTAAGCTACTGCTTTTCTTGTCACTAAATTGAACCACAGGTGATGAGAAAATTCATTATGTTTGCTGTGCAAGTTATCACCAAAAAGAGCAACGGCATAGACTATTGCAATGTCTATAAAAAAACACGGTTTTAGACTCTTTATGTCACATTATTTATTTGGAGTTCCAAAATGCAGGGATTTGGCATGGATATGAAACAAGAAGGGACTAATTGATTTTTAGGAGTCCAGGATTTAGTGTCACTGAAGAAAATTGCTGATTAATTATTCCATTTGTCTATAATTAATTAAATGGTCCTCATTATCTGCCGTGTAACAATTGGCAAGTCCTGGAAATGTTGAACAATGGTTTTGCAACAGGGTGGTCACAGCTAGTCGCCAGCTTGCCAAGAGTCTAGAGTTACAGTCACTAAATGACTTGGGTTTCTCAAAAAGATATGTGAGGTGTTTGCAGGTATGTTGCTGATCAGTTTCTTGTTGAGTGATGATGATCTTTCATGATTTTGTTCCACTCTTGATGGTTTTTGCTTTCACCTTACAGATTGCAGAGGTTGTTAATAGCATGAAAGACCTCATAGATTTTTGCCGGGACACTAAAGTCGGACCTATTGGTAACCCCTTCCATCTGCTGTTGTACGATGTTGAAAGATGATTATATATCTTATGGGTCGTATTTCATTTTTCTATTCTGGGTGTATAGTGTAAAGCATGTAGTAACAGATGGATGATTGTGACTTCATCTAGTGCTGAAAGCTGAGCCGACTAAGATTGAGCCAGTATATAAATGCTTTCTTGGGATAGCAAATGAATCTTGTTGTAAGCTTGTTTATTATGGTACCTTGTTCTGGTAAGGAATATGAAATAATTCTACACAACAGGATTGGCAGGAAGGGACGGAAAGCTGGCAAGATTAAAACAAGAATAACAAAAAGCTACGATTATAGAAAAATAGAGTCTTGTTTAGATTATCTTTATTTTGCTAGAGAGGCATATCCACAACCTCAGTGACTCTTTTATTTCGCTCTCCAGATGATTCAAAAATATCACATGAGGTATTTTTATGTTTAATTTTCGTACAAAAGACACACTTTCAAGGCAAGATATAGTTTTTAAAGGAATTTAAAGTGATACAAAGAATGCCAAAGCAACTGAAAGCTGCATCCAAGTAGCTCTTACAAAGGACGGTGCAGTAGCAAGTGATCATTTGATTCAATTCCCCTTTACTCTGAAAACATCTATTCATCAAGATCTTCTCTTTACTCGTATAATTATTAAGTCAGAATATCCCCATGAGATGCTTGCAGACTAAAATGAAACCTTTGAATGAGTGGTTCATCAACTGAACCATTCATCAAAATAGACTGGACAGACGGAGAAAGAGTAGACGGGGCTTTGAATAATTACAGTTGGGATCCCATCTTATGGTATCAGGTGAAAAGTTTCCTCTGAGAAAACCCAGTTGGAAAGGAGTTGTAGACTTCTACATAAGCTTCCAAGCGAACAATTCATTTTCTGTTTATTCTTTTCTGGGTAACATTTTTGTTCTTTTCTTGACCACTGGCTGCAGTTCACGTTGCTTTTGGTGTTCTTTTTGTATTGTCAACATCACATTCTATTATTTATTTTTACTAGAATATATAACAATAGTTGTTTTAGTACTAATACAGATAAAGTACATATACATACAGGACCTAATGTTTATACGTACATATCAGAAAAAAGAACTTAATGAAGTATGGGTGAACCTGTCAAATTCAGGTCCATGGCTCCATTCAGGCTTTCATTGGTCCAGTACTAGTAATTCGTACCCTGGTTATGTGACTTTCCAGTTGGAAAAGGTGCGAGTGCAGCAGAAGGAAATCTTGGTATAATGAGAAAGTAGACAATTATTCAAAGTGCATTCCAATGTGGGAAATGAGATAAATACAGATAACGGGAGGAAATATTTCTTATATGGGAGCGGAAGGGAATCTTGGTATAATGAGAAAGTAGACAATTATTCAAAGTGTATCCCAATACGGGAAATGAGATAAATGTAGATAATGCGAGGAAATATTTCTTATATGGGCAAGATAAGGGTAATTTTTTGGTGCTAAGTGAGAAATGAATGAACTCTATGGAATGCTTTGGAGATGACTGCAATTCATTGCTCAACGTTCTACTGTTTGTCCTGCATTGTGTGCCATTAATCAGCCAAGAGGAATAGCAAAGAGTGATGTAGAAAGATTTATTCTGTTATCTCTTCACATTTCATCATATAGATCACAATTATAATAGCTGGATCAGCTATCTTTAGTGAGTTGGAGTGCTATTCCTTCAGAGGATAGTTGGGTAGCAGCTATATAGTTTGAACTAAACAAAGGGAACTATAAATCCTTGTATATAGTGGCATCTAGCTGAGTAAATATTGCAACAAGTTCAGAAAGGAATTGCCCTAATTCTTTTACCGTGAAGAGTTTCTGCCACAAGCTTTACAGTGGTAATTGCCCTAGTTTCCCTCTACAGGCTATTCGGAAGTCTAAAGTCCGAACAAAAGCGTGCTTCTTTGCTTGGGCAACCACTAAAGCCAAGATCCCCACAGAATATATGCTTCAAAGGAGAAACTTTAACGGGCCAAGTAGGTATTCTGTGTGTGTTGAGGACGAAAAGACAGTGGACCATCTCCTTATTTATTGTAGTTGGGCTTCATCACTTTGGCATTTATCTCTATCCTTGATGGGTGTTAGATGGGTTCTACCTTTCTCTGTGAAAGATGTCTTGGTGGTGTGGAGAAGAAGAATGAAAAAGAGTTGGGTTGGTGGCGTGGAGGAGAAGAATGAAAAAGAGTTGGGTTGGTGGTATTTGGAAGATGATTCTTTTGGCAATTTGGTGGTGTACATGGAAGGAAAGGAATAGTCGGATTTTTGCGGCCAAAGCTTTGTCCTCACAAGATTTTGAGCTCAACTTTTTGTGAATCTTACATAAATGGAGTCATGCATTTAATGGTGGAAGAAACATGTATTTCCTGGATTTTGTAGATAATATTATGTATGAGAGCTTGAGGATATAATGTTTTTGTCTTTGCTCCTTTTGTACATGGGTGGCATCCCCTTGATGTCTTTCTAATACAACCTTTTGATTACTCAATTAAAAAAAAAAAAGTTGAGAAAGGAATCAAAGGATAGTGAAGTGTATGGTTATAATACTTAATAAATATTTCGGAACCTAATTCAGGAGTGGAAGATGAAATGAATTACGGAGAGCAACTTGCAAGATAGATGGTGTATCTTGCAGGAATGGGTATTTTCCTCTGAGGTTAGATCGAGGATTCAAATTATGGTTTTGGTTGCAGAATGGCAACATAACTCTAATGGGGCAATCGCGTTTCATATTGTCATTGTTGCGGGGGTGAAAACGTGGTTCAACCAAGTCCAAAACTTTCCGATGCGGCTGTTTCGTCCCAGAAGTCCAAAACGGCAACATTTTGAATCTCTGGGTCAAAGGCAATAAGAATTAGTATAGGAATGATGAAGGTTGGAGATTTCTGTGATAGGCAATTGATTAATTTGTGGTCATCAACCATTTTCCGTCTGTGTAGAGAGGTATGCTCTAGACATCCAGCCACAACAGGTTCTTGAAACAACGATGACGTTTGATTTGCCTGCAGATTCTAGAGGAAGCCATCCCCAAAGTTAAGTCAGTTCCTTTTACTTTCATCATCTCGTAGGAAGTGAACCAGCTTCTTCAATTCGCCAGTGGATCCTTTTTGGGGGGGGGGCACTAACTCATCACTGGCAAAATGTACATCTAAAAGAACTCTCTGCTCTCATTTTGTTGCACAAAGATTGGCTTACAATATGCATCACACAATCAGTCAGCTAGAAGAGCGTGCTTTTTCCCCTTTCCTTGATAGCCATCTTCCATGCCACGCATTTAGGAGTTTTGCACCATTTCTTCTTCTCTTAGCCCAGTCTTTCCGCTTCTGTATGAAAAAAATTTCCCTTTGAATGGTGATATGCGTTGGCTTAGATAGATTAGGCTCTCAGAACAAAAGGCTGTAGGAACTGATGACTCTATCTTCATGTAATCTCTTACCATGTTTTCCTGCATTGGAAAAATACTTTAAAGTTGTGAAGTAAAATGGTCATCTCTGATTAAGGTGGTTGTTGCTTGTCGATAATTTATGCAGAAAAGGTGTCATCTTTCTGGTTATCCTTTCTGTAAATCCTATGTTGATATGCTTTTAGATATTCCTCCCAACTCATTTCTTAGAGTTAATGCGGACTGTTCATTAAGCTTTATGTCGATTTAGCTGTGTTTTATGTAATTTTGCCCCCTATATGCACTATTGTTAGGCATTTGAGCCTATGCATGGTACATACTGAGTTTGATTCCTCTGAAAAATTGTTTCTGAAGTTCAAGTGGCACACCTGCTTTGTAGTGAATTGTGTTAGATATTATTGCCTGAAATGCATTTGTGATCACCCCCCCCAAAAAAAAAACCAAGTAAGCTAGGATGCTTAGATATGTATGCGAAAGTACAACCCTGGACACAAGAAAGTTCGGGTTAGGCCAAAACTAGCTTAGACTCTCATGAATACCTTGATGAAGGAGGGATCTTAAATTCAGTTTTTGCTTTATTACAAGTTTGCCAGAACTCGTAAGCATTTTGTTCCATTGCTTGGGTTTTCCATGAGTTGTATCCCAATGACACAGAAGGTGAAGAGAAGGCCAATGGAATTATCCCTCATCCATCTTTTGGACTTTCTGTTCCTAGATATATAGAAGAATCTTCAATGTTGTGGATAACCCCTTTAGCTCACTAAGGACGAGTTGATCAATTTTTATATTTGAGCTGTTGAAGAGTTTATGCATTTCGTCATTGGAAGTCATGTTTGATGATACTCTTTTTGTGTTCTATAATCATTCCTTATGAACTTTCATAATAAATGGATCTCCTTGTTAAAAAACTCTCACGAAGCAGGTAAGCTAAGCATGAATAGCAGATTAACTCTGCATGTTATTGATTACAGGAATACTTGGCATTTGGCACTGGGTCATATTCATCTATATTTTGGTTCGATTTACAACTAAAGATACATAGATCTCTCTCTTTCTGTGAATCTTCTTTTTCTAAGTAAAGCAGAAAGGATGGTGATCTTGAACTTCAAAAGGGTACAGATACCTTCGCTTTACAGTAACTAAAATTGCTCGGGTACTATGTGGTTCAGTTCTATTGATGGGAATAACCGATTTCTTACTATACATACAACACACCCAAGCACTTGGATGTGATGTATATGTAGTAAGAATATTGATGGCTAATTAGAGCTTGGAAGAGAACTTTATTGTTGGAGGAGCCAAATTAGGTGTATGATAGTATGTTATGAGTCAGATTTTGAGACACGTGTCCATCGTATAAATAAAAGTGTGAACTTGATTGACTAGAGCGTCCATTATTTAAATCGGGAAAAAAATTAGATTGGACGGCAATGGGTTTATATGGTTTCTCATTTATTTAGACGGAACAGTTTCTCATGCATTTGTGGGGAGTAAAAGAGGAATGGAAGCTTTTACTCCTAACTGAAGGATGAGCTGTTACAGGGATTAGGAGATTGGAGGTGTTTTTTATGACCTGACATAGGATGCTGTTTTCTCTCTCTTGTGGCACTATTGGTGGTTGGGGTGAGAACTTTGGGGAGAGAACTAGCTGACTGTAGGCTGCAGTTATTCCATGCTATCTTTGTTCATAGAAGAGAAATAGGTTGGTTGGATGATTTTCCATTACCTAGCCATTACTTCTCCTGTTTTGGTTCGACCGTAGGCCTCATGCATTAGTTATCATCCTGGATTTGCTGAACTGGGATGCCACATGAGGATATCTAGCCAAACAAATGGTTGATTTAAGTTCCAAGGAATGTAGAAATGTATAACACATATTGACATTGACATGATTAATATTGCTGGTAACTTGACTTGGATTATATATTATGAGTTCCTAGACTTGGTGATTTTGGTTTCTATTTCAGACTAGTCTCCAGTATATAATCTAGCTCATGTTTATTTGGTGTCAATAGGCTACTCCGGATTTACTCTTGTTCTCTCAGAATAGATTCTGCCTAGTTTCCTGGCCTACACTTAGATTGTGATCTTTCCCTCTGCTGCTCTTGGAATCGGTCTCTCTACTTGTACAATTGTGTTTGTAGGGGTAAGTCTGCTTAAATTTGGATCTCCTTAGACTCTATGAAAATGGGACCCACACTGGTGGGTGGCTGCCAATCCATTTGTATCTTTGGGTTAACTGTTCACTTTGGAGTCTTGTTTGCGGATAATTTCATGAATAAATGTGGAAGTCACTATGTAAGGATACATTAGATTGTTCTTATGTTTTGATGGTGATGATTGATGAGATCCCATTCATTTGTGTGCTTTATTTCAAATATAGGTGCAGCATCTTCTTGACATACTAGTGAATGAAAGGGTTGAGGATATGGGTATTACTGATCCCCCTCCTACCACCATTAGTTTGGATAATACTGTTTGGGTCTTGCTGCAATGCCTCTGTTCTGTACACAGTTTTTATGGTCGTTCCCTTTCTTTTAAGTTATGTTTTGCATCTAAATGCTTATGACATTATGTAGTGTATCTAAGTTCTCATGACATTGTAAAATAGTTGTGTTTTGCATTTGAACTCACGATACTATGTAGTATAAGTTCTCATGACATTATCTCATTTGCAGAGGGCTTGAAAAATTATCCCCGACATGCCTCTACATCCAAGCTCCAGAATCAAAGGATGCAGGAAATGGAGCAGCAGTTTGCGAACATTCAAGGTCTGCCCACTGACAGGAACACCATCAATAAACTCATGGCAATGCAACAGCCTGGGATCAATAGCCCCAACATGAACGGCAACAACCCTAACATGATTACCAACCCCCGAGGGGCATTAAGCGGCCCTGCTGCGGCTGCTATGGCATTGACCAACTACCAGAACATAATGACGAGACAAAATTCGATGAATTCAAATATGAATTCACTTCAGCATGATCAAGCATCGTCTTCTCTTAATAATTCTGCTAATCCAAGCCCATCATCCTCATTCCAACCAGGAGGTGGGTTTTTGAATCCCCAGATGGCCACCCGGTCGCTGAGTAGCAACAGCTTAAATCATCAGAATCAGCCGAATAATCAACAGCAGCAGATGATCCAGCAACTGCTGCAGGGAATGTCAGGCAATAATGTTGCTGGACAACAGAAGCCGACCTTTAGTGGGCAAAATATGAACCCAACTCCAAATACAACCACAAGTGGTTTGGGCTATGGACATGGGGCGCCTTCTACACCAACTGCATCGAGTAATGTGCCTGGAGGAGGTGGGGGCCCTGCCTTGAGCAAGAGCAGCAGTTTCAAAGCAGCGGCTGCTTCAAACAGCGATTCTTCAGCAGCTGGTGGTGGAACCGGAAATAGTGGGTTCAATAATAATAAGAATAATAACCCGAAAGCTGCGGATTTGCCCCAAAAGCTTTGTTTGACAGATGATATGGTTCCGGATTTGCCCCATGATTTCGCTGAGAGCGGATTTTTTAGCAGTGATCTTGACGACAACATGGGTTATGGCTGGAAGGCATAACTTCTCGGGCGTGCAGCAGACTGACTGGTAGTCTGGTATGCTTCCGATTTGGCTTCTATTTCATAGGTGTTAAGGAATCTTTGTACAGGACATTGAGATAGCTCATCATATTCCGCCTTTTTTTTTTGCCGGGTTTTAACTTCAGAGTCTTGCTATTTGTGGCATGACTGTAGGTTTACAGCGATCTTTCTTGCAGTTGTCGGACTTGTCTTGGAAGTGTAATCTATCAGACAATCTTTTTTTCCTTTATTTGTGGGTGGGGGAAAGCCAATCTGTCAGATGAACTTAATGCTTAAGTGATTTGTCACTATCATAGTTGCAATTTGGTTTTAGAGTTACTGTGGTTGTTTCTGTCCAACAACAGCAACGACACCGGCCAGTGGGAAAGGTGGTGCTGGGGGTTGTGGTTGCTGTTTTTGTTGTCGTCTCAGCTTTTCTTCCTCTATCCGCTAGGGAGAATGTTTCACATTACATAGCATAGGAGCACTTAGCGTGAAAAATAAAGTGAAGTCGAAATTGTGGACCTTAGACTCGTGCTAAAATAAACTACAAATGAAGTACAAGGGCCTGTAATGAAATTACATGCAATTGATTACAGTTCGTGGCTTTCATGACATGCTTCCGTTTCCATGCAACGGATGAACTGATCAGAAAAAATCCGTTTCCATGCAACGGATGAACTGATCAGAAAAAATATTTGGGGTTCCACTTATTACTTGTGCACGACTGCACGCGAAAAAGTTCGACGTAATTCAGAAACCTAATGAGTACGAAATGAAACCTTGTGTATACGAAAATCTCTGACATAGTCGCATGGAAACCAGTTAACCAAAAGGAAAGCAATCTAGTTGGAGCACAGAAATCACAGCAACCAGTTACCCAAAAGTAAAGCAATCCAGTTTGGAATTTGGAGCACAAAAATCACAGAAGCTTTGTTGTGGAAAGTCCGATATTCCTGATTTCGGTTGACTGTTTTGTTCAATTGTGGTGCTCATAATTGTAACTTGAAGTGAAATACAGAAAGTAGCATTCAAGTCTTCAACAACGAGCAACACTGTTAAGATGAATGAAAATTGCCAAAGGACACACGCAACAAAAAGGACGCTCATTATATCCTATGGCAAATCAACAGAGGCAATTCCTTACTAACAAAAGAGACGATCAATATCGACGAAAATGGTACCCTGATACATATATTCACAACCACAACATCAAAAAAGAGACTTTCTAATGTGAAAAAGATTTAGGACATCATGTCACTGTACAGCACTTCAAAGGACACCCTAGCTCTCACTCCAGCATTGGACTTGCCATTGGTGTTGGGATGAAGACCACTTCTGGCAGCCTAGCATTTAGAGCCATCGCCATCTTATCAAAGTGGGTTCCTGTCACCCTGTTTTCCAAGGCCACAAATGGTGAACATACAATTGATCGATTCGTTATCGGTTTCATTGAAAATGCAAGTACCCTCTATACCCTTGACAACTTATTAAACAAGGAAAACAATGGCTAATGCAGAAAGCCAAAATAATGAATAATGCTATCCCAAAATACACGACTAGGCTG
The DNA here is from genome assembly GCA_017589665.1 of Selenicereus undatus. Taxonomy (NCBI): domain Eukaryota; kingdom Viridiplantae; phylum Streptophyta; class Magnoliopsida; order Caryophyllales; family Cactaceae; genus Selenicereus; species Selenicereus undatus. The sequence goes on along the minus strand of JACYFF010031958.1, from coordinate 2,207,165 downwards.
CAAGGTTGGCATTTTAACATTTTCTCGGTTTCTTTATGTTTTGAGCTATTACACACGCAGCAGGGTCAGGTGATTGGTAGGTACTTGGGAGAGACATACCTGGTCAACTGAACTAGATTATTCCGGAAGTCCTTAAGGCGTGTCATTGGGACATCTCCTTGTAGCAGTGAAAGTTTCAGCTCCTCGACATGCTTATGAAGCAGCTTCACAAGATCCTCAGCTTGTTCTGCAAAACGAAATGGTCTTCATCTAAGATTGAGAACATAAAGTCAAAATTTACCCAAACAGGAGGAAAACAGAGAACACAGCACTACCTTGCATGAACTCTAACAGCGGCATCTTTGAGCACTCATCCTCGGATAAAAAGTAGACATAAACATATGCCCATTTTAGGAGTTGCCAACACTCAGCAATCTGTGAACACAAGGAGAAAAAAAAAAGTGGAATTAGGCTGTAAACAGATTCCTCTAATACTAGTAGTGACTCTACATTGCAAATTAGACAGCACAAACTGACAAATGAAAATATCAGATCCATGTGACTCAAAGGCAAACCAATTTTCGCATTGAATGTTGAATTCATTTTCTGGTGAATTTATTACCAATAATATTTTGCTCAGCCAACCGATCAACTTACCTGTAGATTTGCCTCAACCAAAAAGTCCAGCTCCTTTGGAGGAATCATCAAAATTTCGCACAGCATAGGGAGCTGCATAAAAGAAGAATGAGTACTACAAGCATAATATTCAGATCTTATTCCAGACAAATAAGGGATAGCTTACTTGAACTTCTTGAAATAGCTCAAGGTCCGTGAGTGCGTCTCTCTGATGCTGCAAAGAACAATACAATCAAGGTGAAGAAAAGTTCAGGAATGAATTTAGCACAACCTGACATTCTCAAATTTTAGAGAACTTTTATGGATATACCGACTCAGTTGTAACCCATCGTTGATAATAAGAGTTGTATCTCTCCAAGGAATTCTTAGCAATCTCTCTTTTGTGACCATCATCAACATGCTGTCGTGAAAACAAAATCCAACATGGTGGGAATGTGTTGAAAAGAATATAAGTTGATCAGAGGGGAAAGTACAAGAGAAAGGCATCATACAAATCCAGCAGGTCTTGAACTTTTATCAAGTTGACAATTGTATTGCCAGTATTGCTCAGTAACTATATGATCTGACTGATGAGCACCACATTTGCTGCAATTTTACAACAAACAAGTGAAGATGTAATTGGTAAGGCATTTAAAAAGGTACAAATAAAAAGAATGATTAATTGTAATGCTGAAAGGTGAGTGGCGTATACAAATAGCGAATTACCAGCAAAACTCATAATCGCAACTGGTGCATCGTTCAAAGTATTTGCAACCTGGAATAACCTCAATTGGGAGTTTGCAATTTGGACATGGCGTTGTATTAGCTAACATCCTGTTGACAAAAACAAGCATCATCAGTTGGATGCAATTATTGCATGGTACGCAATCATGAATTTAGGATGTTGCAAGTTGTTCTACTTGAAAACTCGGCTACAATCTTCCAACAAGATCACGTGTCCATTGTCGAATCAGCCATTTTCTGATAATTTTGCTTATTTTTAGGTCTAAAATGGAAAGCCCATGACCATACTTACGTGTGGAAATCCTGCCATAGTTACCTGAACTGAAATAAGCTGCCCAACTAGTGTAGACTTAAAAATTGTTTGCTATTCACTCGGACTTGACCACTAGTGTTTGAATAGGTATGTGTCCATGTATTAGCCAGGCCCAATTTGCCCAATTTTCTAGTGACTATGCACGTTTGTGGTAAAAAATCAAATATAAGTTTTCAACTATGTCAAAGTGTCAAGTGTCTACTGAGAAAACTTGAGATAGAAAGAATAGTTCATCGTTGTACCAATTCGCTGATTGTGCACTCATCTCTGACATCCATTTGTCAACCGTACAGCAGTCAACAGGTGAATGAGCTTCATTGGCACACTGCTCAGCCATATTTTGTGTGATAGGGTTAGATCAAAGAGGACAAGAAAGATTATAGAATCCGAGAAAGCTCTCCAACAAGGAAAGTACGGTGGGAAAAAAAAAAGCAGGAGTTTCCTATCAAACAAAAAGAAGGATTCTAAAATCAGAAATACAAGTAACATTATCACTGAATGAACTAGTTTCATCAATCTTACTTAGCTAGAAAAAGAACAAGTTGATTTTGTTTTTAGATAGCTCTGCCTAGCTCAGCAATTGAGATCCTGAAAGTCGGAGAACTAGTCTTACCTTCCAACAGAACCTATAAAAACACCGGCAAGTAACATTGCTGCTGTCTCCATCCCCAGAAGAAAACAGAGCATACTCACACCCAGGAGCAGGACACCACTTAGCCTAGAGAACAGAATGTTCATCAGGCCTTCAGCACAACGATTGATCAGAGGAGCAGAACTAATCATATGGTAAATGATATTTAAAGTCTACCTCTTCACAGCTATTGAGATAAGATTTGAGCAGGCAATTTTCAAACTTTTTCTTATCCTTCTCTGAGGACAAGAGATCAACCATGTCAGGACCCACAGCAGCGCCACAGGATGGATGTGGGCAGCGCAAAGCCAAGCATCTAGGACCATCACCGATTGCTTTACTTACGTATTCTGAAAAAGTAGGGAATAAAACAAGCAAATAAACATGGTATTTAGTGAAACATTAGCTGGGAACAAAATCCTTCTTATTTGATAAATTGCATTAACATGTTAACAAGTGAATCATGAGACCTGTCCAGCAAGAATGGCAAAATTGATGACCACAAGAGACGGCCAACATCATGTTATTCATGTCCCCTGGAAGTTTTTCTTGACAAGTTCCACAAGCTATCTGTCCAAACAATAAAAGTTCGTACTGTGAAGAATTCTAAAAAAATCAGATGATTTCAAATGTTAAATTACATAAAGTTGCTCACTTTTGCTGCATCTGAAGTGACAACAATAGGTCTTTCAAACAGGCCAACAGCCTGGCGGACCTTCTTCTCATGCTCCAGCCATTCTTCTTGGGCTCTATCAACATCCCTGTAAGAACACAAATTTGCCATACATGAGAGGCTAATTGCTTAAAATCATACCAAAACCGGAATAACAAGGCTAAGAAAAGCATAGCTACCACTTGAAATGATGCAGAAGAACTATGGCTTCAGCTCTTGAAAGCGGAACTATACTACACACCAGGGTAATTTTGTCTTCCAAGTGTTGAAGAACATCAGCTTTGCTCAGGATCTTGAACTTGATCTAATAATCAGGTTTACAATCGACAACAGTTAAATTTGACATATTGGCAATGGACTCCAAAGATGTAATTTAATTTCAATCATATCATCACAGATAAGAAAACTGTCAATATAATGCACTTGTTTGTCAATGTAACAGGAAACTCAAATCAAGTTACTCTATCTGAATGGGGGCAAATGAATCGCAAGCAACATAAACAAGTCAAATTCTCTCGCTATTAGTTTTCAACCCAATACCCCCAATCAAAGAAGATAGGAAAATGAAGAAGAAAAGGACACAATGTAGCCCATCAATCTCAATCATGCAGCAGGACAATCAACAGTCTCAGCTTCGTCTACCCCCCACCCCTTTTGGGCTGCTAATTTGATCACTATTCACTAGAGCATACCTAAGGTTCTTTTAAATGAACTCTTCGACAACGTTAGAATAAGTACACTAACTCTGAAAATGAGATGACCTTACAAATGAGATGACCTTATATTGACAAAACACTTTTTTCTGTGTCTTACTTTTTTTCTACACAAGTTTACTTGAAACAAACTTTGATGGCAATTTTTTTTTAAATAACTAAATAAAAGAACCAAAATGACAATACATCTTCGAAAATAATGCAGAAGATATTTTTCTCAACTAAATCAAAAGACATAAAACTAAATTGGATGCAAAGCACACAGAAGAGAAGCTAGGATAATCAGTACCCCACTTTCTACCACCAACACCCAACTCCCCCACTCAAAAAAAGGAAAAAAGACAAAAGTTTGATTTTTTTTTTTTGGATTGACAAGTATAATTTATATTTATAAAGTTGGGAAACTAAAATATTGGTAATGTACATCAAAAGAATGGGCATTTGGGGAAATTCACGGGACGGATGTAACTCGGAGACAATTCAACACGCCATTATCTTAATCTACACAAACTAAGTTTCACTTGCATTACTGGAAAAACTTCGGCGAAGATTTAAGAACAAATTCAGCAAGAATGTATTACCAAATAAAACACAATCGATCAATTAATAGTTCTATGTATTCATATCAATCTCAAAAAAAAAAAATAAAAAAAATCAACCCATCCCCCATTATGTAATGAAATCAAATCTTTCTGAAAGATCTATCTTTGTCTACTTCGGTAAGTTTTCCTCTGATTAGTACTAACATTCAACAATTTACCCCCCCCCCCCCAAAAAAGAATTTCTTCCTTGTCGTTTACTCCTTTTAATGCAACCCAAACCCTCGTCTTCATCCTTATCAAACGAAAGGAAGAAACAACGAAGTAAAAAAGTTAAAAACTTCGATTCATTGCCCTATTTCGTCCATTTTTTTAAATAAGCTTTTTCTTTTTTTCTGTTTTGGGGTCTTTGTTTTTTTTGGGGGGGGGGGGGGGGTGGGGAAGGGAGGTGATGATCTTAACTGTTCTTGGGAAATTGAACAAAGGAAAAGGGAGATGATCGGGGAGGTCAGTGACGTTGGAATCTTGGCCGTCGACGCCGATGTCTCCTTCTCCGGTGTCGGAAAATTCTTCTTCATGTACTTCAATGAGTTCCCAATCATCATCAATTTCATCCCCTAATCATTCAAAACAAAAAAACAATCATTAGTCCACAAACCCATCATAATCCCATCACAAAAATCGTAAAATCAAGTGGGTTTTTTCTGGGTTTTCTCCCCTCCTCCAAAATTCATCAAAACAGCATGATCAAATTAAGAAACAGAGAAAGCAGAAAAAATCGGAAGTGGGTAATCTTGCCTTTATCATTGTGATGATGTTGATCGAGGAACAATCCAGATAATAATTTGCTAAGTGATTCACGTTTGAAGATGAACTGACGAGGCGATGACATGGTGAAGAGTGATTAAGTGTAAACCAGAACACACTGAGGGTTTTAGAGGCAGCCAGAAGCACATATATGAGAGAGAGAGGGATAGAAATGGTTAATTGAGATTAATTGAGTATTTGAGACATGATTAAGAGTATGAAATCGAATTACAAGGGGAAGTGGGAGTAAGTTTGAGGAGGTTTAAGAATTCAGATGAAGAATCAAGGAGTACTTGCTCTGGTTAACGTATTCTAGTCGCAGCATTGACCGAGACTGAGGCGTTTACTTGGAAAGTTTCAGTACTTTGAAACCAAACACGCCAGAAAAATTGGGTGGAAATCCCAAGACCATTTTTGGTGATGACACAATTTTTTGACTCACTACTTTTGTCACATTAATTTGTAAGTCAATTTTAGCAAAGTTAATTTTTTAGTTCATAATCTTTTTTCTCTTTAATACAAGACTCATAATTTTCACGCATCAAATAAAATAATATTGATGGACCCAATCTACAACACACATCTTCTTTTTTAAAATTTAAAAAAAAAGGAAAAACCAATAAATTTTTTTTTAAAAAAAAGCAAAAAAAAAAGTAAGGCAGCGAGGGGCTCGCGAGCCGCTCGGCCGTTGCAAGCGGCGTGTACCGTTCGATGCGGTTTTCAAGACGGGTGAGCCTCCTATAGGAGCAGCTCTTACTTAATTTATGTTCGGTAATAGAGGTTAAAGTAGATGTTAGTTGTTTGTATTAATCAAAATATTATAGATCATTACTTAAAAATAATTGACAAAGTAATGGATGAGGTAGTGGTTAGAGGTTTATGTTGTATTTTTCAAAAGTTAATGAAAGTAGCTTCTAAGAACCTCTACCTAGTGGTTGCATCACAAATTCTCAGCATGAGTTTCGCTTTTATTGAGTTTGTGAAGATCCAGAATATAGGCGGGCTTACCTCTCGTTGGTTAAATCAAATAATATTTAAAATTTTGATTAAAAATTTATAATCGTATTTTTTCAATTGGATAAATTAGATAGGTGTAAATTCAAGAGACAAAATTATTATATAGGATTGAATCTCTCTATACTTTTAGGTTTTATTTTATTTTTTTAAATTAGAACCGTTGGTTATACATAGATCACAATCAATAAAATACAATATGAGCTTTCTTTTTCTTTTAATTTCCAACGACCGAAAGGAAAGATTCATCAATGAAAAATCATATGCTATTTACAATTTAAAAATGAAGAAACTTTGGATTTGGATAATGTGAACTTTGGAGGATTTGCTTGTAATAATCCATCCTTACTAAATACATAATAGTACCATGTACTTTGGGCCTAATTTGTCTCAATAATTTATACCCAAAGCAATTAGGCGAAGTAGCGAGCTGAATTGGAGCAACAACTAATAATTTTTTTAGAGTATATATTATTTAGGCACACAAGGCCCAGAGTATCATCGGTTACTAAAGCAAAGAGAAAAACTAATGCCTTTTAATCAGGGATACTGGGGGAGGTTTTCCCCCAAAACAATGGCTTACGGATGGTGATTGCAATTCCAGATGTTTTCATCAAACGGCTGCTGCTAGAAAAAGACTTTCTTATACATCTCTCGCATCAAAAATGAGCTTGGAAGTTGGATTGATGATTTTAACCTAATTAAAACCAAATTTGTTCAAGATTTTAGTTAGCTGTTTGCCTTGACTCACAATCATCAGCCTCCTATGCATCCCATTTTGGCTCTACGAAAAGTTACTTTGGTCGAAAATTTTGATGTTATTAAACCTGTTACGACAGCCGAAATTCACCAAGCTATTTTTCAGAAGAATTCTTATAAAGTTTTAGAATCTGATGGCTTTGGTGCGTCTTTTTTCTAGACATTTTGGCCAGACTTAAAAGTGCAGCTTTGAATGGCCATACAAGATTTTTTCCGTACTGGCATGGCAAACTTCTTAAGGAACTTAATCATACATTAATTGCTCTCATCCCCAAAAATGCCAATCCTAGAGCTACGTCCCACTTTCGTCCTATTAGTTTATGCAATACCTTTTACAAAATTACTGCCAAAATTTTAGTTAATAGAATGCGACCTATTTTGGAGCGTCTTGTCCAACCAACGCAGAGTACTTTTGTGTGTCACCAAGCAATCTACGATAACATTTTACTTGCTCATGAAGTTACGAATAAGTTTCACCACCTAAAAGGACGTACACGTTATGTTGTGCTTAAATTTGATATGGAAAAAGCTTATAATCATCTTGAATGGAATTTTTTGACTCACTATCTCCAAAGTATGGGCTTTCATGCTAATTGGATTCGATGGATACATGAATGTGTAACCACAGGCATCTACTCTGTTATTGTTAATAATGAAGCCTATGGATTTTTTAAGCCTACTCGAGGTCTGCGATAGGGGGATTCTTTCTCTTCGTATTTATTTATTTTATGTATGGATGTACTTGCACAACACCTTTCTTGCCAAGCTTCACAGACAAAATCTACCATTGGTTTCAAAATTGTCCCTCGTGCTGAGCGAATTCCTTATCTCCTGTTTGCAGATGACAACCTTCTTTTTTGCGAAGCTTCCTCCCAAGCAGTTATTAGATTCCTTTTGTCAACAGTCTGGATAATTAGTTATTTTTCATAAATCTAACATTGTCTTTTCCAAGAATACATCTAACTTGGATAAGCTCCATCTTGCGGGAATTTTTAATATTCCACAACGTTTTTCGCTTGCACATTACCTTAGCTATTCCATCTTTCGGGGCCATCCTACACCACACTCTTTTCAAGGGCTACTAAGTAAAGCTACCAGTAAATTATCCACCTCGAAAGCTAATGCTTTGTCTAAAGCTAGGCATACAATGCTTATTCAATCTAATCTTGAAGCACTACCTGTACACACTATGCAATGTTTCAAACTCCCCACATTTGTTACACAAAAGTTTGATCAACTAAACAGGAATTTCTTTTGGAAGACCTCCTCCACTGGCCATGGGCGTCCATTAGTGGTATGGGACAAAATTTGTAGACCCAAGTAGGTTGGGGGGCTGAGATTGCAGAAAACTGGGACAGTTAATACTGCTTTCTTAGCTAAACTTACATGGAAGTTTAGCCAGATAACTTATGGGTTGCCCAAATGCGTGCTAAATGTGGCATCCCTGACCAGTGTTTTCAATGTGGCCCAAACCACCCAATTATTGGGTTTAGAAATGTTTACTAAGTCAGTGGCCATTCGTTTCTCAAGGTTTACGGTGGCAATTGGGTAATGCTCACATGATAAACTTCTGGACCCATGTTTGGTGCCATGATTCTTGTCTTGCCGATTTAATAGATATTGCAAGCTCTCATAGCCTGGACCCTTAGCTCAAAGTAAGCACCTTTATCCTTCCCAATAGGACATGGGATGTTGGGAAACTCTTGCAAATATTACCTCCTATGCTCCTTTCTCATGTCTTCGCAGTACCCATCCCACTATCTGACGTGCAGGTCAAGTTCTGCTGGGACCTTATCGGTAATGGAGATTTGTTTGTTAAGTCTACTACTTGGAAGGCACAGGGTAATTCCAGTCCCATCGTATCCCCATGAAAATTTTGGGTGGTTATGGAAACTGGATGTCCTACCTAAAATCCAGGTTTTTCTCTGGCAATTATGCCACAATGCAATTCCCACTAGGGGCAACTTATTGCGGCGTGGACTCCACCTAGATCCTACCTGTCTAGCTTGTCTTTCTCAAATCGAGGATATGGAACATTTTTTTGTGAACTATCCATTTGCCAAGCGAGTTTGGGATATGGCCATAGCGCATGGGTGGATTACGCACCCACCTTCCATGACTTTGCACAATACCCTTCGGGATGCTTTACATGAATGGTATCTTCAGTGTAGGGTCACCATCCCTAGGATTGCTAATTGACTTTGGCATATTTGGAAAAACCGAAATGGCATCAATTTTTCAAAATGCTATCCCAACCCAATGCGTACACTTATTCGAGCTAACCGCAGTTGGATGGAATGGAAACAATGACACCGACCTCCATTTCTTTTTATTCCATTTCAGCTCAATCACCTGCATAGTTGGGTGGACCCTTCGTCTAGAAGATGTAGTCAAGCTTAACTTCGATGGTAGTCTTATCACCTGCTGGGGCAGCAACAGGTTAGCCAAGGCCGACTCATCACAACTGGGACCAGATTTATATTTGCTGCCCTCATTCTAGTGGCTGAAGCTACCGCTTTACGTGATGGTCTACGAGCAGCTGTTACTGCAGGTTATCAGCATATCCACATTGAGGGAGATAACCAGATCGTTATTCAGGCTGTCCGAGGTGATGTCCGTAACCCATGGCGAATTCAGATGCTGATCCATGATATTTGTGCTTTGTTGACACTTTGCCTGATGTTTGTATTCGCCATGTCTATGGGGAAGAAAATTTGGCAGCTGATTGGTTAGCTAAATTGGGAGTGTCCGCTAAAACTACATTAAGAATCTGTACCTCCCTTTCCCCTTAGCTCTCCCATATTATATTTGATGACTACTTAGGTAGATCCCTTGAGAGAAGGGTTATCTAGTACGTGTATGCACTTACCTTTCAAAAAAAAAAAAAGGCCCAGAGTATAGTGGACTGGTAAGCATTTTGTAAGTATGGATTATTAGCAAGCAAACCTACAAAGTTTAGATTACTTAAATCTAAAATTTTAAGAATTAAAATAAATATTTATATCCCTCCTTTGAAAACTGTGATCTAAAACCATGGATCACCAATGCAAGTGCTTAGTACCTCCTTTGAAACCCAAAGAAAAAAAAGTAGAATCAGGAGATTGAAAGAAGCAAATAAAGGCACAAAATAAAGCCTTTCGACAACTAACAGAGGTTGGTTTAAGTAGTTTGACACTTGTTCCCCTCAAGTAAGGTCTCAGGTTTAAAATCTGTGATGAGAGAGCTCTACCCCTTATTAGGCCAACAATAATTTAACTCTAATGAAATAAAAGATCCAATACCTCAAAAAAGAAAAAAAAACCAAGAACTTGAAGCTGATCATCTTTATCTAAAGCTGCAACTTAGGAGGTGGTGACAATAGTACACCAAACAAAAAAGTTCATGACACATTGGAATATGAAACAGTTCAAAAGTCAAGTATTAGTTAGGAAGATGTCACAATTTTCCTTATCAATTAAAGCTTATCCAATCTCGTACCTTTGTTTTGCTTTTATGACTTGTAATAAAAGCCTAGGCTTTAACTGATCCCCATGAATACCTGACCATCGAAATTTGGGTGTCTTGTATGCAAAACATAAGGTTCACATATGACTATAACTAGTTACATGGTAAATCTACTTAGATGTTCGTTATGTGTATATCATTATATTTGGCAAAGGTGTGTAAAAATAATAATGCCGCGTCATCTTCTAATCCAGATAGGAAAAGGATGTATAAAATTATTTTTTGACTTATTTTTGTTGAATTTATCTGAATTACACTTATTTGAACTGGACTCAATTGAATTTAAATTTGCTAAAGAAAACTTATTTCTTTGAAATTGAACAGAATTGAATTTATTTCTATTGAATTGTAAACTTATTTTTTTGCTGGAGTGAACTAAAATAAGCTAAACTTATTTTTCCTAAATTGAACCGAACTATATTTATTTATATTGAATTTTGAATTTATTTTGCTGAACCAAGCTTTTTTTTTCTAAGCTGGACTCATTATTTTGAATTGAACTAAACTTATTTTTTTATATAAAAAACTCAATTAAACTTATTCTGAAGAGGTAATCTGAACAGAACAGAGGCCTGATTCAAGGTCCTTGGAACGATTCAGAAGGGCATTGTCGTTCCCTCCCTTGAAGGCTAATAGTTTACATATGTAGTTTTTACTTAGTCAGGATGTCACACATGCCACTCCATTTCTCATTGTCTAAGTCTTCTCTTATTGCCTAGCTAGCTGTGTCTGATGAACACTTTCTCAATAGATGTCTTTCAATGAACAAAATTCTGATCTGACAATATACAACTGATAATGTCATCATCGTCAAGAAGCAGAACAAAAAAGATCAAGCTAAAGAGCTCGGATGGGGAGATCTTCGAAGTGGAAGAAGCAGTAGCAACACAATCAGAGACAATAAAGTCCATGATGGATGTCATTCCTGTTTCAGAAGTCTCTGGTAAGACATTGGCTTTGGTCATTGACTTCAGTAAGATGCACCTTGATCTTCATCGTCATCATCCTCATGTTCCTGATGAAGAAGCAGATCATCTCAAAGATTGGCCCTTTCGTCTCTTCCAAGTAGATCAATCTGCTTTCTTTGATCTTGTTCTGGTTCGTCATTGTTCATTTCTCATCTTACCTTCAGAAATTCCCTTATGTAATGTAACATTATCATCGCCAAGTATATCTCCTACTTATTGCTTGGTCTACTTCATCCTACACCAAATTCAGATGAACTTGGTTCAGTCTAGTCGATCGGTCATCAGTTCGAGCCAATCCAAGGAATGAACATAGCTTGGTAGTGAGTATATATATGTCAATAGCATTGACTTGTTACGTTCCATTCATGGTGTGCATGCTTGGCAGCATGAAGACGACATGAGTATCCAACATGTGGCAATTAATAAACTTAACTATACGTTGTTTGAATGATCTTCAATCTCACTCAATTAGTCATGTTTAATTCGATGTAGGCTGCACACCATCTGAAGATCAAAAGCTTGGAGGATCTGACATGCCAGACCATGGCAGACGTTATAAGAGGAAAGACCCCGGAAGAGATCAGACAGACGCTCAAAATAATCCAGCCTTCCACCCCCGAGAAACCATTATAAGATGGGGGGAGAAATGAAGCATTTTAACTAGCTGATTGTCAATATAAATTCTTGGGTTCCATTGGATTTACTCGTGTATGCAGTACATTCGGTTGATTACTTTGTTTGAAGGCTTTGTTTCCTACATTAATTGTTATCTATTCCCGGACCTTCAATTATTAGCTTAAACTTTCGGTTGAGATGGTTTTTGAACATGGTAGCAAAGCCTTTTTGAGTATGAGGTCTCGAGTTCGAATCTCAGCAGCCCTTATATTTATTGCGCAAGGTATTGAGGACTTTTGCAGTATCCACGCTTTAAGCCCAATGAACATTTGTGTGAGATGGTGTGTTAGAGTATAAATATATTCCTGAGCCTTCAACCATCAGCTTAAACTTTTGGTTGAGATGGTTCTTGAACATTAATATACATAAATTTAGATTCACAAAACTTCTCAATGTCACAGCATAAATGCCTGAACAAAATGTACATGGTGACGATCTTAGAGGCATACTCCCCCCCCCCCCCCAAACCAACTTCGGCCACAATGATCCCCTGGCTTTATCAAACAAATGTACATGCGAAGTCTAGTGATTTTTTGTTAAATTTTACGTTGATTGAGTTATAAACGAGTCATGCATGTAAGCTAAAATGAGGTTCCAATCCAAAACTAATTGGTAATGGATGGAGTAACTCACAAGCTTATGTACATACTAAAACCTTTCGATTTTATTAATGTGGGACAAACCATACTTTCACATTCTAACACGTCCCTCACATGTGGGCTACTAACAAGACCCAACATGTGCACATGATTCTAATCAATTGGGAATGGTGACAAATCAAGATCCAGAAACTGACTCTAATAACATGTTTAATTATATATCGATTGGTTTACGGACTATGAGTCATGCATATAAGTTCTAATTAGATTCCAATCCAAAACCAATTGGCAAATATTAATTGAACAATGAATCATGCATATAAGTTCCAATCCAAAACCAATTGGCGAACATCAAATGGGTTATAAACAACGAGTTATGCATATAAATTCAAATGAGGTTCTAACCCAAAACCAATTAACAATGGGTGGTGTAACTCACAAGCTTATATATCTGCTCAAACCCTTTAATTTTATCAATATGGAACAAACCACACTTTACATTTCAACACGCTCTCTCATGTGTAGGCTACTAATAAGACCCAACACATGCACACAATTCTAATTAAACGGAGACTGTGGTAAATCAAGATCGAGCACCGACGATTTGATACCATGTTAAATTTTATATTTATTGGGTTATAAACAACAAATCATGCATATAAACTTTAAATACATGCTCAAACCTTTCAATTTTATTAATGTGGGACAAACGCCACTTTCACATTCCAACATATTGAAAACAAAGAGAGTTGACATGCTATGAAAATTCAGTAGATTGTGTGCAAATCGAAAGAATCAAAGCAAAAAAAACGCTGAAAATACAGATCTGTGTGCAAAACTGAAGAAATCAAGTCTCTGGCATGGCTTGAGTTGAATAGATATTTATGACCTTAGAGTCCTAGACTGATAATAAGACATTATAGTGTAGATGATTTGCAAGAGACCAAGCAAGAGGATAGTTGTAGCAGCAAACACTGAAAGTATTGTCCACGGACTGCTAAAGTATCTTTTCTTTAAAACATGTTTATGCTTTTGCCATCGAGACCTAGCATAAGCCTCAATATCATCGCATAAGTTTCTATAGTAGAAATCCTTAGCCAAAGTTTTTAATCCATGACAGAGAAGAGTCTGCTGGCATCCTTCTTATTTCCCAATCGATTTTCAATGATGCCCGCACTTTCTAGTATCTTCACATCATTCAGGTTCTCGATCAAGTGAGACATGAAGCAGAGATAAGATGTGAAGTGCCCTTTAGATTTGGGAGAAACATGCTCATACGAGACCAAGTTTTTCAGTAGCGCTTCAGTGTAGTCGTTTATAATCAGAGTCAGAATCCTCAACACTTTACCAGAGAGCGTGACGTCTAGCAGTTTGCTTTTTGTATCACATTCAAAGATCATCCCAATTGCCTTTAGCTTTGTGGCACTCCTTAGGTGGACGCCTTTCGATTGTGAAGCAGCTCTGACTTGAGTTGTGCGATCATTGCGAGGTTGCTCAGGATCATAGCACTTGCAAATAAGATCCAGGAAATGAATGCATTGTGGCACGTAACTTTCCCAATTTGACTCACCAACAATCTCGCGTTGTGGTAACTGTGGTTCATGAGGACCTAACCGATAGACTTCCAATATCTTCTTAGCGAGATCACGTGGTGGAGAGCCTAGGTGATGGAAAAAAATCTCCAACAATCCCTCCTAGACAAAGAAGGGAATCTGATTTTCGAGCAAAATAAGATCTCTTCTCAAAGCAAAGAGCGTTAAATCTCCATCACATGTGTCCCCATGGAGAAGGAAATACAAAAGAAAGCAACCATCCACCAGCATGCCCCTCGAAAGTGAGATACTTGATTTGATCGTCTCTTCAGAATAGCAATCTTTTATCCTTTTCTTATTTTCTCTGATGAAATTCCACCACTTTTCTAGTGTAACCCCACAAGAAGGGGTGGGTTGAAGTTGGTTGAAATGGATTGAAGTCGGTTGAGGTTGGTTGAAGTGGGTTGAGGTTGGTATTTTTGTTTTTTTCCGGTGGGTTAAAGTTGGTTGAAGTAGGTTGAAGTGGGTTGAAGTAGGTTGAGATTGGTTGAAGTTGGTAAATCCAAATAACATACGAAAAAAACAGGGCCTACTTTACCATATTACCAACATATTATTATATGTTTTATGTTCGGTATTTTTATTTAATGCTGTACATTTTACTTGAACCAACTAATGCTTAAATTGAAGTTACTTTGGATACGGTCCTTGATATCAAGAATTTGAAACAATGCAACTGAGAAAATCACAAATATAGCACTCCTGTAAAACATCAATCTGGCATACATTATACATAACATAAATCAAAGTTACTTTGGATGCGGTCCTTGATAATAAGAAAGCACAGCATAGTAGGTTTGGATGAAGGTAAGCAAGAGAAGAATAGTAGCAGCAAAGACAGAGAGAGTTGTCCATGGGTTGCTGAAGTATCTCTCCTTCAAAACTTGCAGATGTCTTTGCCACGTCGAGTCAGCATAAGCCTCAATCTCGTTGCATAGCTCCGAATATAAGAAATCCTTGAGCACAAATTGTTTGCTGATGTTGGAGAAGAGTTTGCTTACATCCTCCCTACTTCCCAGCTCGTTGTGAATGATGCCCTTTTTTTCTAACAATTGGAGATCCTCCTTGCTTTCTATCAACTGACTCATGAAGAATACATAAGATGTGAAGTACCCTCGATGGTTTGGGGAAAGATGCTCATGTGCTAGGAGGTTTACCAATAGTGTTTCGGTATAATCACTTACAAGCAGAGGCGGAATACTCAGCACTCCTTTCGAGAACGAGAGGCTTAGCACTGAATGCGAATAAACTCCTTGAGTACATTCAAAGGTTACCCCACTTGCCCTTAGCTCGGTGGCATTCCTTAGATGAATGGCTGTCGACCCAACAATTTTGATGGGGACAGTGTGCTCGATGCTCACGGCGTGGTACAAGTGGATAAAATCTAGTAAATGAATGCAGTCCGACCCAAAATTCATGTCACGTAGACGTACCCTCATTTCATTTATACACGGCTCCATGTCTTTATAACGCTGCCAGTCCTCAGGTGACCAATCATATTTAAACGAAGGAGGGTAGTTTGGGCATAACTTAAAGGTCTGCAATATCAACATACCCAAATGTTCTTGATTAAGAAATTTATGCAATATTTTGGACAGCCCCAGTAAGAGAAAAAAGGGAATTTGATTCTCAAGCAAGACAATATCCCGCCTAAAAGCTGAGAACATTATATCCTCTTGCCCATGGGCAAGAAAACCCAGAAGAAAGCAGCTATCTACTAGGATGATATTAGCAAGGAGTTCTAAAGATATCTCGACCTCTTCGCAGTAAAGACTCCATACCTGATGTAGATTTTGTCTCACAAATTGCTGACACTTTTCTAGAAGCTTCTGCTCAAAAGGGATATTAGTGTGATCACTAACTATTTCAGAAGAGTCAGGAGGGTTGTTGGGGGTACGTGTAACAGTTTCGGAATGGTCCTGAAGATCAGGAGCTGGAGGATTTTCGAGATTGGGACGATGATTCGGATAACCGAGCATCTTAGGAGAGAAGAATTGTAACATACAAGCCTGCTTCTTTGTCTCGGAAGCCAATATGTTGACATCCTTGAAACGGGTTTTACCATCTTGGTTTTGTGCGGAATATCGACCTATGTGGTGAAAAGGCCCCATGGAGACAAACAAAGGTATGTATGCTTTTGGATGTGCTTGGAATAGCCTTGGAGGAATGCGTACCAAATTCTTAGCTTTGGTCCCTTTTTTCACAATTTCAGCTGCCAATTTCAAGGTGTTTAGAGTAATCATCTCCTCCTCCATTGATGATGTCTGACAAATTTTAAAACAAATTAGCAAGATTATCCCATGCACCTCACAAATTAAATAGGGTTCTCGATCTTGCAATATAAATGTGCCATAAATGAGCAAGCAGTGGGAAATAGAAATAATTAACAAATTAACAATCACACCCAAAGAAAAAAGAGAAATATTGACAAGAAGTTGTTGAGTACCTGGTAGAACTAATATATAATCTTGAGGGTGGCACTGGTGACTGGCCTGCTCTGTTCTCTGTTGTCTCTCACCTCTTTCTTTTTCCCTTTTCTTTTGTGATTTGGGGGGGGCTTGTATATCCTTGACGCCTCATTCATTCGTTGGCTATAGCCTATAAATAAGCTCCGAGTGCGCCGTGTTAATCACAAATTAAGGATCCTCCCTCTTTCTCCTCACTGCGCCGTCAACAAGAAGTTTCCAGTAACTTTCTCTTGCAATAAGACTAGCACACTACTCAACAAGGACGAAAGGAAGCACAGCGGACGCTTCCTCAGAGTTGCTAGCAAGGTGTGGCTAAAAGAATGGGTATCCCATGTCCATCAAATCAAGTGGGTAGCCGCATTTGAAATAGGATCAAAAAAGGATCGAGTTAAGAATGAGCTGAATCAACAGGGGACTAGCCCATTAAAGCTAACCACTACAAGAATCCGGTCCATTTGAGACCGAATTTTAGAGACCGGCAATAAAACTGGTCTCTAATTTAAGTTTGAGACCGAATTCAGAGACCAAAAATGGTGGTATCAAATTTACATCATTTTAGAGACCAAAATTAACTAAACGGTCTCAACTGGAGACTGAAATGACATCCGGTCTCAGGTTTTGGAGACCGAAATAACTATGTGGTCTCCACTAGAGACCAACATAATTTCCGGTCTCCAAAATTAGATACCGAAATCAATGCACAGTCTCCATTGGAGACCAGCTTGATTTCCGGTCTCTAACTTCTAGAGACCGAAATAAATATGCGGTCTCCATTAGAGACCAAGTGATTTTCGGTCTCACATTTTTGAGACCAACTATAAATTTTGGTCTCCAATTTAGGTTGAGTAGAGACCAAAAAAGTTTCGGTCTCCACTTGCACAGGTTGTCCAGCAGCCTATTCATTTCGGAGACCGAAGAATGCAATGGTCTCTAAATAATTTTGGAGACCAATTACATTTTCGGTCTCATATTTAGAAACCGAAAAAAGAAAATTTGGTCTCTACTGGAGACCATTTACACTTTTGGTCTCAAGTATTAGAGACCAAACTTTATTTCGGTCTCAAATATTGAGACCGGACTGTATTATCGGTCTCCATTAGAGACTAAAACAATTTTCGGTCTCAGTTTCAGAGACCATTTTAACAACTCGGTCTCCAACTGAGACCAAATTTCTCGGTCTCCAACTCAGTTTTAGAGACCAAAGCACCCGGTCTCTACCTTTGGGGTGAAATCAGAAGCTGGAGGCCGAAATCGCGAGCAGTGGTCATTGCAAATCCCCCATTTCCATTCTTCAACCATCTCCCAAGCTCCCTGCTCCACCAGCTCGCACGCTCCACCATCTCCATTCTCGGTTGCTGCTCAACCAAAGCTCGACGGTTGCTGCTCCACCATCTCCATTCTCACACCGCTAGGTTGCTTCTCGGTGGTCGGGTCATTGTGTCGAAGCTGCAGCATCCACGAAGGTATGGCTCCCACCTCAATCGCGTCCTTTGGTGCCGCATTGTGCGTGCTCTCCTCCAATTCGTGGGCCTGTACTGATTTTGGTGGAGCTTGCTCCCAAATGAGGGGTGGATTTCATGTTTTTAGGGTTGTTTTCAGCATTCACAGTGATTTCCTTTACCCACACTACCTTGCACGCCATGTGTTTGTGAAAATGCCTCACTTGTGTGTTTCTTGCAGGGCTACCTAGAGGAGGTCGCAGACCCTCAAACGTAACCTTTCTGCTGACTTCCACGACCTAAGGGCGAGTTTGCTAGTGAGAGGTACAAGGGCAATGACTTTATTGTTTCTTGTGTTTTACAAAGAATACGTTGTGTTTTGCAAAGAATCGGTGCATTTGCAAAGAATACAACATGTGGTGCATTTACAAAGAATTGTTTCTTGTGTTTGTTTTGTGATTTTGGAGTATAATGATGGAAACCAGTACATCGGTCATTTTATTCGATATTTGTCAAGTGATTAATTTGGAAGACAAAATGAATCTAAGCCCGTTGAACTGCACGTATTTGTAGTGTTTAAAAGGAAATATCAGTTGAAATTGAGTGAAAACTACAATATGATATGAACATATATATACTTTTGTTGAACTTTAATATCCTGAAAGTTCGGACCGATATGTGCCATTGCTTAAAATTGAATTATTGATTTCCGTCACATCTGCTGTTTAGATTATTAGATTCCCAACTCCCAAGTTCTTAAGGGGATAGAGTTTGAATTGCCCATCGATTAGAGCCTCCACACAAGATTTACTCATACGATATTGTCACAGATGAGGAAGTGTGTATAAATTGCGATGTTGAGGATTGTTTTGCATAATCATTGTATTCAATCATGCACAGATTCACAAGCAATTT
>JACYFF010031958.1:2148142-2183218 GCA_017589665.1 Selenicereus undatus | reverse complement strand
GAGACCGAAAAGCTCCGGTCTCTAACTGCACGGATTCTTGTAGTGAACGGGCTGTTCAGTGATTCGGTACTTTTTTCAATCTACTTGACACATTAATTTATATGATATAGTTGGTTAAGTTTACTATCAATGTTGTATACATAACAATAGTTATTATACATATTTTTTTTTACACGTTTGTTCTATTTCAAAACGTACCAAAAGCAGGTTGCCTCCGATCCAGCCTATTTATCTACACAAGAAGCTTGACCTGATGCACACCATCGATAGACCGTTCATGACCTGACCTAATCCATTTTGTAAACGGATTGACCTAATCCACATCGTTGACAGACCGTCCATGACCTGACCCAACTCGTTTTGTAAACTGGTTGATCCTAACATGACCCGACCCGATCCATGATCCAACCCTAATTTCTAATATGTATATGATTCCTATAGGTGCTTTCCCCATTAATTGGCACTGTTTCTTTTTTACTTTAACTCAAATTATTTAATTTTTACTTTAAATTTTTATTTTAAAAACAGACACTGCTATTTTGCTATTTTTAGCTCAAATTTTTGTATATTAACTTTTATAAAAGAAGGTACATAAAATACTAATATGCTCATTTACACCGCATATAATGCTTATTACCAAAACCTACATTTACATATCAAATAAATGCTAATTAGCAAGTTCATTGAGACAGTGCCGTCCACATTACTACGTCGACACCAGCTATAATATGACTTTTCCTACACTGCACTACTCAACAAGGACGAAAGGAAACATAGAGGACGCTTCCTCACAGTTGCCAGTAAGAGATTGGACATCCATCGAAACAAGCGGTTGCTCCGTTTGAAATAGGATCAATAAAAGAACGAGTCAATAATGAGCTAAGTCAATAGTGAACCAGCCCACTAAAGCTAATGGTTCGTTTAGTGATTCGGTACTTTTTTCAATCTACTTACTACATTAATTTATATGATATAGTTGGTTAAGCTTAGTATCAATACTTTACACGTAACAATAGTTATTATGCATATTTTTTTTACACGTTTGTTCCATTTTTAAACGCGCCAAAAGCAGGTCGCTCATAGACCGACCTGATCCAACGCATTTATCTACACAAGAAGCTCGACCTAATCCACATCGTTGATAGACTGTTCATGACCTGACCCAACCCATTTTGTAAACGGATTGACCTGATCCACATTGTTGACAAACCGTCCATGACCTAACCCGACCCATTTTGTAAACGGATTGATCTTAACGTGACCCAGCCCGATCCATTACCCGCCCCTAATCGCAATAAGAAAGACTAGTACACTACTCAACAAGGACAAAAGGAAGCACAGTGGACACTTCCAACCAGTTGCTATTAGGGATGGATAACGGATTGGGTATCCATTGAATTAAGTGGGGTCTTCCGATTAAAATAGGGTTAGTAAAGGGTCGGGTTAATAATTAATGGGTTGGATTAACAGTAGGTCGACCCATTAAGAATATTAACAAGTCAAATCTATTTAGTGATTTGGTACTTTTTCTCAATATACTTGCCAATTGCCACACTAATTTATATGCTATAGTCGGTTAAGCTTATTACCAATGATTTATATGTAATAATAATTATTATACTGAGTTTTTTAACACGTTTGTTCCATTTTAAAACGAAGCAAGTCGGCCGTGGACCAATCCGATCAACCCCTTTATTTACATGAAAGGCTCAACCCGACCCACATCGGACCAGCCATGATCCCACTCGGCCCACTTTGTAAATACGCCGATCCTAATGTGACCCCACCTTGTCCATTACTAACCCTAATCGCTAATAAATATACGGTTCCAGTAGGTGCTTCTCTCATTAATTGACGTTGTTTTTTTTTTCTTTAACTTATTTTTTTATTTTTTTAATTATTTTTTATTTTTAAAAATGACATTGCTATTTTGCTATTTTTAACTCCAATTTTTGTATATTAGCTTTTATAAAAGAAGGCACATAAAATAGTAATATGCTTACTTATACTATACATAATGCTCATTGATTACTAAAACATACATTTACACACCAAACAAATACTAATTAGTAAACTCATTGATGAGTGCGGTCCACATTACTATATGAACACCGGCTATAATGTAACTTTTCCAGCGTGCCCCAAGACGACCAAGACTCACAAGTAGGGATGGCAATGGGCGGGTACGGGGCGGGTTGAGTCGTATCCTTATTTATATTCATTTTTGAAAATTGTACCCATATTCGTACCCGTATTCATCAGGTGTTAAAAAATAAAACCCATATTCATACCCATACCCATCAGGTTTTGCAAATTTGCAGGTTTTATTCGTGTTCACATAGAAAATGAAAATTAATACTCATATGAAACCCATATCTAAGTACGATATATGTTTTTGTCATTGTAAGATTGCAAAGTTCTGTTATTTTAGAAATATATTGTTTAGAAATGTGAAATCAAATACATCATTGACTAATTTTTTTGTTAGAACGGTTTGGATTAGACTTAAACTGAAAAAATATTAATCGAAAAATTTTGTTATTCTTATTATAAAAATGGGTACGGGTAGGGTACGGGTATGAGGCGGATGAGGGCTATACCCATGCCCGTACCCATATCTATACCCGTTTTTCAATACCCATCCCATACCCATTTAAAACTCATTTTCACCACCCATTTGGGTTTTAAATTAGGCGAATTTTACGGATTTTATTGCTATCACAAGTCTACTTGATTTTGTTTTTTTTTTACGTGGCTTTCAAAGGAGGCGCGAAGCCTGAATTTCGGTGATCTCGGATATTTGGCAATGATTTTTAAAGGATTTATATTAAATTAATTGATACTCACTTAAAATAATAGAAGGAGGGGCTTAGCACATTTACTTATGTTTTCCTCTCCAAAACCAGGAAAGCCTAACCCTAGTTTTGTGTGAGTTTTTTGCCTTCCTTAGGTAAGGCCGGTGTTGATCGTGAGTTTCCCCCGGTGCGTGGGCAGTTGTCGGTTGTTTGGTGGTGCCTTTCTCGGTCTCTAGTTTTCCGTTACCTTGTTGGTACCCGGGTTTTTTTGTTAGGGTCTAGCAAAGCCTTTGCTTGGGACCTAAACAACGTGCATCGATATGGCTTCGGGTCTAGAGGAGGCGTGGCAGAATCTAAAGTTGACTGCAGAGGAGGAAGTAGTTGTTGTGGATGAGGATGATGAGGACTCGCAGAAGAATGAGCAGATTGCCCTTTGCTTACTGGGTCGCCTATATTCCACTAGTTCATTCAACCCTAGAGCGATGAAATCGGTGCTACGTAACATCTGGAGGCCGGCTAAGGGACTTGTAGTGAGGGACCTGGACGCGAATTTACTTTCCTTTCAATTCTTCTCGGTGCCTGATAGGGACTATGTTTTGAATGAAGGTCGTTGGGCCTTTGACGGGAACATCCTGCTGCTTAAACAAATGACTGGACTGGAGAGACCCTCTGAGGTGCAATTTTCAAAGGCGAGATTCTGGGTTAAAGCTTATGATGTCCCAGGAAATAAACAAACCACTTCATTTGCTCGTCTTCTTGCCTCCAATATTGGTGATTTTGTTAGTTGCGACGAAGCAACTATGCTTGGGGTGGACAAGGCTCTAAGCTTTAGGGCTGATATTGATATCTCTAAACCTCTTCGCAGGGGGATTAGGGTAACAGTGGCAGGAGAAGCAATGTGGATCCGATTTAAATTTGTCAAGCTCCCCGACTTCTATTATGGGTGTGGTAGATTGGGACATACCTTAAAGGACTATGAAATCGCGGTGGTAGAAGACGATGATCCTGATTTGCAGTATGGTGCATGGCTACGTGCATCGGCTTTAAAGTTTCGCAAACGTAATGCTGAGGCTGAATTGTTGGAGGAAAAGAGGCTGTTCATGGCATTCCAGACTAAGAAGACAGATAGTATGACCCGTAAAAAACTGGTCTTCAATAACCCAGCTTTGGATGACAAATCTATGCAGGTTGATTCCTCAAAGGAAGGCGGGTCCACTGGGATGGAAACTGATGGAACTATGAAACTGATGAAACTATGCCTATGGTACCGGGAGGGGAAGTATTTAAGCGAAAGCAGGAGGACATCCTCTTGCAGAAGAGAGGCGAACGGAAGCTCCGACATGTTGTTGATGATCATGTTCAAGAAAAGGCTAATAGTTCGGCGGGGGTTGCTAAGCAACCCCGCCAAGAGCTATGAGTATACTATGTTTCAACTGCTGGGGCCTAGGTGAACCCGAGGCAGTTGATGAACTTCGTGGTCTTCTACGAAGGCTTTCGCCTAGTTTGGTTTTTTTATCGGAAACCAAACGAAGTAAACTAGAGATGGAGGATATTGTAGCCCGGTTGGGGGATTTTTGGGGGCTTTATGTGGATTGTCGTGGTTGAGCTGGTGGACTTGCTCTACTTTGGACAAAATCTGTGGAGCTTACTGTGTGCTCCTATTCATCTTATCATATTGATGCCATTGTTAAATGGGAACATGAGGTTTTGCAGTGGCGTTTTACTGGCATTTACGGATGGCCTGAGTCTCCAAATAAATGGCGAATGGGAAAGATGATCCAGGACCTTAAGACTCATTCAAACTACCCTTGGCTTGTTGGAGGCGACCTCAATGAAATTTTCTACAACTTGGAAAAGAGGGGCGGCCCCCCCAAGTCTCAGCACACGTTGAATGATTTTAGGAAAGCTTTTCTCAGCTGTGGGCTCTTTGATCTGGGTTTTTCAGGGTACGAGTTTACTTGGTGTAATTATCGGGGTGGTAAGAGGAATGTCGAGGAAAGACTTAATCGTTTTTGTGCCGACACGAACTGGTCTCTTCACTTCCCAGATGCTTCCGTCTCACACGTTGATTTTCATCTCTCTGATCATTTGCCAATTCTCTTAAAGTGCAGACCGCGACAATGAGATCAGGGAAGCGATAGACTCTTTCGTTTCGAAAATATGTGGGTTGCAGACCCTTCTTGTGCTGATGTTATTACGTTTGGCTGGACTCGCTCCTCAACGAATGATGTTGTGGATAATCTTTTGCTAAAGACCGAAGGTTGTGCCAAGGCCCTGTCTTCGTGGAATTCGGAGACCTTTGGCCATATCGGGAAGGAGATCAAAGCCCTTGAAAGAAAATTAAAAAGCCAGAATGATGCAGTGGGTAGGCGGGATATCTTACGCACTATCAGAGACATGAGGAAAAAAGAAGAAGTGTTATGGTGGCAGAGAGCTCGTTCAGACTACTTAAGGTTTGGGGACTCAAATACTCGATGGTTTCACTCAAGAGCTACTATATGGAGAGCAAAAAATCATATTGGCTTTCTTATTGATAAGGATGGGGTTGAACAGTCAAATATTCAAGGCATTGAAAGTACTGTCGTCCGATACTTTGAGAACTTATTTGCTTCGTCACATAACCTGGAGATGGAGGATGTTGTTAATTGTGTGGAGCCGCGCGTGACTACAGAGATGAATGAGTTCCTGTGCAAGCCTTACACTAAGGAGGAGGTTGAGGTGGCCTTGAAGCAAATGCATCCTCACAAGGCCCCAGGCCCGGATGGGCTGAACCCGTATTTTTACCAAAAATTCTAGGACATGGTCGGCAAGGATGTTACAACAGCAGTTATGGCCATTCTGCATGGCCATGCTATTCCCCCTAAACTTAACCACACATGGGTCACACTTATTCCTAAGAAGCCCAAGCCAAGCTCAATGGGGGAGTTTCGACCAATTAGTCTATGTAATGTGTCATATAAACTAGTGACAAAGGTGATCTCAAACAGACTCAAGTCTATTCTTCCACAAGTCATTTCTGAATCCCAAGCTGCGTTTACACTTGGAAGGCTTATCATAGATAACATTTTGATAGCCTTTGAGATTTTCCATGCTATGAGGGGAGACGGTGGTGCTCGTGGGTCTATGGCTATAAAGCTAGACATGGCAAAGGCATATGATAGGGTGGAATGGCCATTCCTACAAAAGATCATGCTCCAGTTGGGATTCCAGGAATAGTGGGTGGCTTTGGTCATGAGGTGTGTCAAGTCGGCTTCTTGCTCGATTCTGGTTAATGGGGTGCCAAGAGGACATATCGTGCCAAGTCGAGGGCTTCGACGAGGGGATCCCTTATCTCCATATTTATTTTTGTTTTGTTCAGAGGGATTGAACAGGCTGTTGAGGCGCTCAGGGGAATGGGGGGCTCTACATGGTTATCGTATTGCTGCAGGGGCTCCTGTCATTTCTCATCTCATGTTTGCCGACGACACTATTATTTTTTGCCAAGCTAAGAAGGATCAGGCGTTGATGGTGAAGCAGATATTACATGCCTATGAGAAGGCTTCGGGTCAGCAGGTAAATTTCTCAAAGACTGATGTGTCCTTTAGCAAGGGTGTCAGTTCTCGTAGACGTAGTTGTCTCGCTCATTCTCTCGACATTTGGGAAGTCCTTTCACATGACAAATATTTGGGGCTCCCGACTTTTGTGGGTAGGTCTCGAAAGAGACATTTTCTCTTTTTAGTGGATCGTATCAAAAAACGATTGGCCAGTTGGATGGGTAAATTGGTATCCTGGGCGGGGAGGGAGGTGCTGATAAAGGCTGTGGCCCAAGCAATCCCAACCTATGCAATGACGGTTTTTAGATTTTCCCATGACCTTTGCCAATCCATCCAAGCTTCGATAAATCATTTTTGGTGGGGACACAAACAAGATTGCCGTAAAATTCACTGGGTCAGTAGTGATTCCTTATGCCTGAGTAAAGATGACGGAGGTTTGGGTTTTCGCCATATGGAGGCTTTTAATAAAGCAATGTGAGCCAAGCAATTCTGGCGTTTGGATAAAGAAGAGAATTCCTTAGTAGCCCGTTTGCTCAAGTCAAAATATTACCCCAGTTGCGATATCTTCAATTCTAATATGGGATCGAGGCCAAGTTTCACTTGGCGCAACATCTTTGGGGTGAAGGATATTATTGTCCAAGGGAGTAGATGGCTTGTGGGTGACGGTGCTTCACTCAATATATGGGAGAGTAGATGGATTCCACAACCTATTTCGTTTAAGGTAATCACTTTGAAACCTACCTCGCCACAAGTTCAGACAGTAGCAGATTTGATTGATGTTGAACACGGGGCTTGGCGGGAAGGGCTTATCAAGGGGTTGTTTTTACCATGTGATGTTGATGCTATACTTGACATCCCCTTGTGCAGTTCACGTCCAACTGATAAGCTAATGTGGCATTATAATTCGAGTGACCTTTTTTTCTATAAAATCAGCATATCACATGATCATGACTGGGAGGAGGTTGAGTCAGGGTGGTTGTTCAAAGGGTTGCTCGGAGCTATGGAGGTTAGTTTGGAGGCTGGAAATTCCTATGAGGATTAAGCTTTTCGCTTGGCGAATATGTCGAGGAGTCCTCCCATGTGGTGGTAATATTGCTAAACGAATCACTTTTTCTAACATGAGATGCAGTATTTGTGGTTTTGTGGAAGAATCTGACACTCATGCTCTCCTCGAGTGTCCCTTGGCATCTCAGATATAGGAGGCTAGTTGTTTTGATCGGGGTCTATGGAACGGTAAATTCAGATCTCTGGCAGATTGTGTGGAGGCAGCAGGGAAACGTCTGGAGGCTGATGCGCTTGGTCATTTTGTGGCTGTGCTATGGGAGTGTTGGAATGCAAGAAATCGATTCATTTTTCGAGCCCCCGATCGGAACCTGGCTGTGCTGAGTGACCAAGCTATTTCTTTTGTCAACGCCTACAGGGAATTTTTGGTGAAGGAGGAAATTCAGAAGGAGCCTCTCCCATGTACCTGGCATCCTCCTCCCATGGGTATGTTGAAGTTAAACTTTGATGCTGGGTCTATGGGGGCTGCAAGTGGGGTTTGGGGATTTGTGGTCCGCAAGGGGGATGGCGACATTGTCCTGGTTGGGTGCAAACAAAGCTCCAGGTTCTTGGGGCCTGAAATCAAAGAGGCCAAGGCTTGCTTATTTGGGTTGCAATGTGCAAAGGAAGCGGACCTTGATAATTTGATTGTTGAAGGCGATTGTCTACCTCTCATCCAAAAACTGAGGGACATGAAACGATGTGATAATTTTGTTGATTTAGTTGTTTCTGACATTTTGTTTTTCTCTTCGTTGTTTAGCTTCATTTCGTGGTCTTATGTAAGGCGTGGGGTAATGGGATTGCTCATGATCTAGCCCATTGGCAACCATTGTCTCTTGGGCCTAGGTTATGGTCTACTGACGTCCCGGATCAGGTTGTTGAATGGGCGTCGGTTGAAATGTATGAGTTCATTGATGGAAATATAATTTAACCCCCTTTTGCTTGATAAAAAAAAAATAATAATAATAATAATAAAAGGATAATTTCTCATCAATACAGCTACTTCATTGCTTTGACCTTTCTATCTTGTAGCTGGCTTTTTTGGTTTGCTGTTGAAGCCATTTGTCACGATTTTGCATAGACTGTCAGGAATAAAACTTCTAGCTGAGTGAATATTGCACTGGGATTAGCAAATCGATTTAAGATGTAAATATTTAGAAACAATATCCAGCAACAATGCAACATCAACAACACACAAATTTGAGGAAAACCCAAATGGAAGAAACGACATGCGACGATATGTAAATTAAAAGAGAATCCATTAATAGTGATGAGAGGGTACAAAACAATCCACAGCGGCCGCCGAAGATCTTGAATGGGATGTCACTTCGGATTCGCCGCTTGATAAATTGCTGCCCCTGCATTTCATCAACCTTTTTTGATCTAAACTCAAAAGTAATTCAACCTAATAATGACACATTGGCATAGTTAGATCACCACCATCATCAGTCATCAATTGTGTAACATGTGCTTCTGGAAGAACCACACTTGCCAAGACTTTTTTTGTGTTACCAGATACAGTGACTTGAAATCACAGATCACACTGCTTACAGAACTAATTCCTAACTAGTTAGTTACCATGGGTTGCTGCCCCTGCATCCGTGTTGGCTTGAGCTCTTAGACTGCAATGTGCTTCATTGATTATTGCATTGACGTACCTATTTTTAAGCTGGCTTTGTTAGTTTATATCAATAGTGTTTCGGTATAATCACTTACAAGCAGAGGCGAAATACTCAACACTCCTTTGGAGAACGAGAGGCTTAGTACTGAATGCAAATAACGTGCTTGAGCACATTCAAAGATCACTCCACTTGCCCTTAGCTCGGTGGCATTCCGTAGGTGAATGGCTCTCGACCCATCAATTTTGACGGGGACAGTGTGTTCAATGTTCACGGCGTGATACAAGTGGATAAAATCTAGTAAACGAATGCAGTCCAACCCAAAATTCAAGTCACATAGACGTACCCTCATAGCACTTGGATACAGGCTCATATCTATATAGCGCTGATAATTATTATGTGACCAATTGTCATTTAGTGAAGGAAGGGAAGTTGGATGTGCTTGGAATAGCCTTGGAGGAATGCGTACCAAATTCTTAGCTTTGGTCCCTTTTTTTAACAATTTCAGCTGCCAATTTCAAGGTCTTCCGAGTAATCATCTCCTCTTCCATTGATGATGTCTGACAAATTTTAAAACAAATTAGCGAGATTATCCCATGCGCCTCACACATAGGTTCACTCATTGCAATAGAAATTAATTGACACAAGTCAGGGGCCAATTTAGGTCGTAAATATAATAGTAATATTACAATTCCAAGCACATCCAGGGTGACTTTTTTGACTTTTTACAATAAACTCGGTAAAATGTGTGATAATCTATGTCTAGATTTAACACAAATTCTTGAGGTGGACTGTCTCACATAAGAGTTATTGTGAGACGACTTCCTTCTTGGGTGACTTTTTTGACTTTTTATGATGATAAATAATAGGTTTTGGAGTAACTTTTTAATTTGAGGGTGACTAATAGTTCAACTAGCAGTGACTTTTTTACAATCATCCCTAAATCAACTACTAGTCACCCCAATTATTCTCATGATATGTGTTACATGAGACAGTCTTACATAAGATTTACTTTTATTAATTATATACATTATAGCCTATTCTACAATTCACAAATGGACAGATGAGGACAGAGCAAGTAGCAATAAATAGAAATAATTAACAAATTAACAATCTCACTGTTCAAGAACCATCTAAATCAAAAGTTTAAGCTGATTGTTAAAGGTTTAGAAATAGGTTTATACTCTAACACGCCATCTCACGCGTATGTCATTTGGATTTGAAGTGTGGCTACTGCAAAAGCTCTCCCTACCTTGTGCAACAAGTCAATATGAAGGCTGCTGAGATTCGAACTCGAGACCTCTCGATTAGAAAGATTCTAATACCATGTGCAAGAACCATCTCAACTAAAAGCTTAATTTAACTGTTAAAGATCGAGAAATAGGTTTATACTCTAACACTTACCAGAAAAAGAAAAAGAAATATTGACAAGAAGTTGTTGAGTACCTGGTAGAATTAATATAATCTTGAGGGTGGCCTTGCTTGCTCTCTTCTCTGTTTTCTCTCACCTCTTTCTTTTTCATTTTTCCCTTTTCCAGTGTGGTGGGGGTGGGTTATCTTTGACGCCTCGTTTTTTAATTTGGTATAAATAGGGGTTGCAATGGAGCGGGCACGGGACGGATTTAGCCGTAGTTTCACCTATACTCATTTTCAAAATTAGCACCCATACTCATGCTCATATCTATCGGGGTGTTGTAAAGTTATACCTATACCCATACCTACTAAGTATAGCGAATATGAGAGTTTTATTTGGATACATTTTTTAGACAAAAAATAATTAAACCCATTTTGTACCCATGAATAGCCAATATATCACATTAACATCAAGCTTCTAACAACATATTATATCACATCGAATACAACTAAAAGTTTGCCAATCACGGCAATAAATTAACACTTGACAATTACAGTTTCTAATAAAATGTATAACTGAAGTCTTGAATACCATACAACTCAAAGCAACTAGCAAAATATCCAAATATAAGCAACAAATTAGAATTTTAAACAAACAGTACGAGTTTTATACGAGGCGGATATGGGGCAAATACGGAGCAGGTATTGATAACACAGGTATGGGGCGGGCATGAGGCAGGTAGGACCTATACCCATATTCTTACCCATACCTATACCTATATACACACAAACACACTCTCCCAAAAACACAAAAATAAAGAGAACAAAATCAAACACAAAACATACAAAAACGACATATATATACACAAGCAAACACACTCTCCCAAAAACACAATCTCACCCAAACAAAAACGAGATCACACATATATACAAACTAACACCACCAAAAACATATATGGACCAATCCAACAACACCACCAGTCACAACACAATAAAAAAACCACAAAAACACAAAAATGGTGGTCATAGCCAACAACGGCTCAACAACATCCAAATTTCACCACCAGACGATCACCAACAAAAATACAGTTCTAATATTCACAACTAAACAAAAACAAAAAGAAAGAAAAGAAAAATAAAAGAAGGGGGGGAGAAGAGTGAGAACGAGTATACCAGGTCGGGTACTGAATGTACCCGAACTATTCCACGACGACATAAGGAGCATCAGCCACTCCTTGCCGCTCAAGATGCGAGTCGTCAGCTCGGATGCAGTTAGAGCTCGTAAGAGCTTATCATGCATTGCTGCATGCAGCTCAGAATGGTGTGAGTAAGAGAACACTGGCAAAGATGGAGCAAACAAAGTTAGTGCCCTCTTAAACTCACCAAATACCTGTGAGAAATCAGCAGAAAAATCAAATGCAATAGTCAACGCGATTTCTCCAGGCATGCCCTCTAGGTACGGACGATAAGAATCGAGGAGGGGGTCATACCATCTAAAAGTACCTAGAGACTGACAGCAAGCAGCCTCATTCCCCTCAAGTATCACAAGAGAATTGATAAGTGACAAATCACAATACTTGGGGGAATGGGAGGGTGGTGAACATGAATAGGAAGCATGGGATGTATCAAAAGAGGTGAGGGATATATTATCAATAAAATCAGGACTAGTTGGCTCTGCAACCACAACATCCATGCATGAAGTCCCTGTGGGAGCCTCATGAAAATCATGCACCTCAATAGAAACATTGTCAGACTCAGACCAAGTATCATCCTCATCAACACTAGCGCTAACGCCGATGGTCTCACCTACCTCGAACTCCGTCGACTGAGTCAAAGGGGAAGGTGTATCAGGAAAGGTCGTGATAAACGCAGTGTTGTCCCAAAGGGTATTAGGAAAGGATGGAGCAACAATGAGTGAAGTGGTCAAGGGAGGGTCGAGTACGTCCTCTAGTCCGGACTCTAGAGGAGGAAAAGACGCACCATCATCACACAGATTGACATCAAGTCTAGGAGCACTAGAACTAAGGTCAGTCACGGGTGATAGGTCGTACTCCCGTTGTGCATTAACAAACTCAGCAAACTCAACTTGTTGCTTATTCATTGTCTCTATCATATTGCTAAGTCGAG
The DNA here is from genome assembly GCA_017589665.1 of Selenicereus undatus. Taxonomy (NCBI): domain Eukaryota; kingdom Viridiplantae; phylum Streptophyta; class Magnoliopsida; order Caryophyllales; family Cactaceae; genus Selenicereus; species Selenicereus undatus. Next base: position 2,170,750 of record JACYFF010031958.1, on the reverse strand, counting down.
CAAAGCTTTCATTAGAAATATAATAGGGACAAGAATTACTGGCGTGGTCAGAACAATGACAAATTTCGCACACAGGAGGGGCATAATCAGGGATGCAATGGGGTGGGGTACAAGAATCAGAACAACTAGCTTCAAATTCATAAGTATCCTGAGCCAACCAATCAAGAAAATCCCATGCGTCTTCGACATTTCTAACATAAAAATCCCAATGCTCAAAGAGAGCACGGGTCTCACAATTCACACCCTCATCAACAACATGCAATATTTCCCATTTCTCATATAAACATCCACAAGAAGCACATTGAGCAAGATAAGCATGTAAACGATCCCAATAATGGTAAAATAATTCTTGCTCACATTGGGGAAAATGGAAAATTGCCATTGAATTTTTTGAATTTTTTGAATTTTTTTGAAATTTTAATTTTATTTTATTTTTTGGATTTTTTTAAATGCCTAGTCTCGAATGCTGAAGTAAACCCCAATATCGAAAAACGCCAATTCCCCGGCAACGGCGCCAAAAACTTGTTAGGGAAAAACCTCACAGTTTTAATATTTATAAACCCCAAGTGCAAGGTGTATCGTTGAGTACTTGGGGTGTCGTCCGTAGGGAATTGTGTTTCCAACTACCGAGGCTAACTAAAGCGTCTCAATCTAGGCCAAAGTGAGAGTGAAGGAAGAAGGACTAAACTACTAAAACAAATAAACAAAAAGAGACTTGGGTTTATGATTTTACCAATGAATGAACCAACTAACCAAGACGAGCCCTAGCCTACCCAAACCACACCATGAACAAGAGATGGTCGGTTGCACCATCAAAGACCACCCAAGCCCTCTTTCAAGGGTCATGAGCTAGTCTAATTCGCGTAACCACCTACTTTCGTGGGGTTAGTCGAATTAGACCACAAAACTAGCAACCCCGGACCTAGCTCGATTCGGATACTACTTTCGTGTCCCGAACTCGGCTATTCCCTCTCCCACACTAGCTAATTGACCTCACCTCTCAGCATAAGTCAATCACCCAAAAATATGGATGAAAGCTCTCTCAAGCATTTCATCGAACACTTGGCGGGCGTGAGGAAAAACTCTAGGTTCTAGGCATAGATTGGGTATGGTTAGGCCACATACAAGACTAATTCGCCATCAAGAGGCTAATCACAACCCAAGCCAACACAATCTACCAACCAAACATGAAAAACACATGGAACCCTAAACTAACAACTAAGAACATAAACTTGAAGAACAAAACAAAGAGAATGAAATAAAACGAATCTAAACAACTAAATAACATAAATTAACAATGAAAACCAAACAAATAAACTGAACACAATCTAAACTAACATAATCAAAATAAGAACAAACAATAACGAAATTGAAATAAGTGGAGAAAGAGAGAAGAAGGCTTATAGATTGATGGAAGGAACTTCAAATCCAAATGCTTGAATCCAAGAACAATCCAATACAACCCTAATCTAATCCTCCCAATGGAGTTTTTATTGGCTAAAACCTAAACTAAACTACCCTAAAAATCGCCTGGAAGAACCCCCCCTGAGCGACCCCCAGGCAAAAACGCCCGAAGGGGCATAAATAGAAGAAATCGCGAAACCGGACAAAACCCCGGGATGCACGACCGTGCCACGTGGCACGGTCCCACCGTGCCATGGTGGCACGACCGTGCCATGTGGCACGGCCTCACCGTGCCACTTCACTGGTGGCACGGTGGTTTGGTCCCCCGGTTTTGCCGGTTTTCGTCGGTTTTCGCTGCTTTTCTTCGTTTCGTCCCGTATTCGTCCCTTTTCGCGACGTTTGCTTGATTTGGAGTTATTTCCTGCAAAACATAAATAAAACAAGTAAAAATCCTAAAGATTAAGTTATTATACGAGCAAAAAGTGGGTGAAAGAGGCGCGTAAAATGGGTAAATTTAACGTTCAACAAGTTTCACCTATACTCATTTTCAAAATTAGCACCCATACTCATGCTCATATCTATCGGGGTGTTGTAAAGTTATACCTATACCCATACCTACTAAGTATAGCGAATATGAGAGTTTTATTTGGATACATTTTTTAGACAAAAAATAATTAAACCCATTTTGTACCCATGAATAGCCAATATATCACATTAACATCAAGCTTCTAACAACATATTATATCACATCGAATACAACTAAAAGTTTGCCAATCACAGCAATAAATTAACACTTGACAATTACAGTTTCTAATAAAATGTATAACTGAAGTCTTGAATACCATACAACTCAAAGCAACTAGCAAAATATCCAAATATAAGCAACAAATTAGAATTTTAAACAAACAGTACGAGTTTTATACGAGGCGGATATGGGGCAAATACGGAGCAGGTATTGATAACACAGGTATGGGGCGGGCATGAGGCAGGTAGGACCTATACCCATATTCTTACCCATACCTATACCTATTTTAGCAATACCCGCTTCATATCTATTTTTTTTCATTTTTGTTAAATTTTCGATATCAACTGGGCAATCAACAAACGAGTCATGTCTACAAACTCAAATGAGGCTCCATCCCAAAACCAATTGGCAATTGGTGGAGTAACTCACAAGCTTATATACATGCTCAAGCCCTTTAATTTTCTAAATGTGGGACAACACCCACTATCATATTCTTTGAATTTTTATCAATGTGGGACAATACCTACTTTCATACGCCAACACGCCCCTTCACATATAGACTACTAACAAGGCCCAACACGTGCACACAATTTTAATCAAACGGGGACGTCGGAAAATCAAGATCGAGCAACCCGCTCTGATACCATGATAAAACAAAGAGAATTGCTGTGAGAATTGATGTATATTTTTTGATCTCTTCTGCAGCGATAATACAACCCTATAAATACAAGAGCTAGGCTGCCTAACCATAATCCTCGTGTGGAGTCCAAGCTGTCTAATATTAGGCACATAAGGTACATTAGTCATGAAAATATTTTACAATATTTATCTCTAATATCATCACCCATACCAATACTCAATGAGGCAAATTTTATGAATTTTAGACAGGTACGGATTTTTTACCAGCCCTGGGTATAAATAACCCCCAAGTGCGCCATGTTACAGGACAAAGGAAGGACCCTCGCTCTTTCTCCTCAAACAACTTTATTCGCACGAACTTCCTCACTCTTGCAATGTAATAAGAAGACTGGAACACTACTCAACAAGGATGAAAGGAGCATGGGGGATGCTTCCTCACAGTTGCCATTAGAGGTGGACCGTGGATTGAGTATCTATTAAATAAGTAGACTGTCCTAATTAACACAAATCAGATCAAATCGGTCCATTAGTAGTTTATTTAGTGATTTGGTACTTGTTCAATATACTTGTCAGTTGTCACACTAATTTATATGTTGTAGTTAGTTAACCTTATTACCAATGCTTTATATGTAACAATAATTATGATACACAGTTTTTTTTACACGTTTGTTTTATTTCAAGACGTGCCAAAAATCGACTGGCCATGGACCAACCCAATCGGCCCATTTATATACACGAAAAGTTCAACCCAACCCACATAGCTGACGGACCAGCCATGACCCGATCCACTTTGTAAACGGGTCAATCCTAACGTGATCCAATCTGGTCCATTAACTATACCTAATTTCTAATAAATATACGGTTCTCATTGACGCTGTTTCTTCTTTTATTTAACTCAGTTTTTTAACTTTTTATTTTTAAAAGTGACATTGTTATTTTGCTATTTTTAAACTTAAATTTTTGTATATGAACTTTTGTAAAAGAAGATACATAAAATACTAATATGCTTATTTATATACTGCATATAATATATGCTTGTTAATTACCAAAACATACCTTTACACACCAAATAAATACTAATTAGTAAACTTATTGTCACGTGGGGTCCGCAGAACTCTGTGGGCACTAGGTATAGGTCCTGTTTGGCAAACAACTGTTAGTTGTTAGCTGTTAGCTGTTTGTATTAGCTGTTTGAATTAACTGTTTGTTGAAAAACTGTTTGGTAAAATTAGCTGTTTCTGATAAAATTGTGAGACAAAAAGCTAATTCTTCAAAAAGCTCTTCCAAAAAGCTCATGGAATTAGCTTTTTCAAATTAGCTTTTTGGACCCAAAAAGTTCTTTTAAAAAGTTCTTTCACCAAACACTTAAATTAGTTTTTTCACTTGGTTAAAAAACTAATTTTGATCAAAAAAATTCTTTTTAATTAAAAACTCTTCAAAAAACTCTTTACCAAACAAGACTATAATATAACTTTTCCTACTTGGGCAAGACGACCAAGACTTAAAAGTCTAACTTCAGTCGAAAAGCTTTATGCTATGCCTTTATTTGCTTCTTTTAAGTTCCTGATTCTACTTTTTTGGTTTTTTCGATGGAGGAGCTAAGGGTCAATTTAGGTGGGGCCTGAACTTGGATATTTAGTAATGATTTTTAAAGACTTTATATTAAATTAATTAGCATTCACTTAAAATAATAACAGCATAATCTCTCACTGATACGACTTTAGCCATTTTTCATTGATCAAAATAAGAGACATTTTGATTTATTTGATACTCCTGTATTTTAATGCTAAAAATTCATTTGGTACACAGTATAAAAATAAATGTATGTTCTATAAATTTAAACTGATAAACATTTTTGGTAGAGTTTATATTTATTTTTGCATTTGTGTACCAAATGGTTTTTAAATTATTTCAGGTGTACCAAATAGAATATCGCCAAAAATAATAAAAATATTAGAAGGACTAGATTCAGAAGAATTTTTGGTCTAGCAGATACAGTAATTTCAAATCAAAAGTCACACTCTTATCACAAAAAAAGAAAAAAGAACTACGCTCCTAAGAATATATGATCTGCACGAAGGTGAAGTATCTCTTCCTTAAAACTTGTACATGTCTTTGGCATGTCAAATCAGCATAAATTGTGCAACATATGCTTGTGGAAGAACTACCCTTCCCAATATTTTTTTTTGGGGGGGGGGGGGGTTAGCAGAAACAGTGATTTGAAATCACAGAACACCCAGCATAAACAGTGATTTGCTGCCCCTGCATCTGTGTGGCAAACGCCCTTTGAATGATCTTCTCAAATAATTTGTCCTGTTTGATAAATCTAATTCAGGTTGCCTGCCATATGACTATCTAATTCAGGTTGCTTGTCATATGACTGCCAAAATGATGGAGATCAGGCAACCACTCAACATAAGCCAGCCTTCCACCCCACAAAGATCATCATGAGGAAACCTGAGGAGAAAATTATAAGCTTTTGATTCCCCTGCTATTGGATACATTTGGCTTTTATTCAGTTTTACTTTGATTTGATTATACAGTATGGTTTCATTGGTTGCTGAATAAATATACAGAAAAACTATGCTCAGGAAAGGATTGCTTGCACGTGGAATGTGAATACAACATCTCATAACGAACATTCAAAAAATTCAATCGGCTTTATTTGTTGATGCTTGCTGAATGATGTTTAATAAGGCCAACTTCAGTAGCCCTGATGATAATAAGAAAGGACGGTGTAAACGGTCTGAATTGTTGTCAACAAGAGCAACATTGTAGCAGCAAACAATGAGAGGGCAGTCCAAGGGCTTTTAAAGTACCTCTGCTTCAGTTCTTGAATATACTTCTGCCTTGGAGATTCGCAGAACTTCTCAATTTCCCGGCATAAATGCCTGAAATAGAAATTCCTGAGAACGAAATGTTTGCTAATATGATGGAAGAATTTGGTTGCATCCTCCCTACCGCCAAGCTCGTTTACAATGATCCCCTTACTTTCGAGCAACTGAAGGTCTTCCTTGCTACCAATAAGGTGGTCCATGAAGATGACGTATGACACGAAATACTCGTTGCCAGTCTTGGAAGCATGCTCAAAGGCTAAAAGATTCCTCAAGAAAGACTCTTTACAATCGTTTATGACCAGAGGTGGAATATGGAGCACCCCATGACTGAACCGCAGGTCTAGCATAGTTCTTGTCTTGGTTGGCTGGAAGATGACTCCCGCTTCCTTTAGCTTGGTGGCATTACGTAGGATAACCCCTCTCGAGAGGGGGAACCTAGACTTATTACCAACTAGATCATTGTCTAGGACAGACCGATAGTAATGATGATAATAATGATTTGTGAGGAGATCTAAGCAGTTGCCAGCCGGTAGATGACACTTGCTGATAAGATCGAGCAAATGCAAGTGCCCGTTTTGAGATAATTCTTGTCCTACTGAAGGCAGTCGAAAGAAGTGCAGCACCATTTGAGTGAGGTCAGGAGGGGCTGGATTTGTTTTGCTCCTTAGGCAAGGGGAGATAATGTCATATAACTCCTGCGATTCGTTGGTAACACGTTAATCAAATCTAAAGAGAAGATTGTTAAGCAATTACACTAATGATTAACAGAACCAAAAGACCGGCTAACTAAGTCTAAACTACTGGGTTACAAAATTAAAAATTCGACAAAGAACACTCATACCTGCAAGACAAAGAAGGGGATTTGGTTCTCAAGTAAGGCTAGATCGCGTCTCAAGCCCAAGATCATGGGCGTCATGAAATCACTGCCATTCTCAATCATAGCAAAGCAAGACCCCTCATAGCACCATAGAAGTAGCTCCAAGAGAAAGCATCCATCTATCAACATGATCTTCGCTAGCAGTTGATCTTCGAGAGGCACGCCAACCTCTTCAGAGTAACAATTTCTTATCCTTTCTGGGGTCTGTGCTTGTACTAAGTTCCAACATGACAGTAATGTCTCCTCCTTGGAAGTGGTCCTGGCCAGGAGGCGAAGCATGAAGACGCGTTTTTGGCCCTCCATGGCAAGCAAATTGACATCCTTGGTGGAGTTGAAATCCGGGCCAGGGTAGTAAAAGGGTCCGATGGAGATGAACTGAGGCTTGTAAGCTTCAGGACGGGCTCGATAGAGCCTCAATGGAACCCGAACCATCCTTTGATGGGTCCGCCGTTTTTCCAAACTCCTGGCCGTCCTCTCTAGGGAATCTATACTTATCACTTCTTCCATTTATGATCACCTTTTTTCAGAGCTCTACTCGATTTCTGTGGTGAATGCCATAGATGCTGGCTCCAAGCTTAATTAATTTGTAGGCAGCTGCTCTGTTTGCTAATCCTGCATTAGACGTCGTCTTCATACCACTCTGAATACATAAATAATTGAGCTTATCATTCATAGATTTTTATTACACAAATGTTGATGATTTTGGACTTGTTATCAAGGTTAGATCATTGTCGTCGTTATGTCAGTTGTCATCCATAATATTTAACTTCTAATTGACTGCTTGCTCTTGCTGCTCAGGGACCCACTTCCGTGTCCAACCCTCTCATTTTGTCATTTTTTTTCTTTGTTTTATTTGATTGAAAGAGACTGACTAATGGCAATTTCAGTACAAATATAGATGTCAACTAGTATAGTTCATACAGTTATAAATATTCTTACCAAATACTTGAGTTCAAATCATACTTATATCGACCTTTGTATCTTTTGGTACACAAAAAGAGAGGTAAACCGATTGTGTATTCGAACAGTCAGTAGTTAGTCTTGATAAAGGGCAGTACGTAGGAAGCATCTTCGATTGTTGTTCAAACTATTGAGCCTCCCTTGGTCAATACGTCCTTTCTAAGAACTTTCAACTTAACTGTTATACTGCTAGAATCAAGTGGTATCAACCTTACTCTTCTGTCAATCTTAAGATTTTGTCAGACCTGGCAAATTGATTGTTCAATTTAGGCTCGGATCATGCTAATTTGAAGTAAAGTCGTATTTGAGTTGATGACATTTCAGTTATATTTACTTATATACGATCAAGTTCAAATATAATTTTTTTCAATTAATATTCATTCCCCCATTTCAACAAAATTATCTTGCAATGAACAACTTTGCCAGAAATTCAGGGTTTTGTAGATCGAGTCTCATGCTAAGTATGTGTCCAGATCATTCATATCAAACAATCGAGTCTGCATTAGTTGTAGACTTGTCGTATCAAACCTAAATTTGAGGTTTCATTCCCACACATCACAATATTACATACAACAGTACAAATTGGCCAACTACATTTTCATTCAAACATACTAATTTACATCAATACACCAGCTGAGCCACATCTCTTGTCTTGAGCAGCTGGCAGTGAAGGGGGAACACCCCCCCCCCAAAAAAAAAAAAAAACAAACAAAAAGGGGGAGATGCGCACCTAGCACTAACAGGCTTCTAGTTATCGCATATGAATATTGGGGTCATATCTTCCCCATGTCTAATATATAACTGCTATCTACAAAAACCTACATTACTCAGACTCTGATTTAGGTATCTGACTCTTTTTGAAGTTCCTCGTGTCAAATTTACTCTTTGTTTGAAAATTTTGCTTTGTTCCCCCCTTCGAAATGAACTGCACAATGTCCATACTCGAGAGAGGGTTACGGATACGAATTCAAGAGTCCGCGCAACACAACCTAGGAAGCATAAGTAATCTGCAAGACCTGAGCTTTCTTCAACCCTTGAGCTGATTCACAAGGGCATATAATTACACAATCCAAGCACAACCCACCTTTGGTGTGAGTACAATCGATCTGGGTCAAGGAGAACTTGATGTTCAGAGGGACTTGGTGATTTTCGACTGTGAAATCCCCAACATGGTAACCAGCCCAGCCTCCCAGTTCCTTCAAATAACACTGTGAAACAGCGTGTTGGCCATTGGAGGTTGACATTTCGAACCTCACAGGCTTGATGTGCCAACCATGAACTTGGTCTAAGTTGCACGATCGCCGTGGGTTAAGTCTCGTGGGGGGCTTCCCTAACTGAAGCCTGAAATACAGGCTGTAAGTTCCTGCTGCGAAGTTGAAGTCTAACTCTCCTCTCACCTCCAGCCACCATACTTGATGAAGGTAAGCAATGGAGTGGAATCTACACATGACAAAATGATATGTTTCACCAATATTGTTGCTGTCAAGAGTATAAGATTACAGTCCTTTTCCAACAGTGGAGGATCCTCCTCTGTAAACAGGTTTCATTTTCTTACAAGTTTCATTTTGTGTTTCCGTGCATTTCACGAATCTCCATTGAGCTAATGTTAGTTGCTCTCAAAGAGTACGAGTTGGATCTAGGGGTTTCATTTTATTTCAGGTTTTACTTGGCATTTGCCAGGAAAATTTGGGGAGTTAGTTAAAGTGACATGAGACGGCTTCAATCAAGTCATGGTGTGCTTGCATGAAGCATCAACCTTTTTTCTAGATCTCATAGTTAGATGGTCTTTCCTAAAATAAATTTGATCTCTACCCAAATTGTAGAAAATGATCACATAATATAATTAATTACATAGTAACACCTGCATAATATCTACATGATGTCTATTTGGTCACACTATCACGAATTCGATTTCTTCAGATGTCTGTTTCTCCCCAATGCTTGGTGATATTCTTGCAACGGATGTAGTTGGACGTACTCTTGTGAGAAGAGGCGCCTAGCATTGATTATACTTCATTTTACCAGTGTAAAAAAAAAATATATTTACATGATGTGATTTATGTATTTCTACAATTACTTATTAATATCAAGGAAAGTTTTTCAGAAAATTATAAACTCTATATATTACCAATTAATTAAATATTTTTTCTAGAAGACTACTCTCAAAGACTGTTTAGATAATTTTAGGATACACATGAATAGATATAAATAACCCTAAGGATGTAAGTGACAGTCAAGTCATCTCGTGATTGTTTCTCTTAGATAAGGTTTCTAGTTCGAATCTTTTGAATAGTGAAAATTTATGATGGGATAGTAAATAATAAATAATAGCTTGACTCTACGAAAATAACGACCCAAATGCCAAAAAGAAAAAGAATAAAGATGCAAATGACATTGAGCATAGTATATATTTTCTCCCTTGCTCTTCCTACTCTAAGCATTACCATAATCATATAGTCATCATCACATATTTTCCTCCAATTCACAATCCAACAGTTGCCAACAACAATCCAAGCTCCCTGTTTTGTCTCGTTTATGGTGAGAATACAAGTCAATTACTTCAAATCTCTCAACAACTGAAATTAATGTTCATCTATTTTTAAGGTCCAAATAATTTCCCAAAATTAACAATCAACCCTTCCCATAAATATGCCAAGTATCAGAAAATCAGAGAATAACTTTTCCAAAAATATATTTTCCTTTCACCAAACAGACCTCTATACATTACCAATATAATTAAATAAATTTTTTTTGGAAGACTGTAAGATACAATTTTCGATATAATTTTATATATATTTCCAACTTGCAGAATTATTGCAATTTGCATCTATTTTCCGGTTATCACCATCACCAGTCATGATCATATTATATATGGCTGTCATAATATAGTCATCATCACGTATTTGTCTTCAATCCACAACCCAACCCAGTAGTCAGAGGCTCAGAGCAACTACCCAAGAATGAAAATCCAACATATCTATAGAGAATCCAAGGCACTCATTTTTCCAACTTACGGTTAGATTACAAATTAACTTTCAAGTCTTCCAAAGTGACGTTATATTTATCCATCGAGGTTCAAATAATATAAGTATTAGCAGTTAACTCAAGTCGTAAAATTTTGAGAGTTGTTATTAGAGACATGAGTATAAATTTTACTTATGACAATCCTTGAACCTCCTGCGCGCACGCACACACAAACAACGGTGGTCCAAATGATTTTTCAAAAAAGTCACCCACCCTTTAGTTTTAAAGAATAATTTTCTCAAAAACATTTTTAATTTCCTTCCAGCCAAACACACTTCAAATTAATCTAAAACAGCATCTATGACAAAAATAACGTGCAGTACTTGCCACAGTAATAGATGCTTCGAAAAGTCTCAAAAGAAAGGGCAAAATAGTAAATATCTGACAGATTAATATTAATTAAGTAGTTTCTTACTTGAATGAAACAAATGCACGGAGGTCTAACGAGAACATACATATCATTCCATAAGGCATCCACTATCCAATGGGATTAAAGCAGCATAGATGAGTGAAAAGGGTGTTTACTTCACTAATCACGTTGATGATGTACTATTCAAAAGAAAAAATAAGCAATTATTGGATGCCCACGCCACAATTAGTTTTGTCAGTCCCTTGTTAAAGTCTGTGGGCCATATTTGATTTTCTGTCCAATGCCTTGCAAGATTTGAGCATTCACCAACTCTTTAGGACAAATTTGAAAAGACCAATCTTTCTTTCTTGTGGTGCTAGATTAATATCCAATTGTAAGAGTGTGATGATGTTATTGACTTTTAGACATGGCAATCTTAAGATGCCATGAAAGGAAATCTTACTCTATATGTAAAAGATGTTAGTACGCAACATGCAATATTTTTGTTTCTTAAATTCTAAAATAAGACCTCTTCAGATTCGATCAGGACAAGTAACTTCAATCAATATTACTCCAATTATGAATCTGATGGAATTAACTCTAATATGATAAAATTCAAGCCTAATCAAATCAAAGTATGACAACTCTCTTTCATCAACTCGGCTTGAGTATGACGCTAACTGATAATAACATTCATGTATTGCCAAATTACATATGGTCCAACATTTATGAGAGCAGAGCACAGTAAGTGTCTCTTAATTGAGGGTAATGAAATGAAACATTGTCTCTTACGTAGTTTGAATTGGTGTACTCGGGGAATTCACTGTCAATCTTTTCCATGTTCCCTTCTCTTAAACAAAGACCACCACTACTTAAGCCCTACACTTGTTTTGCATGTAAAATATCTCTCTTTAGCACCAAAAAGTCAAAACCGATTCAATAGGAAACCCCAGTTGTTTCATAGCCACTATGTACGTATTCGACGTTTTGTGCACGCTAACTTCGTAGTTATTCCGACTTTCAACCGTTTATTTTGATTGAAGCCATTCTATATAAAAAGTCATATTTTCAATTTTTCTATACATACCCCAACAAAAAAAAATTGTTTTTGGTGTTGGCCCACTAAATAAAAATAAACAAACAAGTGTGTTTAATTATTCTGGTAACAGTAAGTCATTAACTACAAGGACCTGATAAAATATTCATGAACAACATTTCTTGCAAAGGAAAGGAAAAAAAATATATACATTAACAACATTAATTAATACATAAAATTATGTGTTCATACCATATATAATTCTCAAAAAGCGGTTGTCTTAACATGTAAACCAATTTTTAACTACCAACACAGGTTGGCTCAAGTAGTTTGACACTTGTTCTCCTTAAGTAAGGTTTTGGATTCAAATCTTTGTGAATGGAAGAAATCTGTTATAGGAGTGCTCAGCCTCTTATTAGGCTAGCAGTAGAATATGTTTCAAAAAGTGAATTTACAAAATACATGTAGTAATTATTTGACTTGATCAAACAATTATCTTAATTTACAAAAAGGTATTAAAAGAATACTTCTCAAGGGAACTCTTATAAAAAATATGGTTGAGCTACATGACTGACCTAATGAATTAAAATAATATAGTCTATAAGAGCGACATATGACATTATTCCATTAGAGAATATATACTGAAATCCTATTCATTATGTCCTAAGTATTCAGGAATCTTTTTTCTAAGACATAGGGCGCAAAATTTAGTATAAGTAAAATTTGAACGTAGATCTCTATATAAATGTTCATATTTTAACAAATTAATTAATTGACAACCGCATAATTTAGAAGATTAAAAGCAATCTCTAGCCGTCCATTAGGAAATCTTAATGTGTAAATCTAGCAAGTAAACTAGGTCTTAATCAAAAATAAAAAATTCTGTCGAAGTAAATCTAATTAGGTCTCCAAGGTCATGGAGAAATTAGGAAATTATTTACTTCTACATAAAATGAAGCATTAGTATTATGTTCTTCTTAGAATTAAGACTGAAAAATCACACACCTGGATTCCTGAGATGGTATATGACTCCAATATCTGCGGTCATCAATTCCTGTTATCTTCAATCCCTTCCAGGAGATTGCCATGCACATCCTCCCACTCCTCTTCTCCAACCAAATCTCCTAAAGGATAAATTAAACCCATATTTTCAAACAACCACGATCGAACTAAGTATTATCTGGGTATCAGATGCCCAGAAGCCAAAATCTAAGTTTTTGCGAATATATTATTTCCAAAAATCTAAGTATTGCATAAGAACTGATAAGTATCAGATACCCAGAAGCCAAAATCAACACAAAAATACTAGGTTAAATGAAGGGGGTGTAGGCATATATATGTATACCTTAGTGGCAGCATCAAATCTGACGGCCTTGGAAAGCAAAGAATAAATCTCTCTCTTACTCCTTCTGCTAGGACTTTCATCGAACAGCCTGCGCACAAGAAACTCATAGTTGGCCGGCAACTTGGATTCCCACACAAAATCCGCCAGTGAAGCCCGACGAAACGCCCTGTTGAGCATCGCGAACAAGCATATCTCCGGCGGGTCCAGCCGGGCAAGTATCATCGCTACACAACACTCCGGAAACTCCCCCAACCCCCCTTTAGCCCCCATCCCCGATTGCCCCGCACCCATAAGAGATTCAAACTCAAGACTGGCCTCTCGGCCCAAAAAAACTCTGATATTATCAGATCGATAGAGTAATTAACTGGTAAAACTGAAAGTTTGATGTTCAGTGGTAAAGTAAGAGGTAGTAGACTGAAGAGAAGGAGGAAGCTATGGTGTTTAACATGCTATACATACAGCCATTCAAAAGTATGGACATCCCACAAAAGGAAGAAAAAAGAGGAGAGAGAGAATGGGTTTGGTAGCACCGTTGGATGCTCAACTGGTGAGGTGATCGGGGGTTGAAAAAGGCGCTCTTTGAAAGGCACAATCACTGTACACACTCCATCAAAGTTAAAAAACGTGGGAAATTTAATAGTATTAGTAATATTACAGATTTTATCTAAATTTTTTATTAATTGAAGGTCGTTTTGGATTGGACGGTTCTTTTGTTTTTTTTCCTTTTTTTGGGGGATTCAGGTGGAGAAGAGTCACGTGAATTGCATGTTCCAATTGCCAGGAGAGGTGGGATGCACGCTCTAGGAGGCGAGTGCGTTTGGAAGAGATGCATATTGGATTATTGGGGTGTGATTATTCATTATGTACGTGGGTAGTTTCAGTCCATTAGTAATACTAACAACTACCAGTAATTTTCTATTGAGGCTTCCAAAATAGCTTCGTCATTTTGGAAATATTTACGTCTTTTTCAAAAACTAAAAAGGTGAGAAAATAATTTAAGGTTTCTTGTAGGACTCTACGAAGTTTGTTAGCAAAAAGAATTATTTTTTTTTTAAAATCGCAAATAAGTATGCAGCATCAAGTAAAAATAAATTATTCTCGTTACAATGAATAAGATTTATGAGAACATGATTACATAAATGTTAGTAAATATTGGCGTATTGAATAAAAGTGTAAACCTAATGTAAAATTTTTGTGTGATTCTCTTTAATCTGGACAAATTAAAACCCTCTATATAACTGGTAAATCAATTTATTCCAATTATCTACCACTAAAAATTAAATTTATTATAGTGTGTGATGCATGCTAAAGGTAACGTAGTTTTATGAACTTTTTGTATTGCTAGTAATATACAAATTGATTTATTTGTGTAATCCAACACCCTATTTCTCAATGTCGTCTAAGTAAATTTGAGCAGCCCGAGCTATACACGTAGGAGATGACTAAAGATTTGGTAGCAAGTTTTTTTTAAAATTATTATTATTATTATTATTATTATTATTATTATTATTATTACAAGAGTAAACAGGTCAACCCACAAGACCCCTATTACAGGATACCCAACAGACCTTAACAGGTCAGATGAGGGGATGTCAAGCTTAAGTCAAAAGCTCAGATCCATAAATCTTAAACACACACAATTTCTGCACAAAGCAGAAGTATATACCCCAGGTTTGAACCTTAGTGGGGAGGGAAGAAAGTGAGAGTGTTGGCAGCAAGTGTGTAAGAGTCAAGTCATTGGTTAGTTTAAAGAAATAGTAAGTAGGACCATATGCATGTTCATTTATAACTAAAGTGTACACATAAATGATCAATTAATGATCAATTCGGTGCTGATACCAAGCAATAAAGTACTCAATGTTCAACACTAAACATTATTTTGAATCATAGTCAACAGCACAATAATGCTTGTAATAATAACAACAGAAAAATGAACCGAAGGTAATTTTACAAACCTTTAAAAAACTGTTAAATTTAATTTTAGAGATTGAGCATTTATAAATGAGCAATGCATGTAAATTCATGTGAAGTTTTCTTAAAATCGATTCACGATTGGTGGAGCGGTGGAACAATTTATTTTGATAATTTATGAAGTTTAATTTTATAGAGATTAGGCTTTAATAAAATAAACTGAGCGATATATATTTGAGGTTTCATATCAAAACTAATTGATAGTAGATAAAGTAAGTAACAAACTTATAAATATATAATTGATGTGCCTTTATTTTACCCATATGGTACTATATAATCAATTTCAAACTCCAACAATAACAAATAACACAAAAATTGATATCCATCTAAGAATATTGGGGGGAGGGGGCAGATTTGGAGATGACTTTTTTTTTGTGTATGTAAGAAACGTAAGCAGTACATGATGCGAGATAAAATCCCTATGACTCCTGCAAAAACGAAGGTACAGGTCCAACGGGAGGGGTTCTGGCCTAAGTAACATTTCCTAGGCCCACTAAGGGAGGAATTTACGTGAAAATTACGGAGTTACCCATAGCCGCAACACCTCTAAATATTCGCCTACCAAATCTGAAAAAGTAGTAAGTGACCCATGTATGCGAGAAATCGACACTCTGACACGTCAGGGATCAAGGATTTTCCTTCCTGACAAAGATCTCACCTTTTTCCAGAAAGATTCGAACTTTATCCCTCAGAAGCCTAGTTATTTCCTTTCCTGAGACTCTTGCTGACTTGAGCGTCGAAAGGACGTTCCTCAGATCCAACATTCGGGGTGGGTCTTTTTTGCAAGATTGAAGGGAGCAATAGTGGAGTCCAAGCCCGGCACGTCCAGCATCACGTAAGCCTGTTCTTTTCACATCACACTTGCAGAATACTCTGTACCAAAACACTATAAGTTAAGAAGTCCTTCTTTTAAGGATTCTCCTTAAATTATCGACATAAATTTGGAGATGAGTGTTGACAAGTCAAGCCTCCATTTAAAGCAATTGCCAGCTGGACCGTATTTGTATGTGAATTACCAAACAATAAAGTATTCAATATGAAACATTGAACAGTATTTTGCAGGCATATTCAACTCCACAATAATGCATATAATAATACCAGGACTGATATTGGTGTATATTAACTATTGCTTTGTCTTCCACTGCTTTATTAATTAATTCGACAAGTATGACATTGTGTGTTTAACGTGGTGAGAGGTCCTAATTGTTTCGTGTGTTTCGGTGCATGCACTGTGCGGTGTGGACTAGCGTGATTTCCACTTTAATTTGGACAGGAGTATGATTAATTATTTTTAGGAATGATAAAATGTCGGCTTCAGATTAGACGCATAGATATTCAAATTGATCCCACTAATAATCAAATTTAAATTCGATCCAAATTCGACTCCGTTAGGTTGAATGTTAAATCGAATTTTGATCGCTTCGGGTTGGATTTAATCAGATATAATTCGATCATATATTTTGATTCAATATTTGCATAATTTTGTATTTCCAACTTTATTTTTGCTCACTTATAAATGCAATGCTAGCTAGAAACCTCTTTAATGTCAAATAACTTTTCATATCAAACATTTCAATATGTTAATGTAAAAAGTGTTGGAAAAAGAGAATGCGAGTTCATTTTAGAGGGAAATAATAGGGTTGGTACAACAGCAGGAGCGAAAGGGGGGAAAACAACTTTGATTGATGAAGATGAGAGATCAAGAAGAAGATCAACAGGGAAAGAAAAATTAGTTAACAAAGAAAAGTGTAGTGCACATAGAGTACGGACCTTATGCAGATTTTTTTAGCATTTATGATATTTCGATTTTTGTATCTTAAAACAACAACAACAACAACAACAACAACAACAACGCTTCCCAGTGTGGCTCCCGCTTTCGCGGGGTCTGGGGACATCCAACTGTAGGCAACCTTACCTCTACCGGTATTCCTACCCATAGAGATGTTTATTCCAAGAGACCCACGAAAAAGGTTTTGTGAAAAAGTTTTATAGAGGAAGGCGCTTGCAAAGCATTTAAAGAGGAGAATCAATGCCGAAGAAGCTGAAGCTGAAAGAAAGCTGAAAGAACGTAACTCGACAATCCACAGTAAGCAGCGGTCGTCACTCCCAGAAAAAAAAAAGCACAACCTGCATACGAGTACGACAGAACCCTATCGGCACTAAGCTACTACAGCTACTGACAACTACAGAGTTGTTTCTCTGCCATCTAAGATTCTAATCTTATTCCGCCACAGCCTCCTATCCTGAGCCAGGTCCTCCGTCAAACCCACTACTTTCAGGTCTTCTCTAATCACCTCGTCCAAACTCTTCTTCGGTCTACCTCTACCTCTCTTACCATCGGGGAGGTCGATCAACTCACACCTCCTCATTGAGGCGACCATACTTCTCCTTTTCACGTGGCCGTACCATCAGAGTCTTGATTCCCTCATCTTCTCTTCTATGGGGCCACTTTAGCTAAGTCCCTGATTACATCATTCCTAACTCTGTCCATTTTCGTAAAACCACACATCCACCTGACCATCTTCATCTCAGCTACCATCAACCTTTGAACCTGCGCCTTTTTTAGATGCCAACACTCCGATCCATATAGGACAACCGGTTAAACTACCATCCAATAGACTTTGCCTTTCAATCCTAAGGGCACCTTCTTGTCACACAGCACCCCTGAGGCAGATTTTCATTTTTGTCAGCCCACTCTTATGCGCTGGTTAATATCCTTGTTAATGTCCCCATTTTGCTGGATTATCGAACCAAGATACTTAAACTTATCTGCCATAGGTATCTGTCTCCCATCCAGGGTGACTTCTCCCCCCTCTTCTATCCTCCCACTGAAACAACAATGCAGGTATTCTGTTTTCGATCTACTTAATCTAAAACCTCTAGCTTCCAGCGTAACCGCCAGCTCTCCAAATTGTCATTCACCCCCTGCCTGGTCTCATCGATAAGAACAATGTCATCTGCAAACAGCATACACTAAGGGACCTCATCCTGAATCCCTCTAGTAAGTTCATCTAAAACTAATGTGAAAATGAACGGACTTAGGGCTGAGCCCTGATGCAGACTCATACTAACAGCGAAGTCATTTGAGACCCCTCCCGGCGTCCTAACACTCGTCTGCCCTCCCTCGTACATATCCTAGTTATTAAAAAAAAAATGATCAGATGTTAGAGTCGGATTTTTGTATCTTAAAAAAATGATGAAATTATTAAAAAAAGATATCAGATCAGATGTTAGAGTCGGATTCGAATTATTTTTACTGGATTCCAATCGGATTATTTTTTGTTAGATTTAAATTGGATAATTTTACCTCTGATCGGATTGAATTTGCGTTGAATTCACGCTATGTTGTCATCCCTAGTTATTTTCTAAGTCAACATGTTAGCAAACCCTTCTTTTATTTTCTTTTCGTTTCTTTTTTCTAGGTTTTTCGTTAATATGAGATGAAAAGATTAGGGTAATGTAAATGCAATAATTAAGATATCAATTATTTAATTGATATCTTAATTATTGCCTTGATGATGAGCTTACACACTCAAATCATCGTGATATAAGCATTTGATTTTAGCTAGGCTATGGATCAAACAACAAAATTACTTATAACGACAAAGATTTATGACTAATTATTCTTGAATATGTGATATTTTTAGCGTGTGATCTTCAAATTTTTTGCATCGTACACCAAATTAACATCACAAATTCACAACCCAGTGTGATGAAGGCCCACTAAATTTATAAGTTGAAGATTGTGCATACTTGTCATAGTTATCATTCTCACCATAGGAGAGGTTTTCAAACTTTTTTTAAAAATTTTTCAAAAAATATAGTCTAACAACACCTAATGTAACGACGTATGCGCAGCCTCAATCAATATTGATCAGAAAACGACTCATTGTGTCATCACGTACCTCATTATTTATATGATACTTATCATGATTACTAGGAAGAAAACGAGAGAGAAAAAGTGAGACAGGCAACTAAATCCACTGATAAGTTTTAATGTCGTTACTCGTAGTCAGATTAAGTATTAGTATTATAAAGTTAGATAGCTTTTTTTCCCCCCTCATATTTTTAAATAAAAAATTAGGTATTATCATATAGGTTCTAGATTTATATTTTCTATTTTTTATTTTGCCCTTTTACATTTGCATTAAATGAACTTCATCTTTAGATTACTTCATGATAGATGTGAAAAGATGTAAATATAACTGGAAAAATTAAAGAAACACTATTAAAATATTTATAAAAGCCTCTAGAGCCTATTATGATGTCTCTAAAAGAATGCTTTTATAATCCTATTGGTCTTAAAATAGGAAATTTCGAGTTCTTAGATGAAGATGTCATTAAATTATAAATTTTTTTCCCACAATATATGTCACTGAGATTTTTATTTTTTTTTTCTTAATTCTAGTATGTTTAGTATTTTGAGAAAAATATGTCACCGATTTTTTGTTTTTCCTACTTGTCATCAAATTATAGTTTTTGGCTTTTTTATTAAATGAAAGCTAATTCAGTGGTGTTGAATTTTTTTTTAAAAAAAGAAAAAGAAACTTTGATGACAAACTGCAAAAAAAAAGAGCCAAAATTACATTTTTATTCAAGAACCAAAAAGGACACTCCTTTGGAGTAAGCTGTCGGCATTTAACACATTGGTGATTGCCTGATTGGTCAGAGGGCATAGTGATAGCCGGATAGGCCACAAATCTTTGTTAGATTTATGTGTTTTGGGGGGGCATCGTGTGTCCTAGAAGTTTATTCCCCCTACCAGAGCCCTGTCTGATGAGAAAAGTTCAGAAGAAATCATAATTTTCTATATATACTTTCAAGCACGCAGTTCTCACCCTTCTTTTAAAATCAAGCTAAGGCAAAGGGGATTTCAATTGAGAATTCGAGATTGATACAAAAACGCATCATTAACAGAAAAAAGGTCTCCAAGTAGTAATTTATAATGGCAAAACTAGTCCCCGCTGCCCCCCCCCCCCCCTAAACCCCATTTGTGAACGTTAGAATTACACAATTACCCTGTAATGACAAAACTAGCTCGATTGGTAATATTAAAAAAGCATATACAAAAATGAATTAAGGAGTAATGAATCTAGTTATTCTCAATAACATGAAGCTAATATCTTAATACATTATTTATATTTTTCTATTTTTTAAAGATTTGGCTACTATATGCTCTTAGGGGTTGGAGGGCAACAATTATACATATGTAGCGAGGAACAAAGGGAAAATTCTTTTTTTATCATGCAAATACTCTTAGTTGTGTGATATATTTGTAGCAATTATACTTATTATTATTAGCTTTTTAAAGAAATAACATAAAACAGCCAAGCAGGGCCTGCATTACCATGCAAAGCCAACGACGCCATGGGTATAGGTGAGATGGGACTCCACCAATTCAGTAATCACGTTATTCATACATTAATTGACCGCTTTCGTCCAGATTATTTGAACGTTGGGACTCCACGGACATTACAAGTAACCAGAGTTTCGAATTTTAGAACTCTATCCTAACACATCAGTAGAAATTTCATTTTTTAGAACTGCATTTCTCTAACTTATAAAATTCGCTCTAACTTGGATACTTCAATAAAATATTTAGCATGAACCCACTCCATAATATGCAACTTCTTTTTTAACCATTTAAGTAATATTCTTAAGGAAAAAAAGAAAAGAAAAGAACAAGACAAAAAAACAAAAGAACAACAAATAGTAACTTGCTTGTCGGAACGGCTTAAAGTTTCGCGTAGCATGCGAGGCAATTTTTAACTTAACAAATAGGTAAAGAACATGTGGCAATAGTAGGGTCACGTTCTATATATTTACATTTGCTGGCTGCGAATGCTGTTACTGCTCACTTTTTTTTTCCCCTAAAAACCCTATCATTATTATCTTAAGGGAAGAATAATGTAATAGCTATATGGTATGATAGATGGGGGAATTTCTTTCTTTTCTGGTAAAAAGATGTACCCATCACCATCAGGTGAGAAACTTGGAATTGGTGCTTAATTCTTTCATTGTATCTGGAATTGCCAGCCTTACTAATTATTCTTCATAAATGTGAATCATTCAGTTGACTTGTTAAGTAATTTGGTTGAAGGATCACATTCTAAGTTTGTCTTATATATATGATAATTAAAAAAAAATAAAAAAACTTGACCTAAGTGGATATATTGATTGCATAAATATGTATATTAGGGTTGCTCAAATTTCATGAGTTAAATTAACTCTTGCCCTTAGTTGACCCCTTGAAAGCATCTTTTAAATATATATTTTTTTTAAATTCAAAGTTGTCTAGTTATTACTTGTTAGTTCTAAATTAAACAACAATAATGAGCCTTTAACTTACTCTTTTACTCATACAATTTTAAAAATTCAATATGGTTTTGCAATTATATTTAGTTTGTAAATAGTGAAAATTAGATATTAATGTGTTCCAATACTTATAGTGTCTGAGAAATAAAAAATGGCTTTATTATATAACAAAATAAAAATAAAGGTATTGACGTTTTATGTGATTATTTTGGTGGGCAACATTTCATAAAGAATAGCAATAGTTAATGTAAATTATTATAATTATAACAACGATTATAATGTAACTAGACACATTTAAAAGAAATAAATGCGCAACATATATGTTACGAGTAACAAAGTAATACACAAGTATTGTTCATGCACAAAAATCCAAAGCATATGTCAAAAGCAAATATTTTACCAGCATACTTTTTCGTACCAAATGGGTAAAAACATACTAGTGTAGTAGTATTACACTACCAATTAAAGATTATGTTGCAAATATCCTAAAAAACAATAAGGGCACAAAACATCAATACATGTTCGTGCAAAGGTTGAGGTACACATTAGTAAATCCTAATGGTTATATACACATAAAAACACTAACTCAAGTTGGTCTAAGTGGTCTGGCGTTTGTTCTCTTTAAAGAAGATTTCATGTTCGAATCTTGTGAATTGAGAAAATATGTAATGGGAGAACTTTACTCCTTTTTAGACTAATAGTAACTCGACTCTAGTAAAATGGAGGATCGAAGACCGAAAAACAAGTATATATACAGACAAAAAAAGTATTTCAAATAATTTCGCAAGATTAAAAAATATTTTCACTTCTACCCGTCGATCAGGGACTTCGAGTCCCTTCAAGAGGGGGAAAGGCAAGTTGGGGATAATCCTATCACATATCAAGTCACTTAGACTAATAATGTACGACAAAATAATCCCTTTCAAACAGATCAGTCTTTTGTTTTTTTAATCAACTAACAACATCAGTCATTAGCAGAATTATAAGAATCATCACAAATTAAAAACTGCTAATTTCAACAACGTATTGATTATTTTACATATGGGGCTTTTCTTGAATGCAATTTAAAAGGAGCAAGAGAAAAAAAATATGCTTGCAAAAAAAAA